>JAOWCC010001501.1:8924726-9524726 GCA_030867875.1 Actinernus sp. WN-2022
GATTCTGAACACAGAGCAACAAATGGAGCACAGACCAGATCGCGGTAAATTCCGACATTTTGAAAGGGGTGCAAACATGGCGCGAAATACAGTGTTTGTATGGGAATCGATCGGAATTCGATGCCAAATAAAATCCGTAAAATCGAATTTCTGAAATATTCTTCAGATACAAACTTAAGATACCAGGTGAAAGATTAAATTTGAGGGATGTAGCTGTGCTGGGAATTAAGCGTGCGATCGTATTTTCAGTTTTCCATACATTGTCTGTAAAAACGAGTCAAATTCCGCGTGAAAATTTACAGACGATTTTGCTGCTTTGTTTGCCTCAATGGGCTCCACCACAACGGACGGTACACGTGTGTATTTCCCTGGAATTGCAATTGAATCGCAGATCAACGTTCCCTGCGAGCAGAGGTTTGTCAGAGAAACCTCTATGCGCCATTGTACCTGGATTTCCATTGGCCGAGAAAAACGAGACGGTAAACATTGTAGATTCATTGTAGATTTCAGATTGTCCATTTCCTATTGCTGGTTTTCACTCAATCCCCAGAGATTCAAATGACAAAGGGCATGGCGGCCATGTTGGTGCCCCAACAAAAGAAGCTAACGAGGAATCTATTGTTTAAGGGCACCATCATGGCGGCTATGACGTCACGTGCAAACCAGCAATTGTTAACGGCAAGAGAACGGCGAAGAAAATAAAATAAATCTTCGAGGGTATAAATCAAAGCTTTATTTAGGATAAATTAAGGTAGATTTATTGAACGGTAATTTAAAGGTATCTGAGCAGTTCAGCAAAATAAGAAGAGGCAGGAGCCCATTACCAGGAGCGTTCCTCTGTTATGGGTTGGGTCCCCAGCACAGAGGTAGATGAGGCTATTTTTAGATTCGAAATTCCCGCGAAAAGAGGTCGCCGCCATGTTGGTGCCCTTAAACAATAGATCCCTCGTTAGCTTCTTTTATTGGGGCACCAACATTTGAATCTCTGGGGATTGAGTGAAAACCAGCAATTCGAATTCCCGCGTTGAAAGTGAGAAGAATGATAATGAGAAGTAACGTTAGCTATCTGATTGGCTAAGAATAGCCTACCTTTGTTCTTTTTCGCGTGAAACGCAATGCTAAAAATAGCCTCATCTACCTCTGTGCTGGGGTACAGACACAGTGGGGAAGATGGACGCTCCTGGTAATGGGCTCCTGGAAGAGGACAAAGCCGGAGTTTGAAGCCCTTATAAATCGTGGCAAACAAAAAACTGCGTGACGACATAAATAACGACTGCGAAGGATGATGTGGGGTCTTGCAGAACCAGCGATCGCCAAAAAGCCATGCCCATAAATTTATTATAAGTAATACCAAGAGAGAAATTAGTGATTAAATTTTCCCGCAATCCGAGGGAGAGTTTGTGGAAGTCCGAGGCTGCTTCGGCCGAGAGACTTTTACAAACTCTCCCGAGGCTTGAGGGGAAATTTAATCACTAATTTCCCGAATTGTCATGGTATAACTTTGTAATACTCTGATCGCCGAGGAACGGAACAAATCTCTGAGAAGTTTAGTTTACTCGATTGAATGACCTTGGCTTCCCCTGGGGACAAGTGAGTTGTTTTTGAGAAGAATAGCAGTAAAACACAATGTAATTATGTGATTGACTAAATATTTAAAGGTCATGCGTATATGGTTTTAAGTATCCCACATGGAAGAAGCGGGTTTGAGAAATAAGAGAAGAACGTGCAGATTGAAATACGTTATCCCATATGGATTACGTTGAAGGTTATGATGAAGCCAGATCAGTTTGGGTTCAATCCTTTCACCCGGGAGCGCAGGGCTAGTCGTGCCAGAGGGGAGCAAGAGGGGAGCAAGAGTTGATGCTTTTCACCCTCTCATGTCCAGCCTGCATTGTCTTCCAGTTTTCCCTCAATACGATGCAAGAGAAAATTAGAAATATGCATTGTTCATGCAGGGAAATATAGAAACAAAGGAATCCGAGGCGATCATGGTATTATTTTATTTATTATCAACCGAAAACTGTCAACCTGCACTTTGTACCCTCCGTGCTCGCTAGCTCACGTGCTCACTTTCTCACGTGACTTGACTCATAAATAACGCGGACATACAGAAAAACAAACAGACATCGCCGTACTTTCAAAGTTGCAGCGATTATATGCTGGCTCGCCAGCAATTACTAATGCTATTTATTTTATTTCGTGTTTAAAAACGATAAGCTCAATGTAAGCTGTACAGCATATATAGCTGATGTGGTCGTATGTCTGAACTAATTAACAAATAAGTAATAAATTGATTAATTTCTACAAGATGCGTGGAAAGGTATGTGATGTAAGATACGTGAATCTACACGGACTTGTCGAATACACAAACTACGTACAAGCAAAATACATGTGGACATACATGTCACTTAACGGTAGTTCACAACGGGTACACATATACATACACCATGGATACATATATTGTACATATTAGGCACACTTATGCATAAACACGTATGTATAATCGAAATTCAGAAACGCCATCGTTATATACAGAAAATCAATACGTTACGTTATTGATCCCTATTCAGTTTCAATGTTTCTTAGCTTTACCAAATGTTTTTGAGCTCAGTTTTAAAAGAAGTTACTAGACAGTGTTTGATCCCAACTCGTTTTCTAAACTGTTCTACAGTTGAGACCTTTAATACTTTAATGAGTTTTTCATGTAATTCGTGGCTGGTTTCACAAGCGTGATAGTGTTCTTTTGGCTACGGAAGTGAGTATCTCAGGATGCGCTTGGGGAATAATTAGTGTAGCACGGGAGGGGTGAGATCGTGGTAGCATTTGTGCACGAATATTCCTAGCTTAAGTTTGTAGAAGTACCCCAGTGATTTCCAATGTGACAGGGCTATAACTTCGTGGCGAGGGGTGTCCTAAGATCTCCTAAGGGAGACTGTGAATAATCCGGGCTGCACGATAGTGAATTCTGTCTAAGGGAAGCGTCACATATTGATTTTTCCACGAGAAACGTCCAGCGAAGTTTCTTTTTCAACCCCCCACCCCCCCTAAGAAACGTCAGAGATTTGTCGATTTTTTTTCAAAAGTTAACACTACCTCTTTCCATTCATGTCTGCCTTTTTATTCCAACTTAAACAACTTGTCACAACCTCTGAGTCCTATTTGGTGGGAATGGAACGTTGAATTCATCATGAAACCTTTGAATTCACCGCTATCTATGTCGGTGAGTTCTAAAAAACATAGGAAATTAGATGCGATAGCTGTGGGACAATGCGTGTATCTCGTAGGGTCATTCATTTTTCTGGCTTTTTGAAAAAATGAAAACAGTTGAAAAAAATCAAATTTCATTTTACAAAAAAATGAAAAACGAATTTTGGGACATTCATTTAACGAAGGATGTGCAAAAACGATTGTACTCTTCGAGGCCGTAACTATGGGGAAGTGCCTATTCATTTAACCTGAAATACGGAGAGAAAGAACTACTGCCCACTGTAATGGTCGTTGTGGAAGTCAGAACTGTTTACTACCAAAAACACTCGCACCATCATGATCATACTGTTTTTATCTGGCCTTTCTTCAACTTCCTGTTAACCCTCGAGTCTCCCCGTCCTTTGGACAGAATGAGGAAGTCGGCGTCCCCACGATGTTCCTCTATTTTCGATCGAGATTCCCGCGAAAAGACCCTCATGTGACTACATGTTTAAGCTAAATTGTCCCCACGCAGTGAGACATTCGCAATATTTATTGAAAAATGAAAATTGACTGTCGCAATATTTGTTTTTCATATTTTATAGCTTTTGAAAAATGAAAATAGACAGTCCCAAGATTCTTTTTTTTCTAAAATGAAATTTGATTTCTTTCAACTGCTTTCATTTATATATTTTTCAAATAGCCAGAAAAAGTAATGACCCTAAGATACACGCATTTGGAACAACCGCAATCTGCCATTTCTCTTCAGGAGTCTTTACATATCGTCGCAGAGATATGTGAGGTGATGTTTCTGAAAACTATCGATTTTTCCACGGAGAAACGTCACAAGTCAAAACCCCCCACCCCCAAACTTCGCTGGACGTTTCTCGTGGAAAAATCGATATGTGACGCTTCCCTAATGCCTGCGATAGGTCTTGTTACAGGATCCCCAGATTAGCAATCCATACGTGACTGATTTTGGCTGAAAGGAGGATGTTTTTCAAGCATACTTTGTGAACCCGCGAGTTTTCGATTTCCAACTACTCAACTAGTTTTGTTTACATTCAGTTCGCGGCAGTCTTTTAATGCTAGTGCGCCCTACGGACTTGTGCAATTTAGAATTAACCCGGAATTGTTCTCCAAACTAAATGATTTATTTTTAATAATACAGAAGCAAAAATTCAAACGAACATAATGAAAAAAAGCTTTACCTTTGTTTTTTTGTATTCAGTCGCACGCTCGTAAACAAGTAGTCTTAAGCGCGCGCTCTTTGTTCGAAAATGGCGTGATGGTTGCTTCAGCAGCGCGCGTAACCTAAAATTGAAAACTTTTGACTAAAATCTGCACCTTTCTTCATAAAATATGTGCCAGAAATACGGGTATACATTGCTAGAATACATTTACGTCAGAATATTGACAAAAACTTTGGTTTCGAGATAGATACTTTGTGAAAAGTGTAATTTGCACTGGTGTTCCTCGACCACAACATTGAAAAAATAAAAGGTCACGTGATAATCGAGTTGAACTAGGCACGCAAAGCATGCTGGTGAAAAGCCTCTTTTACTTGGATAATTTATTTTTTACTTTTTTTTTTTTCCGTCATCTTCTTTTTTCTTCTAAACCTTTAGTACTGATTTCCCTTGATTCTACCAGTTATTTTTTGTGTTTCTTTATATAATTTATCGTTTTTTCGGGTCGTTTCCTCAGTTCAGATAATTGGGAGCTCCGCTTTTAGGCTTGCCAAGTATATATATATATATTGCTATTTGGATATGTTGGTCGTATATCAAGAGTGCCGCTGATTAATTCTCGCGGAAACAAAAATGATTCAGACCAGAAGGACGGTCTAGCCTGGTTGCTTTAATCCAAAAACAAATATTCGCGAGTCCTTGATCGATTGAGGTACTAATGAAAATCCACTTTTTCTAGAATACATTCCTAATATCCCAATCCATAATCTATTATGATCAAGCAAAAGTAGACATAAGACATAATATTTTAAGAGCACAATCTATTCAAATGATTAATCGTTTAGAGTTAGTCTGTTATACACTATGATAGACCATCTTGTGATAAAATAAATCTAATGGATAGGAGATTGATCAATTTTACAATTTCCTTTGAGGTCACAAAAAGTATGAAAGAAAATTCTTAGTGAAATAGATAAACAGAGAATTCAAAAACATGAGTAATTTGTTCAGTTTGCATTATCATGGCCGGAACACGGGAAGCACAATTTACGTTGATATACTGAAATACGTGACTGAACTCATGACAGTAATGGAACTGAGAGATCAAGAAATAAATTAGTACTCAGCAGCCAATATTCATTGGAACACCCCATTCCCCCGTTTCAAAGTTGAGCCCAGAAAGTCAGTCTCACTAGTTCACTCGCGACTCTAGCTACAACATTTGAGGGAGGGGAAACACCATGCTAGCTCTATTGGTGCGTTCGATTGACTGTATTCCTGAATAAGAATACACAGAATGATCATTACAAATCGCTTATATCGGGATTTGTTAGCTACTGGAATACTAAATGAATCCTGAATGTCACATGTCAGAAATCATGTGTAGCTTACAATGCACAATGTGCCTGCACCAGTGAATATTCCAGCTCATGTTGTTCTGCATGGAATACAGTCAATCGAATGCGCTCTAAAGATGTTAAAGGCTAACTACCACGGGAAGCGAGGTTTCGAGCGCTAATCTTTCATCTGTCGCTCCGACGTAAGGCGTCAGCTGCTTCTCGCTTCCCACTCTTCCCACGGCGGTACCCCTCCCTACCGGGAAGGGGGTGGGGAGCAATTTTTTTTTGGACGTATTATATAATATAATGTTGTTTTAAAAAGGCTTTTGATAGCATACCTAGGGATAAACTGTTTACCAAAATAGCAAGCAGGAATCAATGGCAACTTTTATGACATACTCCGCACTATGTATATTCAAACGATTTCTCAGTCCGCAGTTAAAAAAGGTAACAAGACGACTGAGAAATTCAGATGTCATATCAAGGCTGTATGCTACGTTATTTAATCTGTTTATTTATAGTGACCTGCCAGGTATATTCAAACACTATGTATATTCAAACGATTTCTCAGTCCGCAGTTAAAAAAGGTAACAAGACGACTGAGAAATTCAGATGTCATATCAAGGCTGTATGCTACGTTATTTAATCTGTTTATTTATAGTGACCTGCCAGGAAAATTCGAACAGTCATGTACAGAAGACCGCGTTAAAATTGGTAACATAAACGTAAAATAAATTGTCTTCTATACGCAGATGACTTAGTACTTATAACTACCAAAAATCCCCAAAGGTTAAATACCTTTACGGAATATTGTAACAATAATAAATTAGAAGTTTTTTTTATAGTATTTATTGGAAGTACTTTCAATTACAAAGACAAAGTTGCAAAACTTTACAATGCTGATCTACAACTTACAAATACAACTAAAATACATACAGATACAAAGTGCAAACTTTACAATACTAGTCTACAAAAAGAAAAGCTATATAAGTCAAACTACTACAAGTATACATTAGAAATATTACATACAAAAACTGATAAAGTAATAATGGGTGGCTGTACGATATTTTATAAGTTTAACTTTTCCCACTTTCGGTAATGCGTCAGGAGACTTCCATTTTTCCTGGCTATAAGAGCTCGATGCTATACTGAAAATACTTAAGTCTGGCAATCAGCACTGCAAGGCTCGGCTTCGGGTTTTTAAATCGACATTGATAAATTGTCTGTTTAGCTACTAAAAGGATGAAATTTGGAAGCAGATATTTTTGATAATTTTTCCAAAGGCCAAATATAACATCCTTTTCGGATAATATTCCGTCATATACACCCAAACTACCAAGCCATGCATGCCTGTACTGACGTCCAGAATGTAGAAACATGATGACAATGATAAAGAATGTGTTCGAGCGATTCGTCTGCAGTTTCACAAAAGGTACAGAGTGGAGAGGAGACTATTTTCATCTTACACAAAATATTATTAGTATACAGAATACGGTTTAGAATTTTGTACTGAAATACCCTTAATGACGTATCTAAACAAGTTTTGGAAGGTAATAAATATATTTCTCTCCAACAAAACTGAGAATTAGGGAAGAGGGAATTGAATTTAGCTTGAGCAGTGGGAGCGATGGCCTTGCTAATTATAAAATGAGAGTATATCATTTTTGAAGAAAGACTGTCACAGGATATTTCCTTCCCTTGAAGAAAAAGGCTTTGTGAGGAAGAGAGGGAGGGTTTTCTCCATTGTTCTAGTTCCAAGCCATTTAAAAACGTTTTCCACTGTGAGGGTATGGAGTCGAAGATCCCCATTAACAAAAAGTATTCAGTTAATGTAAAGTTTGACTTATGTTTTTTAATAGAGTCCAAAGAACGTAATTTACCAGCTCTAGTAACAAGGTCACCTAACCTTACAATGCCCTGATCCATGATTTTGCATCCGTATATAGACTGTTTGCCGATGCAGATATTTTTGTTCCATATAATAATATTTAGCACGTCCTGGAATGTAGATGGAGCAGCTTTGTTAAGTAATGACTAACAGTTAAGACACTCTTTATAAAAGCCTGGGATAAATATTGATAGTTTCGCAATGCTAAAATCACAATTTACTAATAGGAGAAATTGTCCACCTACGGGTGCTAGATAATGCTCAAGAAAAAGTTTCCATGAAGTTTCCATAAATTAGAAGTGAACATTACAAAAACCAAAGTGATGATCTTTAACAATAATGGCAAAATAAAGAATGAACAATTACAGATTTCAATTTAAAGACGATAAACTAGAATTTGCTCGAATGTATACTGAATATTTTGGAATTACACTAAGCACATTTGGAAACTTCAGCCTTGCAAAGAAAGGAGCTAAGAAAAACATTTAAACTAAGAAAAGACATGGGTGTCTACTTCAGGTTAAACCTTAAATTATCTATAAAACTATTTGACACATTAAAATAAATATTATTGTATGGGAGCTGACGACAAAGATCGCTTAAACCAGAATGACCCACTCGAGTACATGTGACATCTTGGTACAAGCAACACATCTTCAACAATGGGTGCAGAGCTGAAATTGGACGATTTCCAATTAAGGTAGAATCTACATTTAGGAGTTGAAATACTGGACAAAATTAGTCAGTAACAAAGGAATGAAGATGCTGCACTTTCAAAACTTTCCTATTTAGACTGCTTTCACTCGCCGAAACCTGTCTACTGGGGAGAACAAATAAGAAGTAGAATCTACTGAGTCGGTTTTGGCATTAAATGGGTATCACAACAAGAAATATCTAACTATTAAAGATTCCTATCACAAATTAAACTGACATTGCAGGATATTGAATACCAACATTGGGTAAGCGATATCCTCAATGACAAAATATAAAAAAAACCTCCATTGCAACAAACTTAGAACTTATAGATCGTTTAAAACTAGTTACGAGCTAGAACATACCTCGAGGCTGTCACTTATCAATCATAGGACTGCTCTAACCAGACTTAGAATAAGAAATTACTGCCAATAACTGAAATCGAAAGAGGAAGATACACTGGGCCTTACACGAAGAAAGAATATGCCCAACCTGTAACATAAATATAGAAGGCGAGTTCCATTTTATTGTTAATTGCGAAACATATGAAAATATTTCGGTAGCACACTTGAAAAAAAAAAAAGAAGTAACACAAGATGTATGTCCGATGAACAATTGCTTAATATAATTTGATCATTTAATCCGCCCAAGGAAGTAGCTCATTTAGCAGCTAAGTATACCACGATAATCTCGGTTTTCTTTGTTTGATCAGGGACATTTAATCTCTAAATTCCCTTATCAGCATGCATATTTTTTTTCTAATTTTCTCTCGTTCACATGCACGATGGAAAAGTAGAAGGGCAAGCACGCTGACGAGGGAACATTGGACTGTCCCTTGGCACACCGGGTACCACCGGGTATCACCGGGTACCACCGGGTACCTATACATTTCTCAATGTAGGATATAAAAAAAAACATAAACGTGACGTACTTAAACTGCATGCATACGCTTTGAATATTTAGTCAACCACATAATTACATCGTAATTTAGTGTTACTACTCTAGCACTGTCTAGAAATGACGTGATAAAACCCTAAAAGAGAGGCTCCAAAAATTACAAAATAGAGCTGGTAGAATAATAACCAAATCTGATTATAGTATTGAAATACGTAAACAGTTGGGCTGGCTCTCGTTAGGTGAGAGAAGAAAAAACATGAGGCCATCATGATGTGTACAAAGCTCTAAATGGCCTTCAGCCTGAATATTTATTAAACTTATTATCTTACTGACAAGTGAACATTGTTATTATGACCTTAATCTGCAATTACCATGCAGCTCCTAAATCAAATTCTGGAAAACGAGCCTTCTCTTTTAGTGGCGCAGCAACATGGAATAGCCTTCCTGGTACTATTCGTCGCGCTGAAACCCTAAATTCTTTTAAAAGTAAATATAATGAGTTAACTTAGCTTTTTGGGGGAATTACACATTATTAATTAGATATCTTTAGCCACTTCTTATTTACTGTTAGTTATTCGTTGTCACTATATTTGTATTATATAAATTATATATTAAATTAGAATATTGTAATTAGTTTATTGATAATATGTATTAATATTTGAATTATTATTGCTTAGAGAATATTTGTAATTAGTTAGTTACACACGGCTTGACTGAAAACCAGTTCTTCTGATTGTTAATTACCGTGTGTATATAAAGTTAAATAAATAAAGAAAAACTATTTTATTCTGCCGACATCCAAGATAAACAGCAGTAAAGAATGTGGTATCTATATATATATATATACTATTCAGTAGCCCACCCCATTGTTCTCTCTCTTGCACAATAATCAGTGTTTTCATGAGAACAATAGGGTTATGTAATACTAAAAACACATCAGCCAATGAAAAAACGATAGATTTTGTTCATGAATAGGCCTGATTAATGCCGTTATTGCTTTTTTTCGGGCTACGCCCTCAGCCGACTGCAATATATCTAATATTGCTGCGTGCCTCAGAAACTATCTAATACTTCATTACCTGCTTGTATCTTTTGCTGTGTTCCGAGTCAGTAAACAGTCCGAATTTGACCAAAACGTATTACGATGAATAACCTTTTATCGATGTTTTGGTTTTCATTTTATTTTACATCATAGGATAGCTGTTAGATTGTCAAGGTGCTTGTTCACGAAAAGTTGGACCTAAACGAAAAGGATGTCCATGTAAACTGGCTGCACGGTTTTGCTCGCTGCAGCTCAAGAGTGAGAAGATAGGCAATGGCATTCGGTATCGTATCGCTGTTGAAAATATTAATGCAATATCATTATGACTTGAAAAGTTGCTATGTGTTTCGTGAACTGGACATCCAAACCCTGTTCACTTCTGGTTAGAACGCCAAAAAGCTTCCGATTCATTCTTGCGTTTTTGGCCGCTGTATTCTGAGTACTCAGTGGCGGTCTTCCCCGCCGTGAAGCAGCACTTATGCTTTGTTTTAGTTGTGTTACAGTCCGCAACGACGACTTTTGAATACTGAAACAAATAACTAAAACTTATTTAAGGACATCTTGCATTTTTTTTCCCATAAATGACCAAAGGAGGCTAGGATGAGTTCAAAAAGAACACAGATTTGAGTCAATTTTAAAATAGATATCTCACCGCTCTGAGAATTTCGTACCGGGCTAGACCACAGGCAGCCCAAGCTCTGTATCTGCATTGAGTGTTTCTGTGTTACATCTGACAGTGAAATATTTAATAAAAATCAACCAAAACTTACCGTGTGTCTTGATGTGGCTGTTCTTTATGTCTGTAACGAGTTTCAGGGAATTCGGTCAAATTTTCATACCCTTACTTCCAGACATAAAGAATAACCACATCAAGCCGGTAAGTTTTTGGGGATTTTTATTAAATATTATTGTTGAAAATTGAGAACGGAACATTTTCCATACAACACTGTTACTGTCAGATGTAACATAGGAACACCCAGTGCAGATACAGAGCTTGGGCTGCCTGTGGCTAGACCGTAATTCACAAATTATCAGTTTGTCACACATGCGCAGTACCGTGACATAGCGCCTTTAATGCCTATTTTTTAAATCGTATTACGATTTCTACTCTGTTACGGTGTTTTTAAACCACTGACGGCCAAATCCAAATATCGCCGCAGCTTATTTACACAATGCTCAATTTTTCACTGGGGGAAATAAACTATTCCATGTAAATGGAAATGCGATGCATGTTAGTAAAGGTTTAAAAAAATTAACCTTTGTGAATAATCAATGAAGGTTTAAAATATGCGAAAAACATCAAAACGAGGGATGGTCAGTTGTGACTGCCTTATATTGACATATAAAAGTATATAATTTCGAGCCGCGATATATATATTTAGTCTTTCTTGCTATATTATCCAAACTTTCCAAAATTATTGTTTTAAAAGTGGCAGTTTAGGCGGGGAAATGTTTATAGGAACTCCTTATGGGGTTGGCCAATGGTACTTGAAATATATAGTGTCTCGATATCTCGGAATCTCAAATGTTCTGGTATCGAAGTTTTGGATCATGAAATCTCGATATCTCGGAATCTGTAAATGAGTCTCGAAGGCTCGTTTTCCAATGCAATACCTTTCCTTGTGTCCCGGAGTCAAGAAATTTTTAAAACGCAAGTCACGTCACAGCGTCTCGAAAAGTCACGTTTTTACCATTCCCCAACCTTACTTGCCGTAAGTGAAACTAAAAATTGCCATATTTCGATTCGGTCTATACAGACGATTGGAACTTCGATGCTCAACCTTTACAATTTTTTTAGTACGAATTAGCAAGCGATTTCATTCGGAAAACTGCGCCCAACTCCAACATATCAGATTATTTGCTAAGCAGATTATTTGAACTGAGGAGGGACGTATTATACTCAAAACATTTCCCGTATCCTGAAGGACAAAGATCTCTGTACTTTTTTCGGTGATAAATCTTGATAAATCTCTATGTGACAATCACCTCATACAATCATGAAATTAAAACCTCAGTTATGTACTATGCATGATATCCCAGAATGTGTGGAAATGAAATAGACATATAATGAATATAGTCTTCCTCGGTCACATCCAGGGTCCATTGTCGGTGTTAAAGAGGTGCCTTGCCGGTGAACTAATCTCGACTTCCGAAGTGTAAATGCGTACGGTAAGCCTTCAAGTCTTATTGGATAAGGGAAAAAAACATATAACTATAGAGTTAATATCACTGATGAGAGACAGTCGGTCTTAGCCACGTGTGGATAACCAGAGTTACAGATTTTACAATAACTTTATTTTACCGGCTTCACTAAAATGGCATTAAAACAAATGGAGAAAAAAACCCAAACGATTTTGCTAGATCATAAGCCTGGAAAATAATCCACTAGTCTATCCAATATTTCTTAATACGTGCCTACTTGGGCGATTTCCATTATCTCACTTGTAACCACCCTTAACCGGCTCCGGAGCTAGTAAAGTGCACATTTATTAGTCAAGGCATAAATGTCTTGAACAAAAAAAAGTGAGGTTTCTCACAAGCAGCTGATGGCTGGCGAATAGGTATTGTGTGTGTGTTTGGCTATACACAGCCGTGCTACTGTAGCTGAATGACAGAAAAAAGGACAGGTGGTGAACGAAAGACCACCCAATTTCCATAGTTAGTATGGAAAATCCATTGAAAAAAAAACACGAAAAGACACTTTCTGTAAGTTGAGAAAATCGCATGAACGCGAGTGCATGCTATATACGTGATTTATGGGCACTGAGTGATATTTTGAAAGTTCTGATAATTGCACGAACCTTCAGGCGAGTGAAATTTGAGAACTTTCCAAATATCACGCATTGCCCATAAATCACGTATATAGCACGCTCAGTGAATGCGATTTTTGGTTTATAATACACTCAGCAAACATTTGCTGAGAGCGTGAAACTGTGCCTCTATATCCTTTTATGCACTCGTTATTGACCAATCAGAATCCAGATATTTTATTGATCATGAGTACATCATATTAAGTAATTTCCATGACGTTTCGATACTTTCCAATTAATTTTGTTGAAAGTATGTTCAAAAACTCATGAATAATTAATGAGCATTTTGTCCAATCAGATGAAGCAAATCAGTCACGTGCATGCTCCTTTATACCTGATAAAATCTCATCATTCTAAAAGGCCCGCGGAGGGATTTGAATTCTGTCCCAGAGGGAAACGGGGTTAATGATTGAGACAATGGAATTTCTATTGATGTTTCAGCTTTCTCACTGAATTGCTAATTAGGATGAACGTTTTATATAAAGAATATTAATGAACATGAAATTTTATATAAAGTTTCATCCTAATTAAGAATTCACTGATAAAGACCCAAAGATAGCAAAAAGTACACGGAACATAAGGTACCTAGATAATAAATTTTGCACTAAATTTACTAATATCAGCAGACTACCGAGATACACAGATAATATTTTTAAAATGAAGTTATCCAACTACCATTACTTGTTTACCGAGCCACTGTTTAGTTCCAATTATTAAACCAAACTCAAAGCCGTAAAATTATAAAAACGTGCATTAAACTTACATATTTTGTGCCGGAGTCAAAAATTTAGAGTCTGCCGTCATGTCAGTGACATCGCTTTCCAAGTCTTGAACTTTATCGAGGTAAACCACGACACCAAATACTTCAAGTGCAGATTCTTCTTGCCGATTGCGAAACGCCGCTTCAAACAACATAGTATGGTAATTTCTTCATGTCATTCCCTTGAGATGTTCGTAATTGCAGGCGGTGATTACTCGAATATTTTGCATGGCGTTGTGAATACAAAGGTTCAATGGTTCATTAAGTAACCATTCCCTTGAGATGTGCGTCTTTCTTTCATTGATTCTTAAAGCGTTTTTGAAGCCGTTTAAAACACTCACAGCACGTGTTTTATCAAGTCTAAAAATTCTCGGGCTTCGCCCTCGAATTTTTAAACTTGATAAAACACTGCTGTTCGTGTTTTAAACAGTACATAATATCATTAGAATACGGAAAATAATGCAGTGATAAAAATTACAAATAATTTACATCATTTTCCGTGGTTTTCCCATGCACACTATGGTTTTTGAGTGTCGTTTGCCATGATATGCACCACAACAATAATTATCATTGCCTCGATTGTATATAATTATCTAAAATTCCTGAAATTGAAATACAAATGCTCTTATTCTGGTTTACTTTAACAAAAACCGTGTGATTTTTTAGATAAACTATTATCTGTTTGGAATAAGTCCATGGAAGTGGATTTTTCAAACGTTACTTAGACCTATCTTAAACATCACTGCAGTGAAGTTTGCCCTCTGTAGCCGGAAATGTCGCTGGCTCTGGGGCTGGATTCCCCATATTGACCTGACGGGTGCTCGGCGCTCCTTTGAGGGGTCAGAATTCTCGTAACCATACCTTGTAGGGGTCCTGTTCGCACGAGGTAGTTACGCAACCAGTCCTACCTTTTGGGGGTTCAGAATTAGAATTTGAAGGTTCACGTAAGGAATCACTTTATAATATTAATTTATGCGTACCCATATTCAAAATGACCGCCGAGCCCCCAGTCATTTTGAATTGTACCCCCCCCCCCCCCCCCCCCCACCACAACCAGAAGTTGTCTAAATAATCCTAAATGAATAAAATCGTTACCCAGTAAGTAAGTAATAACTTTATTTATACACGGTTAATATCTAATTAGTACAATGATAATATCTAATAATTTGAATAACGCACCTAACTAATATCTAACTATTACATCTATACAATATCTGACTCTACTTATCTAACTAACATCAACTATGATTAAAAAACAAATGAATAAAATAGAGATGCCTGCTTTCCATGAATGCCGTGTGTATATAATGAAATTTATTAATTGTTAAAGAAATCGCTGCAGTGAGATTTAAAACAAGTGAGAGAGTTTGCTTGGCGCAGCTCGACAGGTAAGCTATTCCAAAGCACCGCACCACTATAGCTGAAGCTGTTCTTTAAAAAATTGATGCGGGGCAGAGGAATAGCTAGTTTGCCCTCGGTGTCCCTTAGAGAATAACTCGAAACGCTACTACGGTCAGCGAACTTTGAACAAAGATATTCAGGCGCTAGGCCATTTAGCGATTTATAGACCATAGTAGTAGTTAGAATTTTCCGTTGATTGTCTAGTTTTCTCCAGCCAAGTTTTTTGAATAGATCATCAGCATTGGTGTCGTAATTAGAAAAAGTCAAAATTCGTACAGCACGATTTTGTAGCTTTTGAAGTTTAGTGGCAAGAGTTTTATTGCAATTTCCCCCAAACGACGCTACAGTAGTCGAAATGGGGCTGCACTAAAGCATTATAGATACACAAGAGTGTTTCCAAAGGTACAAAAGGTCTCGTGCGTTTCAGGGCGCAATTTTCTTTGACAGTTTGTCTATGTGCACATTCCAAGATAAGTGTTCGTCAATATGCACTCCAAGACATTTTGTGGATGTAACCCGATTAACAGAGGCACCATCAATAAAAAGAGAGGGAGCTCTGTCAAACGTACTTAACCTTTGCCTTGACCCTATTAACATGTACTCAGTCTTGGACTTATTAAGGGTGAGCTTATTTGCAACAAGAGGCCCTGAGTGGCCTTAACTCGGGCCATCTATAGCATGTACTACATGGAGTTCTAGCATAATTTTGTGTAATACATGGTATGTGCTAGGCAGGGTAGCCAGAGAATTGGTTCACTACTGATACTCTTGTCTGTCAAATGTCAATGTGCAAGTGCCCCACATATGCCGCGGGGGGGGGGGGGGGGGGGGGTGATAGAGCCATAATACACACACAACACACATACATACATACATGCTGTACATGTACATTTCAGCCACAATTTCCTTCAATTCTGTAGTTTAATATTACTTTCTTTTCAACATTATTGTTCCTTGAGGGTCATTAGAATTATAAAAAAAACTTGGTATGGGTGTTGTTGATTGAAGTGCAATGGTTATTTGAGTAGTCTGCAAGATATTGAGTCACTCAAATTTGATGCATTGTAATTGTATCAGGTGCAGTACGACTACGAGAAATCAAGCAATTTAGAACAACAAATTCCACATAATGTTGCTATTCATTGTGAATAGTTAGGGAATGTCGTTCTACATGCGAAATAAAGTCATCTATTTGTAATTCTCAATAACAAACCAGTGGAGACGGCTGAAATTCAGGCTAAATTCTCAATACAATATTTTTGATTGGGGTCATAAACTACAGACCACCATTTTCAAGTATTAGTGAGCTGCCACTGTGCTTAGCCTAGTGCTCATTTTCTACATCTGAAACTTATAATGGCAGCTGGCCACAAAGAAACATACAATATCCACTCATTTTCTTCTATCATTGGGGTTGCAGCAAGATTAATTTTCATTCCCAAATAATTCTTAAAAGTACTCGTACTCCTGATGGTGACCGAGTGAAAGTGATGATGCTGACTCCAAGAACTGAGGAATCGGGCCATTGACTACTATATATATATTTGATGCCTGATTACTAACAACAACAACAATTACATTTATTTTTTCATAAGATGATGGAAATGTATACGAGTAATAAGGCATAATAAGAAATACAATGATGAGAAGGTAGGTCCTTAAGGTAACCTTAGGGTTATCTTAAGCCAGGACCACTTCAGATGGAAAACACTGAAACAAGATCTAGCTTATATGGATATGTTGTGGTTCAACATTTTTTGGGTTCAAATTTTTTTTAAACCAGTTCAATTTTTTTTAACCGGTTCAAAATTTTTACACTAGTTCAAATTTATTTACACCAGTTCAATTTTTTTACACTATATAGTTAAAAATTTTGTACACCAGTTCAAAATGTTTACACTAGTTCAATTTTTTTTACACCAGTTCAAAATTTTAAAACCAGTTTATTTTTTAACATTCTAAAAGGGAAGTTATGTTAACTGATGTTAGGGTTATTTTAAATGCTGGATTTGGGATCCTAAATTAGTGACTACTAGATGTTATTGTTTGCTTCGTTCTATTAATGTTTGTTCTATTGTTTGTCGGTGAAGGTAGTAGCAAATTGGAGCAAATCTTACGGGCGCTGCGAGGCGACCCAAAATTATTAGTGACTAGCTCTAAACACCCTAAATGAGTGAGCATCCGTTGTTGACGGTTAGGGTATTTTTAAATGTAGGGGTAGGGTTTGTATTAGTTCACAGGACCATCGAAGAAGCATTATTATTCTGAGTTGTTCAGTGATCTAGTTCTAAGTGTAGTGACTATAGCTCTAAACACCCTAAATTATTGAGCATCCGTTGTTGACGGTTAGGGTATTTTTAAATGTAGGGGTAGGGTTTGTATTAGTTCACAGGACCATCGAAGAAGCATTATTATTCTGAGTTGTTCAGTGATCTAGTTCTAAGTGTAGTGACTATAGCTCTAAACACCCTAAATGAGTGAGCATCCGTTGTTGACGGTTAGGGTATTTTTAAATGTAGGGGTAGGGTTTGTATTAGTTCACGGGACCATTGAAGAAGCATTATTATTCTGAGTTGTTCAGTAATCTAGTTCTAAGTGTAGTGACTATAGCTCTAAACACCCTAAATTAGTGAGCACCCGTTGTTGACGGTTAGGGTGTTTTTAAATGTTTTTTTTGTTTGGATTATAAGTCGTTTATGGCATCATAGAAGGCCTCTTTACTTACGCACGGTTCATCGGCCATCTTTGAAGAATCCGGTGCGCATTCGCGTATAAATTTAAGAGACTGGAAACAAATTAGCATAATGAGAGGGACTGGCTTCAACGACTAGCACTTATAGAATATACGGTGGTGTTCGAATCAACGATTGCTTCTGTGGCGCATTGCGTTAGGCGAGTGGATCATCGAGTAGCTGAAGTTAAGCCCTATCGGGTAGGGTTAGTGAGTGGATGGGTGACCGCCAAGGAAAGTGGTAAGTAAGCGGTACAGTCAGGTAAGTAGGTAGGGGGGCAAGGGAAAAAAGGGAATGGAATAGGTTGGCTTCTTTTTTTGCAGGGGAGGGGTGGGTAGATTTTTTTTTCTTTTGAAAAAGATAAACCAGTTTTCAAAATTTGAACTGGTGTAATTTTTTTGAACTGGTTTAATTTTTTTGAACTGGTTTAAATTTTTTGAACTAGTTTAAAAATTTTGAACCAAAAACAATTTCCAACCACAACAGATATATAATGGTCCCAAGAAAGGGGAAGGGAAAGAAAGAGTGCCACTTACATGTAAGTATACTCTCTCAGTTCTGGACCAAATTTATTTTATTTTATAAACTTGATAAATACACTACATGTACTCTATACATAATATCATATTTATGAAGTATGTCAGTTAAAAAAAAATTAAATACACTGTAGACTGAGCCCAGAGATAATAATCAAATACAAAGAGGTACAGGCCAGATGTAAATAGACCCGGGAAATAGAACAAAATAAAAAGTTAATAATTGTGTTAGGTGGTAACTGTCCCTTGGTCTAGTGTTTAGGAAAGATTGGTTTTTACCAGTATCAATAACACGCCACACATAAATATGCGATTTCCACATCAGAGTCATTTATCGTTCGTTTGAAAAAATCTTCATTTCGGATTACCTACTCAGTTTATACTCACATACTGCATGCTAGGTTTTTGTTTCCGAATTTATAAACATTACGGGGATTGTGCATATACATGCAATACTGATATTTTTAAAGGCCCCTGTCAGATCACAGAACTGAGAAATCGGGTCATTTCTACTATACTTTCGAGAGGTTAATAACAATAAATAGCAACACAACGACAGTCAATTGGTATAAAAGTTATCATGTTCAGCTACTTACATTTACAAGCTGTTGTCTTTATAGTCAGTGTTGATCGCAGATCAGAGTGTATCTTAAAGCATGTCGAGTGTATCTTAAAGCATGTCGCATAATATGTGATAAATTCCCGTCCAAAGCCCGTGAAACACCTCTCATCTTTAGAAAAGAGAAAAATCTTGGTATTGCACTTGAAGAAACCTTTGGTTTACAAAAAAAAACAGCTGATATTAAAGGTTTTGCTAAATCAAAACTCCCACTCGCCGCCATCTTAAAAAAACTGGAAATGTTGCCACTGCATGTTCACGTGACCAGCACAGTGCAATCTGATTGGTAGCGAATAGAACTTGAAAGAAGGCGCAATCTGATTGGTTGACGGCGCAAAAATCTCGACACCAAAAAAAAAACACTTGCAAAACTAGACTCGGGCCTGCCTACAGGCAGCCCAAGTAATGAGCCATTCACTAACCCTCACAAGATCTTGGTTCAACTCATGGTCTATGTGATTGATATCATTGCTGGCAAAAGTTAAGTGCGTGTCATCGGCGTACATCCGAGGTTGAGAATGAGAGAGACAATTAGGCAAATCGTTTATGTAAAGTATAAAGAGGAGAGGACCAAGGATAGTTCCCTGGGGAATGCCACAGGTTAGGGGTTGGGTGTCTGAGAGAGAACCATTTACGAAGCATCTTTGTTTGCGACTATCCAAATATGATTTGAACCAGTTAAGTGAGGCGCTTCCAACACCATAAACATTTAATTTAGATAATAAAATGGCATGGTCAACAGTGTCGAAAGCCTTCTTAAGATCAAGGAATACCACTGCATTAACATTGCCTTTGTCAATATTGAAAGCCCAGTTGTCAGTGGCTTCGAGTAAGGTCGTAACAGTGGAGTGAAGTGATCGAAACCCCGACTGATTGCTTGAGATTAAATTATTTTCAGTTAGATAGCTATAAAACTGATCGTAAACGATTCTCTCAAAAACTTTTGCCACGACGGGGATGATAGAGATAGGTCGATAATTATTTAAGTCGGAACGTTCTCCCTGTTTGAATAATGGAATTACTTTAGAACATTTCCATTCACTGGGAAAAACACCCGAGACAATGGATCTGTTAAAAATCAAACAAAGAGAACTAGCGATCAAATCTGCGCATTCCCGAAGGAGTCGAGGAGATATTTTGTCTTATCCAGTCGCTTTAGATTTGCATAGCTTAGATAATAACGAGAACACTTTGGCACTGTCAGGTGTTTTAAGTTCGAATCTATGGTCAGTGACCTTGAGATAATCTAAATGCGATGGATTGTTTTCATTGTAAGGAATGTCGCTGGCAAGCTTCGGCCCAATACAAGAAAAATGGCTATTGAAGGTAGATGACAGCTCGTGTGGATCGCAAATAGAATTGTCATTAAGCTTTATCTCTTTCACAGAGGAGCTATGTGACTTTCTCGAAGTAAGTTCATTAATGACCCGCCAAGTCTCACGTGAGTTACCTTCATTGTCATGGAGCGCATTCTTAAAGTCGCGCTTCGAAGGTAGAAAACCGAGAGATTTTCCTGAGATAAATTAGAATTATCATCAACTGCAGGGGTTGTAGATGGTTTATCGGCATTTATGGAAGCAGGAGTTCAATGAGAAAGGCTATTTACAAAATTAGAGTATAGTACCCAGGAAGGAATCAGCCAATATGTTAAATAGACACACAGGCAACACGTCTGGAAATATAATGAAATTGGTTTTTTTCATAATATATTTCACATTTTCCGCGGAAACTGAAATGACAGATGACAGATTGCTAAATACTTGTCGGCGCCTACTGAGGAAGTTTGCAATCTGGACAGTTGGGAAACACCCTACAGCAAATGAAGTTTTAAATGTAAACATACTTTGCTTTCTCGAGTCAAAAACATGGCGACTTGCTTCAAGGGGTTATACCACGAGTTTCGCAAGACTATTAATTTGTAACGACAGGTTGCGGAAATTCATTTCGTAGTTATAGTTCAAGTTCGACGCAAGGATGGCGCCAGTGTAAGTGGATATTGATATCAAAAGGTGAAGGCAATAGACAATAGACAATAGACAATAGACAATAATTTATTCCAATTAGGAGACGCTATTATAGCTTACAAGAAACTTCCTTCCGCAAATAGTTAAACTAATCGAGGCGGGGGAAGAAAAAGGTGATTATATTACAAATGGAGTTAATTAATCAATTATAGCACAGATCTGACTGTGACGTATAAGTAGAGAAGGAAAAGGAAAGAGAAAGAGCGTGACTATATTATATACATATCCAGTAAAAATAGTGTTGTTAAATGATAACATAGCAATAATTTAATTTACTTATATGACATATTTTCAAGGACAAATATATTATTTACATTCATTAATTATCTGGGAGACTTCAAGATAGTCATCAGCTTTTAATAAAATATCAAAAAGACTGTGTTTCAATTCTGTTTTAAAAGTACGTTTTGGTAAGGTACGTATAGATGGAGTCAAAGAATTCCATATTTGTGGTCCAAGTCTCAAGAATGTTTGTCTCATCTTTTCAAGTCTGGTATGTTCAACGAAGAAATCGTCTTGTGTAGAAGAACGCGTTTTATATTTGTGGATATCAATTGTTTTAATAAAGGCACGAGTAAGGTTTTCAGGAGCAGAATTATTAGAAATATCCCACATCATATTAGAAACACGCTCAAAATATATAAAGGAGATAGGGAGTACATTTGCATTAATAAAAAGAGGAACTGCATGATCTCTTGACTTTGCAAAGTAGATTAATCGTAAAGCTCGTTTTTAGAGAATTAAGAGTTTATTTAAATGAGTTTTAGAGGCAGACCCCCAAGCACATACACCATAATAGAGATATGGATTTATTAAGGCTTGATATATTTTTAGAAGTGGGCTTAGAGGAATAAAATGTCTTAATTTAGCTACTACTCCTATCGTTTTACTAACTTTTTGACACATGAGGTCAATGTGATATTTCCACGAAAGTTCATAGTCAATTAAGACGGGCGAATTTCCTTCAGCCACGAGTATTGGGAAATGCATAAATGAGCGACTTTACAAATAGTTGTAAAATATCAAGGAAACAGCTTCAAAATAGAAATTATAATAATATCTACAAAGAGCAGTTCATTTCAACACCACAAAGTAGTTTATTGTTTAATTCATACACACTTTATTTATTATACCCGGTAAATCATCAGTACAATTGCCGTGTGGGAGCCCAATGAAGAAAAATGCCCTGTTAGCTTCTTCTTGTAGACACCACTGTTCTGGAAGATTGTTCCATTGAGCGGCACCACTATAACAAAAGCTGCGTTTTAGGTAATTGGTCCTTGGTTTAACAGTGTTACGTTCGAGGAATAAGTCTTGTATTTTATTTATTTACAACATTTGGGCGTAACGCCACCGGAAACAAACAACAGGACTCAAGGTCCCCTGCGAGGCTTGTCTCCGCCATGTCAGTGCACCTACGATTTTACGCCCTTATCCGAGAAGACGTGAAGGTCTAACCATTTGCAGTTGGTTCACAAAGGCAGCACCTTCTACTCAGTTATTTTAAGACCCTGAGTGTTGGTCCGGCCGGGGTTTGAACCTGCGACCTCCCGCTCGACAGACCGGAGCTTAACCACTGAGCTAACCGGAAGGCGGTAATACACGAGAGTGAGCCTATGCCTTTTTCGTGAAATTATTGTGTGTTTTTTATTTATCGTTCAATTCATGAGGCGGCCACTTACGCGGTCATCCCAAACAGTGCTGCAATAATCGAAATGCTGCTGAATTAGCGCATCATAGATCTTTGCAGTAGTATCTTGGGATATAAACGGTCTAAATCGTTCAAAGGTGCCTATGCCGGAGGATATCTTTGTTGACGTTTCATCGATGCGCTTTTTCTACGACAATTTGTCATAAATAAATACACCTAATGATTTGGTATTCTCAACTTTTTTAATTGCTTTGCCTTCAATGTAAATTTCCATATGTTGATTGTTTTGAGTCAGTTTTAGCAATATTTAAACTTGAGCCAACGATTGAAATTTCTTAATTCACTGTTCATCTCACCCTCAAGTGCAGGTGCGAACAGGCTGATACTGGTATCGTTATGGTCTAACTAGCCATTTAAAATGATTTTGCCACAAACATTATAGTTTTAACAGAGCTACCGCAAAAAAATAAAGTTGAAACAAAATATCGACAGCAAAAATAAAACTGTGTCAAGAACTTAGGCACTATTTATCTCAAAATAGAACTAATGAGGCTATCCATGTCAAAGGCGAATTTCCTACAACCACGCGTCACGGAAACTGGATATATAGAAGTGCGACTTCACAAATACGTCTAAAATATCGAGGAAACAGTTTTAAAATAAACATTACGAGATCGTCCAGTTGTACCCCATCTGCTAATTTCTACCACATGTTCGCAGTACAGCATTACTGGATATGAAAAGCAGCTCGGCTCCAGCTATGACGACAGACGTAAAAAAGATGGGAATAAGTGCGCATGCCCAGTAGATTACACAGCCTCTGAAGTACTTTTGCTAATAAGCTATAAAAGGACATACAGTTGGAGATAAGCTTGCCAGATATTCCTGTTCATTACGCCGGTGGGGACGTATTTTCTACGGCTCTGTGGCCTTATGGTAAAGCGATCAGCGAAAGGAGCTGTCTACGAAAAAGTGACGCCGTTATTCACGATAGCTAGATCGTAACCGTAAGAGAATCAAAATGGAACCAATACTGCAAGCCAACTTCTCAGAACCCAACGCGACGACACATTCGATTGCGAACGCTAACTTTAAGTTTGATGCGGCAAGAATTGCAAAAATAACGATGATGGGTATTCTTATAGTGACAAACATTGTTGGAAACTCGTTAGTCATTGTGGTAATAACCAAGATCAAAACCATGAGAAAGCCATTCAATCATTTCATCTTGAACATGGCCATTTCTGATATCCTTACTCCTATTTTCGTGATACCAGTTTACTTGACATGGCAGATCACGGGTGTGGAGTATGGCAGGTGGTATGTCACTGGCCCCGGAGGCCAGCTCTTTTGTAAGTTGTTCGGCTTCATTGAAGGTATTTCACCGCGAGTTTCTGTAATGACACTGGTTCTAACGGCGGCCGAGAGGTTCTTCGTCGTGGTGTTCCCTTTACGGCGCCATATTCTCACGAATAGAATCGGTGCTGTCATGCTTGTGGGGACGTGGCTGATATCAGGAGGATTCGTGGCGACCCATTTTTACACATACAATATCCTTTCACACCAGGGTCTCCATTACTGCTTATCATACTGGGGTCCTAACCACATTACCATGTTACAGGCATACAGTCTCGCTGACCAAATCGTCTTCATCTTCCTTCCATTTGTTCTTCTCACCGTTTTATACTCAGCGATTCTTTTGAAACTGAAATTCCAGCAGCGGGCAAGTGTCATCACCTTCGGAATTTCGTCAGATGCACAAAAGGGGCGCCATAAGAGAATACTGACAACCCTGAAACAAGCTCTCGCTATTGTGCTTGTATTTGGTCTGTGTTTTGCTCCAATCAGCTGTGTCATGGTCGCTCAAAGCTTATTTCTAAACTGGAGTCGTCCAAGCTGGCATTTTTGGCAGGACATCATTTTCACCGCCGTATTCTTAACGTGGCTCATCTCGGCAATCAACCCCTGCATGTATTTCATTTTCTTTGATAACTATCGCCACGGAATCAAACAGATTGTTCGCCGCAATCGTTTGAACGGTCCTTCCTTTATGACAAGGTCGACAAGAATGCTTATTCCTTCTACTCAAAGGCGTATTGAATACGAGATGATTCAGGTAGTGCCAAATTTCCTACAGCAGACATCTGATGAACGGAACACAATTCAAGAAACTCGACTTTAAAGACCCTGTGTCCGAGCCCATGGTGCTTTGCTTTCGATTGCTTATTATATTCAGAAGAGAAGTACACACACGCTTTGGGTAACGAATTTCATCGAGCCCAATGCATGATTTCCCCCCCCCCCCCCCCCCAGATGCTTCGAATATGATTTCAACCGTATTCGGCAGGCCTTTAGATTCGAATTTGGTTTACGAGTGTGACTTTCACAATCCACAAGCAAACAAATACTCTTGGTAGCTTGTTTTCATGTCTTCAGCATTGGTTAGCTGTATTTGAAGATCTCTACTTTCCTTGCGAATTATATATTTTGAGTGCAAATGTCGTACTCGCACTCGAGTCACACTCACAGCCAAGGAGGTTGGAAGGCCTTCCCATGAACACTTGCGCTTGAAAATTCGGCAAGAAGGCAAGAAACTTGAAGTTTCCCGCGAGTTTTGCCATTTCCAACTAAATTTCTCCTTGAATTTTTTTAACTCTAGAAACTACAGATGGATTCAACAAGGTTAGAAATATACTCTCTATTAACTTTAATACTCGCTAAACATCTTCAATGTTTGTGCTTTTCATATAATCTGAGGATATTTATCGGGCACTTTTCTCGAGAGGTTGTTTGGGAAAAAAATCCCGCGAACTCAAGTCGTAAATCTTACCCAAAAAGAAGTTAACTACAAACCTTTTAGACAACTAACCTTACCTGAAAATTAGCATGAGCAGTGACATAGATATATGAAGTGTCTAATTTATGCAAAGGGCTCCAAAGGGCTCCAGGTTTAAGAGGTTTACAAAGCCGTTGAAAATGCGTATTGATACCATTCACAAAATAGCGCGCTCACTGGACATACAGTACACACGCCGACCTTTCGTGAAGCATTTTGTGAAACAATACGAGCGGTGTTTATCATTAATTATGCTCCAAAAACAAACGATTCGTCGTTAATCATTTTACTTAAATATAATTACGATTACCTGAAAAAATAAAGGGAAGAAATAAGTAATACTTTGGTTCAGTATATATACGAATGATCTCACCTCTGTACCACAGAAATGTATTGCAAAGAGTTATGTGGACGACACCAAACTACTTATATCATTCAATCTGAGAGAGAGGACATCTACAATAACTGATATAGAAGAAGATTTATTTAACGTCAGCAAGTGGTGCTGTCAGAACCGCTTATTATTAAACCCAGATAAAACTAAACTCTTAGTATTTGGTAGTAAACAGAAGATAGCTGAACTAGAATATTTTAAGATTTCATTGCTAGGAAAGGAGCTGCTACCAGTATCCAGTGCGGCCAAAGACTTGGGCGTGATCTTAGACACGAACTTAACCTACGATGAACACATTACTAAGACCGTTTTTTCATGCTTTTCTCGACTAGCACAAATAAACCGTGTTAAACACGCGTTTAATAAGAACACTTTAATTACTGTTATTAATACATTAGTATTTAGTAAGTTGCTTTACTGCTCCAATGTATGGGCAAATGCATCTAATAGAAACATACGTAAGCTACAATCATGTCAAAACTATGCCTGTCGTATTGTTAGCGGGGCCAAAAAGTATAACCATATTACACCTATACTAAAAGAGCTAAATTGACTCCCAGTAGATAAGCTAGTGTATTTTAGAAGTGCCACTCTGGCATTCAAATGCATGACTGATTCCGCACCAGGTTATTTAATATCTAAATTCACGAAGCGCTTCGATATTAGTGGTCGTGAAACTCGAAACTCGCAATTATTACAAATCCCCTTATTCAAATCTGCGAGTGGTCAGAGAAGTTTTTATTACAGAACAGTAAAAATATGAAACTCACTAGATAATGAACTGAAATTAAGTAAAGACGTTTTAAGTTTCAAGCGAAAGCTGAAGAGCAAATTATATCAAACTCAAAATAGGTTAAATTAATAGATGTAATTCAAATTATCATGTAAACTGTAGTTGTATTGTATTAGTATTTTGTCTTTGAAAAGCCTTTTTAAGGAAAGATGAATAAAGTATGAAGTATGAAATATGAAGTATGAAGTTTATTCAGTCGCGCGCTCCAAACATGCAGCTTTGAGCGCGCGCTCGTTGTTCGAAAATGGCGTGATCAGATTGCGTCAGCAGCGCGCGCGAACTAAAATTGAAAACTTTTCACTCAAATCACAGGTAATTGTCTGCATGTCTTCCCATTTTTCGTAGGCTTTCATTATAAAATATTTGCCAGAAATACAGGGAAGTCAAAGCTAGCGTAAACTTACGTCAAAATCCCAGGACAAACTTGGTTTTGATATGCTTTGTGAAAATTTGTGGATCTCCACGAAATTCAACGCAGAATGAATTGCTCACGTGACCGGGAAAATTGATAATAAGTTGCTACGCAAAGGATTGTGGAAAGGCCTTCCAATCCTCCTTGCTCACAGCGAAGAAACAGTTGAACTCGGCGTCGGGATCGGAGTTTGATCCCACGGTCGTAGTTAAAGTAGCAGGACTGGAGGAGGAAAAAAAGGTTAAGGGCATTGTTTTCTCTGCTAATAAAAATGCAACTCTGACGTTTCAAATGGAAGTGGATCCCACATTAATCAACACTTGATATGGGAAGATAATGTTAAAAATGCAGCTGCATCATCTCAGTTATGCCACTCTTGCAACATTACGGAAATTGAAGTTCAATACTGACCTATTTATTAAAGACTGATAGAAGATCTTCCGGTCAGAAATCTACAAATGATAAACTGGTGGAGAAAATTGATAAACATGCGCCATTAATAAAACTGTCAAAAAGAAAAAGCAAACAAGAAATTAAACCATGGATTACGAAGGGTATTCGTAAATCAACCAATAAATAAAAAATATTATGGACAATTTATGCATTCAAAGACATTACTTGTTTTGAATCCTATAGACAATATAGAAATAAGATCAATCACCTTATTAAAAAATCGAAAACTATTTATTTTTTAACATATTTTAACCAATTTCAGTCAAATATTTAAAAATTTGGTAGGGAACAAAACAGCGATAAGTATATGTAATCGCATGGGACCTCGAAAATTAAGGATTAATCACTTCTGTTTTCAAACTTTTCACGAAATTGTCCGATGTCGCGAAGCGAAGCGACGAGGTCAATTTGCTGGTGAAAAGTTTGAAACCACAAGTGATTAATCCTTAATTTTCGAGGTCCCATGCGATTACTCGTTTATCATATAGAGATTTTTTCTGAGCAAAAGACATCTATAACTATGGTCTATATGGATGAATGGAAAACCGATTCAACATGGCACTTTCAAACTTTAATAATATAGTCCAACTCGCCTTGCTCTGTATTCAATTACAATATCTTCACATTCTGACTATAACGGTAAATGAGTAGACAAAAGACAACATTGTCTTTAATAGTTTATTCGCAAATGTTATACTTATAGTTTTTACAAATCGGTGAGAATTCTCCGAGGGCATTGAACGCGTAGCGTGAAAAGCTCAAGACTCAAACTCGACAGAAAAACGCAGGGTTTTGAATGAAATTCTTTGAAACTGCTGAATTTTTTAACTTGATAACTATAATTTGCAATTACAGACAGGTTTAAAGCGGGAATGAGAAGCTTTTGGATTTATTTTGTCAAAGAAACAAATGTCAAAATCAAGGATAAACTGAGTCAACTTTGCAGTGACAAAATACACGACAAATACCACTGACATGCAGTATTCGCTCAAAATATCCTTTAGAAATGTGTAAAATAACACTTAACAGATTAGTTGACCTACCTATGAACTTTCTGTTGTAATGAAATGGTCATAAAATCCTTATTTGTTTGCTTTTTGGAGCAGAAGTGCACCCAACTTCCAATCAGACGCTAGTAATCAGGCCCTTGATTAAGAAAAATGCCCTGCTCGTAAGCCAATCAGAATCCAGTAATCATGCCTCCTTTGCATCAACGTCCAATACTAACAACAACTGCCTACAAGTAGATAACCAACTAATTACAGATCCCACCAAATTAGCAAATAAATTTAATATTTATTTCAACAGATAGTGTCCAAAATGAAACTCCCAAATAAATCTCACTTTACTTAGAAAAAATATTTAGAAACATGTGTTCTAGATAGTTTCTTTGTTGAACCTACTACCACTAATGATATAAGAAGCCTTATCGACAAGCCTGATACAAATAAAAGTTCAGGAATTTATCATTTCCTCATTGAGTTAATTAAAATTATTTGCTATCAATTATCCTTGCCTTGAATTAATCATTAACCATTTAAAAAATTCATACCTAAATTAAAATTCCAAAAAATCTTACCTCTTCATAAAAGTGGCAGAAGGCTCACTATTAAAAAAATATAGACCAATATCACTAATACCAATCTAACCTAACCTATTAATATAGACCAATATCACTAATACCAATCTTACCTAACCTATTAATATAGACCAATATCACTAATACCAATCTTACCTAACCTATTTGAGCAAGTCATGTTAACTAGACTAAAACATTTTCTTGATGCCAAAAAATATATATTTGAACATCAATACACACTATGCATAACTCCCGCGGTCACAACACGAAAAAGAGGCCGGTTGAAATACTAGCAGGAGGTGTGAAACGTGTTGAACATGATTGTTTAGTTCAAAAATGTTGCTAATCTGTCCTCATTTACCCTTTATTTTTCTTTATAGTACAACCAGCCAGGCGCATAGCAAATTAACGGCAATGTTTCACTGAACATTCGTTCAATGCATTTCACAATCTCCCCGGGCGCTTCAATTTCAACATTCCAGAGGACCTACCGGCCTCGTTGACATGCTAGTTACCCGTTTTTCTCGCCCTTCGGGCTCGTGTTCCCACTGCCATTTCTCGTTCTCCCAAACTCCCACTCGTGTTTCTATAACTCTATAGTAACACGTGAAATGTTTTCTATTTCTTAAATAGACTCTATACAAACACGGCTTTCAGCCAATCAACGCTTGAGTTTCGTATGCCGGTTGTTTTATAAAATCTGATACAGATACGGTCCTCGTTTACAAAAAAACATTTGCTTCGATTTTCTCGGCCGATATAGGTCGTATCGCCAAAATAACTGAATAAAATCAACTATATACATCAACGTTTTTGAAGCCGTTCCAAAAACTCGCAGCACGTGTTTTATCAAATCTAAAAACACGGGCTACGCCCTCGTGTTTGTAAATCTGATAAAATACTGCTGCTCGTTTTTGAAACAGCAATAATAATAATAATAATAATTAACAATTATTCACCGAAGTGGAGGTGAATAATGGTAGATATTTACCGATCCGCTTCGATCCACTACTATTGACCAACACTGAGGTAAATAAATGTTTTAATATATACCACACTCCACTGAGGTGAATAGCCAGCACCAAATAGTTATTTTATTTTCTGTCAAATGTACAAAAACTCGCGCGAGATGATCGCTGCTTTGCTCGGAGGTGAATATGAAATCATATCCAGTTTGAGTAGCCAATCAGAGCGCGCGAAAAGTGATATCCACTGGTGTGATATATACTAATAGTATTTAGTATATAGAACACGGGAACCTACATAGATCATGCAATTTAATTGGCTCGCTATCTCGGAATAATGAGCAATAACCACCTACAAAACTTGGATAATTTTGAAACAAAATGGCAGGCGTAAATTCACGTTTCGCGATTGTTTCCGATGCGGGAACTTTGTAAATTCAACAAAATGCAGTGCCCAAAAGCACTACTGAAAAAAGCTAAAAAATGGGCTTCGAGTGTTTGAAGGTAAAATATTTGCATAAAATGTACAAAAGCAACTGTCGCAATTTGTTTTGCAGTAGAAAAAGCTTTGTTTACAAAAGTTACACTATGTCACTTAAGAAATAAAACTCAAAAGCACTATAATTCTCATTTTGTGTTGAGGTTCCCGTGTTATATATACTAAAACAACTATTTAAAGAGGGTAGCACTAAATAGCAAAGCTAACAAACTTGTGGCCCTCAATAACTGACAATACAAATATTATACAAAAGGCTAAATTTTACAACTATATAAGATAAAAACGAGGCAAATTCACAACTTCATTAAAATAAAATTATGCTAGATATATACTTTGAGAGAAAGTATATAAGCACGAAATAATAGAACAATAGAGAAACTGTAATGAAACAGTAGAACCTATTAGAAGGCGGGCCTTGCTTACAAGAATCGCAACACCTGTCCATTATATACTTCACACACTCAATGGATGTGAGCTATCAGCGAGCTTTCTGATTGGTTCCCTACCACTAAGCTAATAACTCATATCCTGTTATTAGAGGAAATTTGTCCAAAACAAAAACATGGCCGCTGCATGAACAATCAAGTGAACGAAGTGAAGCAGAAATTGAAGATGTATATGTACTGATAATGAGCTCATCGCTGACTCGGTGCTGAAAGCCTCGTTGGCTATAAGATCGTCATTGTAAGACTCGAGTTCTGAGTCAGAATACTTGTTATAGATAGGTGTAACAGTTCATTACGAGATACGCCCTTACAAATTTCGAGAAGAGTTCTGAGGGCGTCATACAGTTAAGTAGCTTTCCTTAATGTTGCCCTAATTCAGATCAAATGATATTTTGGGTAAGTAGATTGGTTAAACATAAGCTGTTGCACTTTGTATGCAGAGATAAGTTGTAGACATTATCTTCTTTTTTTAAGTTTTCCATGGCATTGTAGATATTTCTAGTAATCTATTCGCGTGACGCTATACTTGAAGCCAGTAAGCCCGCGTACACGTCGTTCTGTACTAATCTCATTTCCTAGAGTTTGGCCTGGGAACAAAATTCACAGCCGATTACAAGTCGTTCTGTACTAATTTCATTTTCTATAATTTGGCCTGGGAACAAAATTCACAGCCGATTACAAGTCGTTCTGTACTAATCTCATTTTCTATAGTTTGGCCTGGGAACAAAATTCACAGGATTACAAGTCGTTCTGTACTAATCTCATTTCCTATAGTTTGGCCTGGGAACAAAGTTCACAGCCGATTACAAGTCGTTCTGTACTAATCTCATTTCCTAGAGTTTGGCCTGGGATTACAAGTTGTTCTGTACTAATCTCTTTTCCTATAATTTGGCCCGCGAACAAAATTCACAGGATTACACGTTATTCTGTTCTAATCTCATTTCCTATAGTTTGGCCTGGGAATAAAAGCACAGGATTACAAGTTGTTCTGTACTATCACTTTTCCTATAATTTGGCCTGGGAACAAAATTCACAGGATTACAAGTCGTTCTGTACTAATCTCTTTTCCTATAATTTGGCATGGGAACAAAATTCACAGGATTACAAGTCGTTCTAATATATATACTTGTCTTGTTGCTTTGAACGTATTATAATTGTTATATTCCCAAGCCTATTTTCAGTATCAAGCAACGCAGGAAATGGCGTTTTAGAGAGTCGATTTTAAAAACGTCTCCGGGGACCCCAGTCCCAGAAGCTCGCGTCATGCACGCTCGCAAAATTGGAAAACGGGCTTAGAAGCCAAAAACCTTTAGCTGCGTACCTGAGTATGGTTACTGTTCGGCATGCCGTGACATGGGTTGACGAGTTACCGTGACTTGACGAGTTATTCTGTTCTATTCAGTCACTCCCATCTTTTAAACGATATTTTCTAAAGTATTACCCTGTGCAGTTTCCTGTCTTCAACCCTTAGTTACTTTAACTGCTACATTTATTATGACTATTGATTTACTATTATATTTTCATATTCATTATGAATGAATGAATCACCTTTATATAAACACGGTAGTTTCATCAATACAAGATTGCTTTTCATGAAAACCGTGAGCTACAAATTACTACAAAGTCAATAAAAGTAGCTAATTTACAATTATATTAAAATGTGTAAGTGACAGAAAGTCTAAAAAGGTAAATATTACTATTTTATATAAAAATACGCAGCGAAGATACAAAGAATGTCTAAAATGTAGTGATAAGACTGCAGGAACCCAGTTTGTGCTTAAATTCACCCAGAGATTGAGAACTTCTAACGCTATCCGAGAAACTATTCCGGCCACATGCAGTTTTGCACCTGTCCATCGTATCTAAGACATCGTATCTAAGACTATGTTTTGAGAAATTCTGTTTTAGGCTTTGGCAGAGTAAACGATTACTATCACAAAGCCTTTGATAGTCTACACTTAGATACGATGGCGCCAACTGATTTAGAATCTTAAACATAGTATTAAGCCGGTAGCCCATTTGAGATTTTGCAAGATTTGAACAGATCTAATATCATAATCAGTTTGGGTTATGACTCTAGCTGCGCGATTTTGAAGCTTTTGGAGTCTGTCAGATAACCCTTTATTCAGGTTGTTCCAGGCAACATCACAATAATCAAATTGAGGTAGGATTAACGCATTATAAATCATAAGCAGTGTATCAAAGGGGACAAAAGGACGAATTTGCTTTCAGCCACCGATAACCATATATAGATACCTTTTTGACGATAACATTGACATGGCTAGAAAATGACATACATTCATCAATAACGACACTAAAGATTTATTTATAACTTGTTTTACAGAAGAGCCTACAATCTCGATACGAGGGAGTCTTACTGTAGGTTCGTCAATTTAGGATTAGAGCCAAAAAGCTTAAATTCTGTTTTAGTAACATTAAGAATCAATTCAGTTATTGGCAATTAACCATTCTTTAATATGATCTAGGTCCAAGTTAAGTAAAGTCTGCAAACATTCTTGTAGACAACTAGGGAGATCGTTTATGAAATTAAGCATTAGAAGTGGACCTAGTATAAACCTATGAAGAACACCACAAGTTATTTTATGAGGATCATATAGGGACTCGTTTACATAACATCTTTGAAATCGGTCGTTGGTCGTCGGCTTATAAATTCCTAGAAATTGACCGATTTAGCTTGAACATTTGTTTTCCCAATTCAGGTCACCAGACTTTTCCTTTGAGTAGTGTTTCCTGTTTTTCTGTATCCCAAGAGGAAATGTACAACTTTCTCTAACTGGAACTGATACAAAGCACTGAATCCTTTGGAGGGCTGTCATATGATCTAAATTGGGACAACAAATACAAGCTAAATCGGTCTATCGTCTGCGACAAAACAAGAAAAGGAACCGCTCTGTTACGATATCCGCCAATCAAATAACTTATAGACTAGACTGTGAAATAATTTAAGTTTATTAAGGCCAAACGAGGAAATCTTGTTGAGGAAATCTCATTTGTGAATTTCAGCGGTGAGCAAACGAAAGCAAAATTTGCTTCCGCAACATATGTTTAGCGCGGGAAAATGAGGAGACATTTTGGGAAACATTGAAATTCACATATGTTTCCGCAACAATGTATTCTCCTTTGCCCCGGCCTTTAGTTTTACGATTAATTAATTATTTTCCTTCAAACCACAGGCTAAAGAACTTTGAGTTCATCAAAACTTGATTTCTAGTTTTATCAAAACAAGTATTCAAGTAAACTTCTAATTTCCTTAAAATTAGACCAAATTATTGGGCATATTCGGACATTTCTTTCTCTATTTGTACAATGTCTGTAATTTTCTTTACTTTGACCTCATTTCGCTGCATCAATTCAAATTGTCATCCCAAGAAAAATGACTTAAAGATTTAAATTTTGATAACAAATTATCGAAAGAGATTTATTTATATTTATTTAATTTCCAATGTATATTAATTTTACAATACACCACAACACTAACTTTTTGAAATATGGAATAAACAATGTTTTCAACAATAAACTAAATTAATATACATTGAGGAAAACTAACGTCAGAATACAAGATTCTCTATAGGCTAGTTACCTAATACACTAACATGTTTATAGATAACAATTTAACCTCTTCCAAACTATTTCCGGGTTTTTCCAAACTATTTTATTTGACTCACATTTCACTCCTAAATTGCTATTCCTTAAATGAGTTAATCCTCTTGTCTGAAAAATAGCCAAGAAAGCAAGCCTCACAGAAGACGCTTTTCTAGATTCGTAAAATTTGACACTTTTGCTAATGGTTCAAACTGACAAAACACAAATTCAATATAAAAGTGCTGTTTTATTAGCAAAGAAAATCCAACTTTTACAAAAATGCACTTCTTCACGTAATCTCCGGCTGATATTTTTACCAACCATAAGATTATTAAGCATTTTAAGCTATACCGTGGATCTCAAATCTCAAAATTGTAGAGATTCGGGTGACTCGATATATTACAAATTGACCATTTTAAGCTATACCGTGAACCTTAAATCTCAAAATGTTTGCCGAGATTCAGGTGATTCGATGTTACAAATTGATCATTTTAAGCCATACCGTGGATCTCAAATCTAAATTTTTTTGAGATTCAGGTGATTCGATATGTTACAAATTGACCATTTTAAGCTATACCGTGGATCTCAAATCTCAATTTTTTTTTAGATTCGGGTGACTCCAGTGGCGTAGGGAAGGGAGGGGGGCAGTAGCTCCCCCCTCTGCCCTGTCCCAGAAGAGAGATTGACAGAAGTTATCAATGAAAATGTCGCAGGTTTCATCAATTTGTCCCGCCCCCCAATTTTTAGGACCTCCCTACGCCCCTGTTACAAATTGACAATTTTAAGGTAAGCCTATCGATCTCGAAGCTTTTTTTACCTTCGGGTGACTATCTAGAAAGTGATAATTCTAGCTGTTACGGCGGATTACTTGAATCCGCTCAATATTAAGCTAACCAAATTGACCGTTTTAGCTGCACCTGTAAACTTCAAATTTTCTGTGTAAGACGGTGATTATTTTACATGGACTGCAGCGTAACTGACTTCGAAAGCTTTGCATGTCAGGTTGCTTTCGTATTCTCCTACTTCTCTGCTTTACATAATACAGCAACAATTCAAGCTGTCTGAAAAGAGAATATATACGTTAATAATAGGCATTTAATCAAGAGAAAGTCGACAGAAACTGCAGTACGCACGTCAACTGTACATATACTCAAGATTCCGTGGGTACTCAATTATGTAGTGTTCTTCTTGTACCATACAGGTAACCACAGCGTTGACGTGAAACACCTCCCTACCCGAAGGAATTAAATGTAAAGTAATTGTTTCCTAAATTGCTTGATAAAATAGTTACTAACACTGACATGCCTATGCAATTACGTGTATGTGATTTGCCTGGACAATATATACATTTCCGCTGATTAAAGCACAGGCCGCCCAAGTTCTGACTATTGTATATCGAAGCAGTGAATTACAAGGTTGTATGGGAGTTCTTCCGATAACTCGGAATAATAACGTAAATTTAGTTACAGATCTTCTGTTATACAAGGTAAATAAAGGAAGAAGGCTTAGGGACCGTACATTATTTAGCGGTAGAGGGGGGCTACTAGATCTGCATTGTGGCTTACCCAAAACATTGTGACTCTGCAGTTCGCTAGAACGGTGTTTTATGGAAGTCTTGAGTCATAAGCGTTTCACCCCTCTAATCTGGTTAGAGGGGCGACGCGCTTAATTATGACTCAAGATTTCCATAAAACACCGTTCTAGCGAACTGAACACAAATCGAAAACTCGTTTACTTTTACTGTATTTCCATTCTTTCACTACTGAATTAAGGGTGCGTTCGATTGACCGTATTCCGGAATAAGAATAGATGGAATAGTCTCTGGAAATCACTGGTTCGGGCATGTTTTGCACTGTAACTGGCTACAAATGCTTGCTGATATGTGATATTCAGGATACAATTAGTATTCCAGTGGCTAAAAAATCCCAGTATAAGCGATTTGTAGTGATCATTCTGTGTATTCTTATTCCGGAATACAGTCAATCGAACGCACCCTAAATGTGTCCCGTGATAACACACGACAATGAACGTCCCGAAGTGACTTGTCTGAATAATAATTTTGCTAAGGCATGAAACTACCTATTGAGAATCACTCCAAATTAAAACATTTTAGAACGACAAAATTCCAGGACAACAGTAGTGCTCAGTGTTTTCCACAACCTAGCTGGAGTGGCAACGCATTCTCGCCGTTGAATTAACAATTATCCTTAAATGGAAAACACGCTTGGAATAATGATAATCGTTAATTCTACGACAAATCCTAACCAGAACCACAAACCAAACCCTAACCATCGGACGAGTTCACGGGTAAACGACTGGTTCTCACTCACCTAGAGCTAGGGTTCACAGGTAAAAAAGAAAAGGTAAAGAGAGGAAAAATAATATTTGAGCGCTCCTACTCGGACTCGTAACCCTTTGCGTGTACTGCAGTGTAGTGCAGACGTCTTCACTACTACAATAAGCCGGCCTACCGCCGTTCAGAATGTAACAAATGTTTATCTTTATCCTTGACTGGTTTTAAGAATGCCATTAGAATTAACGATTATCATTATTCCAAGCGTGTTTTCCATTTAAGGATAGTTGTTAATTCAACGGGAGGATGTGTTGGGAGTGGCGAGGTATTCTATACTCTAGCCCCAGATAGTATTTTAACATAAAGGCTTTCTTGAACTAATTACTGCACATTTTGCACGAATAAGGCCAGTAAATTGTAATGCTAATGAAAGCTAGCAAAATCCGTATACGACAATTCTGTCGGTGGTACGTCGGATCTAACAGAGAGATCTGATCAGCCAAAAACAGTAATAAGTGAACAAGTCCAAGGACTACAGAAAAGCTGATCAAACAACGTATATATTGATAATCTAACAATATTTCGGCTGGCCAAACCAGCCTTCTTCAGGTCACTAGATCTTGTGTTTAATAATTTTGACACTGAGATTCATAGAATTACACTTGAACTTCTTCTGTTCATATCTCGATTGACTGCTGTGTTTTGAGCTACGACGTACCTAGAATCGGGTACTCGAAATATATCGAGACTTTTGGTTTTGCTTTGGTTTAGTTTTTGAAATAATTAAAACCGGTTAAGATTAGCTGTAGCTTTTCACTGAGTAGCAGCCGGCGTGTTGTGGGGAATAAAGCGAAACGGAAGAGCCACATGATGGCTCCCATGCCGTACCCTGGTTACAGAGATTTTCTAGAGAGAGAACAGCCGCGGAAAAAGAGCCGCGAAGCGGCTTGCAGCGAGCTGCAAAGCAGCGAGAAGCGAACAGCTCTTTCTTCGTGGCTGTTCTCTCTAGAAAACCTCTGGAACGAGGGTAACATGCCGCGGTACATGTCTAAATTATACACGTTTCTTGTAAGTAATTTGAAACATGATTATACAAATGATGTGTTTTCACTGTCATACCTTCAACGAGCATGTAATTCTGAAGATAGACTTGTGTGGATATAAAGTAAATCAGCATAGAAATCATTATTATTCGCCGGAAAACGTATTTTCGTTCTGGTTCTCCGACCATTTTGTAACTATTGATTTCGATTAGATGGGTACTCCTTGAATAACATTTGAAATTAAAGTTTGCCTGAGCTGATGTTACCAGACTTTCAAAAAACTGTATTTATTTATGATATCCCTCAGTTTAAGCCAGAGGCTTATTTGGCAGTAGTGTCGGGTCAGAAGTAAATTTACAAAATGTAGTCAGAAATTCTTGTTATTAGGATAGATAAATTTAGCAAATTACATAGTTTCTAAAAATTTGGTTTATAATACTATCAATTTGGTTGATAGAATAAATTAAAGAATAAATGCGAGTCACATATTAATTAATTAAGATATATTTACTTACTAATAATCACTTAGAGAGAGAGGTAATAATTCTTTATTATAGTTTTATAATTATAGATTTTCATAGAGTTACGAAGTGCTAGTGGAATTGAATTCCATATTTTAGGACCTTGTGATCGAATTAAAAATGAGTATTTATGAAAAGTAAATCTGTCTGGTATTATGATGGTGAATTGTAATATTTAGATCAAATAGTAAAAATATAGATTGAGGTAGAACATTATTAACATGTTGAAAAACGAAGCAACACACTTGATATTTATAAATATCAAATATAGTTAGAATATTTAACTGTTTGAATAATGGATTAGATTGTGCGAGTGGAGGAGAGTGAGTTATAATACGAGCAACTTTTTTTGACAAAGTAATAATGGTTGTAGGTGTGACTTATAGGTTGCTGCCCAGATTAAAGTGCAGTATTGTAAGTATGGCAAAACAAGCGAGCTATATAAAACAGGGAGAGTGACTTTTCCAATTTTTTTTTCGAGATTTTAATATAATCCCAATTGTTTTAGAAATTTTGGAAGTAATAGTTTGAATATGAGCAGTCCAGGTAGCCTCCTCCGCAGGCACCTCTTAAGTATAGGAGCGAGAGAGAGAAAAAATTGTAAAAAAAATGTAAATTGGGTTACCTGTGCCTGCGGAGTTTTTTTCATCATCAGTCTCCTCTCTTCTCTCGTTTTACCACAGGAAACCCGGTCTCGATTTTTTCCCGATTATATCGGGGGGTGCCTGCGGAGGAGGCTACAGTCCAGGATAGGTGTTGGTGAATGATAATACCTAGGAATTTAGTCTGTGGAGTCCTGTTAATTTTACACCCATCAATCTGAATATTAAGATCATCGAGATTAACTTTTTTTTTACTAGGATGGAAAAATATATATTTAGTTTTATCTGGGTGAAGAGAGAGTTTATTAGCATTAAACCATTTAAGAACTTTCTCAAGTTCATGGTTCATAAAATTTAAAAGTGATTGAATATCATGGCCACTGAAGAATATGTTAGTATCGTCCGCAAAAAGTGTAAATGATAAGAATCTTGAAGAACAGCACGTACTGCTACGCGCGAAGTGTCAAATTTAACCAATCGGATCACGAACTAGAAGGCACACGAAATTTGAATATTAGCGCACTGAAAACTGAATAATAATTTTAGAAGTGCCGGTTGCAACGCCTGCTGCTTCGCCTTGTTCGTCGAAGGAATCTTCAGGATTACACGCTCATTCGGAAGGTAAGTATTCGTAGCAGTGAAAACACAACACATAAATCAGATTGCAAATTACTTGTTAGCCTGCTTACAGGCTCTCGGGTTTTTCGGAAATGTTAGTTTTCTGGTCGGGCTTGGCCCACAGGTAACCCAACATTTCCACCCAACCCGAATGTAGTTGACGAGTACTGTAGTTTCTGTCGTCTTTCTTTTAACTAAATGCCTACTATTAATGTATAAAGTGCATAAAAGTGAATATTATCTTTTCAGAAAGCTTGATCCCGATTGTTCATATAAAACAGAGGAGGAGGAGGAAGAGAATGCAAAAGCAAGCTGACATGCACACGTTTTAGAAGCGTTTACCGGCGCTGCAGTCCAGATAACATAATCACCGTACGCGTCTTACGCAGAACAGAACAGGTGCAGCTAAAGTGGTCAATTTTTGTAGGTTAATCATCTTGAGAATCTCCAACATCCAGGGTATAGCTTAAAATGGTCAATTTGTAAGAGATTGAGTCACCCAAATCTAAAAAAAAAATTGAGATTTAAGGTTCACGGTATAGCTTAAAATGGCCAATTTGCAAGAGATTGACTCACCCGAATCTCAAATTTTGAGCGAATCTAAAAAAAATTGAGATTTGAGGTTCACGGAATAGCTTACAATGGTCAATTTAAAAAAGATTTAGGGCACCCAACGAGTACTTCTTGAAATTTGTTTGAAACCAGTTGTATGCAGCTCATCTAGCCATTTTAAGGCGCCTACTATGTCTTTTGACGTATTCTAGAAAGCTATTAGCTGTTCGGATTGTCTAGGTGGAAATCTCGTCAACCGAAAATACTATGGCAAAATATTCCCGGCCTACGAATTTATTAGTAGTCTAGAACATAAACAAAAATATTCTAGCCCAAGTAACTTCATGTTGCCAAGTTTTGTGGAGGTACGAATTTTTTAGGGGTTCTTTTTTCCTTTAGGCAATTCTTTTAGGTGACCTCCATTTGCTAAAGGTTTATTCTTTCTGATTTTAGATGTCAGAATTTCATAGAGAATGAAAATGTGTTCTCGAAAACTTTAGGTGGCCGCTTCACTAAATGATTTGTGATAATATGTGGTGTTTTTTTTTTCATTCCAACCAATGTTTTTTTCCGGATCTTTCTGACTCTATCGATCAGACGAAAACGTACGAATATTTTAGGGAAACCTTTTAGTCTCCCTTTTCTTCTATAATTTTCTAGGGATTGAAAACAAATTTTCTAGCCAGTATTTCAGAAAACAATTTTCTAGGGAATTTTTTTTTAAATCCGAAAGTTTTAGGCTAATTAACTTACTCTCCCGAACAGCTTTTCAACCGAAAACGTCGTTGGGTGCCCTTGAAGATTGACTCACCCGAATCTCAAAAATTTTGAGATTTGAGATTCACGGTATAGCTTAAAATAGTCAATTTGAAAAAGATTGACTCACCCGAATCTCAATTTTTTTTAGATTTGAGGTTCACGGTATAGCTTAAAATGGTCAATTTGTAAGGTCATTTTAAGTTACCCGAATCTCAAAAAATTTGAGATTTATGGTTCACGGTATAGCTAAAACTGTCATTTTGTTACACCGCGTGCAAATCCCTTACGATAAGGTAACAGGAATAAAATACCATTTTCGTAATAATTTGTCCAGTCTTTCTTTATTTGTGATATATGATTTAAGGGCTAAAGTGAAAGTTTTAGTTTTGTAGCATTTTTAAAACAACCATAAAGTCACGTTGTAGAAGGAGCTGAATTTGAAAACACCTCTAAATGGCATTTTTATATGGGAAGAAATTAAGGTTTTTTAAGTAACACAATAAAATGGCAGATTTGAAAATAGGAAAATAGGTAGAATTTCTCGAATCTAAGAAAGTGTCGTTTTCGTGAAACTGCACAAAATGTACATAAACGATTAATCAGTTCAAAATATCAATTTTCCAGTGAGACAAATGAAACTTGTTCCAAGTATCTTTCAAACAAGCCATTTGGTCCGTATTGCGGCTTAAAGATGCCAGCGGAAACAACGTTTTCTTGCAGTTTCGATTGAGAATTGTTATTTTGGAAAAACCGGGAAATAGTTTGGAATAGGTTATTTTTAATGCTGTTGTATTTTTAGACCTAGAAAAAGCCTTCAATGCCTGTTAGGGGTATCTCTCTAACTATTATTCTTTATTTCACACTCATTGCTTTACATTTGGGTAATTTACAGGCATACACTTAATAATTATAATAATATATATTAGGGGGGGGGGGGGAGGTGGAAAGAGGAAAATATATAATAGGAAAGGGTGCAGGGAAGTTGAAGGAACAAAGTTTTCTAAGCCAACTCCCCATTAAGTGAAATAAATATGTGTAGTGTGATCTGCCTTTTCCTATAAATCCAATTAATCATAGTCATATAATAAATAATTTTAAAAAAATCAGAAAAAAAGTTAAGGACTGTTAATGTATGGTAAAAAAATACAATAACAACTAAGAAATGTACATTAAGCTGTATCATCTGATTACCTACTCATAATTTCATCACAAGTAAAGTTAAAGTAGATGAAAATTTACACGTACATTGGTTTATATCTTTAGGCGTTAGATGGTGAAGTGTACAGTAAATCTAACTACCAAAGCAAAGGGCGCTTGGTGGAATAGCTCTTTTGTATTTTATTTATATTTATTCAATTTCTTTAAAATGACACTGTACAATCTTTAAAACATATGGACATTTTAAAGTACTGATACTACAATACACAGGAAAAAAAGAGGAAAATAACATAAATTTACAAAAGTCAATAAACTAATGTATGCATACACTGTATATACCACTATCAGTTCCAACACATTTACATTGTATTAAAGGATAGATGATATTCAGGTACATTTAGTATTCTGGTGGCTAAAAATTCCCAATATAACCGATTGGTAGTGATCATTCTGTGTATTCTGATTCAGGACAATACGGTCAATTGAAGAAACTTTAGGGAAGCGTCACATATCGATTTTTCCACGAGAAACGTCCAGCGAAGTTTGGGGGTGGGGGAGTTTTGACCTGTGACGTTTCTCCGTGGAAAAATCGATAGTTTTCAGTAACATAACATGCATAATTCAGTAACCTCATGTCTTGCATATTTAACCAGGTCCTTATTAATTACTGTAATTGCCTGCGGCATTCCGACGTCCCCCTAGGCCGCTACGCAGTTTTCTACGCCTTCGCTCAGTGGTTTCAACCAACATAAATTGAGTCCGTGGTTTTGATGATTCAAAGACTACCTGTCATTCTCCGAATCGAACTGACGATCTTGTTCCACTCTCACTTTCAAGAGATGATTTGCATTGAAGTGCATTTGCCCCATAGCAGATCATTTCTCGTAAGTTCGTTGTACAGACCTCCAAGCTCGGATATAAAAATACTTGATGATTATGATAAATTCCTTGATAAATGTGACAATGAAAACAAGGAAATAATGATAATGGAGGACTTCAATTGTGACATGAATAAAACGCCCCCTGAGACCCAAACTCGCGAGTTACAATTTATTAGCTCTATTTATCAATTAGAGCAATTGATTAACATACCTACTAGAGTCACAAATACATCTGCCACATTGATTGATCTCTTTTTCACCAACAAGAAAGAAAATATTTCTAAATCTGGAGTAATTCCAATTGGCATGTCGGATCATAGCCTAGTCTATGGTATTCGAAAATTTTCCATTCCTAGATGTAGACCTACTATCAAAGAAGTACGCAATTTTAAGAATTTTGTGGCAGAGGATTTGATTGAAGATTTAAATAGAGTTCCTTGGCAAAACGTATACAATTTTGAAAACCCAAATAGTGCCTGGCGAGCGTGGAAATCCGACTTTAACAAGATCTTGGATCTCCATGCTCCAATCAGGCACAAGCGATTGAGAGCAAAGTCTTACCGTGGCTCACCTCTAAAATAAAGCGCGACATGTGGAATAGAGATTATCACAAAAAGCGTGCCATCAAATACGGAGGTTAGCATCACTGGGAACTCTACAAAACAGCCAGGAATAGAGTCAATATTGAATTGCGAAAAGCAAAGTCTGATTATTATCGTACTAAAATAGATAATTGTTCGCAAACAGACCCTAAAAAGACATGGAAATTGATTAACTCTCTTCTTGGAAAGCAAAATAAAAGCAGCCGCATAAATGAACTTCAAATCAACGATAATATTATCACCGATGCCAAATATATTTCTGAGGCCTTTAATGACTTTTTCATAAACATTCGGCTGCCGAATTAACCACTCAGTCAACAAACAACATAAACACTTATCTTGGCAACAAGCCGGATATCGACGCACCATTTAAGTTTTCTGAAATACCAGTGGATAATGTTTTGCTTACGTTGAAACAGCTGAATACTTCCAAAAGTACAGGCCTTGATAACATTCCGGCCAACGTACTCAAGATTGCCGCGGAAACAATAGCACCATCGTTAACGTTTATATTTAATATATCACTCTCTACTGGGTTTTTTGTTGAAGAATGGAAAAGAGCGCGCGTGAATCCAATATTCAAAGCTGACGACCGGCGTCAAACTGGAAATTATCGCCCTATATCTATCATACCAATAATCAGTAAAGTGTTTGAAAAAGAAATTTTCAGATAGTTATACGGCTATCTACTTGATAACTCCATGCTTTCTAAATTCCAATCTGGGTTTCGTCCACTTCATTCAACAGTCACAGCTCTGATCCAAATGTGCGATACACTGTACGAAAGTATGGATAATGGTTTATTAACGGGAGTAGTATTTATTGATATTCGAAAAGCATTTGATTCAATTAACCATTCCATTTTACTTGACAAATTGGAGTTTTATGGTGTTTCGGGCCTTGGCCAAAAATGGTTCGATTCCTATTTAACTAATAGACAACAGCAATGTTTAGTAAATGGTCATTTATCCTCCACGAAAGAGATAATTTGTGGTGTCCCTCATTCTCGATCCTAGGACCCTTGTTATTTCTACTTTATATCAATGATTTATCAAATTGCCTTAATTTTACTACCCCATGTATATATGCAGATGATACCCAGATTTTTGCATCTGCCCCTGATATGGACAAACTTACATCGAATATTAATTCTGACTTGGATAACATATGTGACTGGCTTGTAGTGAATAAGCTCCAGTATCACCCCTCCAAAACCAAACTAATGATAATTGGATCGACCTATAACTTAAATAATAAAACCAAAAGCCAGCCAAACAATATCTCCATAGACAATAACAAGGTATCGCGAGTACACTCACATACCTGCCTAGGGATTGAAATCGATGAAAAACTTAGTTTTGAAAATCAAATAAATAAGATATGTAAAAAGGCAAGTGCTGGTATAGGTGCCATAAAGCGTATTAAGCCATAAGCCCCCACCGATTCACTCGAAGTAATTTACAAATCACTTGTACAACCTTACTTCGACTATTGTTGCCCACTATGGGATAATTGCGGCAAGACTCTAAAAGACAAATTGCAAAGAGTTCAATCTCGAGCCGCTAGGGTAATTACAGGCACGAATTACGACACAAGATCCGTTGATATACTTGCTAAATTAGAATAGAAAACCCTCCAAGCCAGACGTAATCAAATGAAATCTATTTTAATCTATAAAATCTTAAATGAACAATCCGCACCATATTTGAGAAACTCTTTTATTAAAACAAGTGACTGCGATAAACGCTATCAGCTAAGAAACTCTGAAACTGATCTAGCACTTCCAAGACCGCGTACAAATTTCCTCAAGCGAAGCTTCAAATACAGTGGTGCTATGCTATGGAATAACCTGCCAGATGAGGCTAAAAGAGCCAAATCTTTACGGCAATTCAAGAGGAGTGTCTGTTCCTGTTACTGAGTTATGCTGATAGCAGATTTTTACTGATTTTTATCAATATATGTTTTTAATCTGTACATATATTTATTGTTACGCCCCACGTGGAAACCAGCTTACTGTTGTAGTGGCTAGCGTACGGAAATAAAGTTATATGTATGTATATGTATTCCAATTACCGCAATATGGCGTCTGCTCCATTAAAAAATAGGCCCGCAATGCGAACGTCGGCGACCATTATTATATTTTTTTGAGAATATAAATTTTGGTAACCTTCCCTTGTTTAATTTTATGATAGGGTAACCCTCCTGTTGTATTATTTAATTATTATAGGCCACACCCCATTGAGTTTGGAATTACTATGGTCTACCCCTCTCGTTATATTTTTGATTCAATATAGCCTATACCTGTCCACTTCGATTATATAATTTCTATTGGTCACTCCTCCCCTTCTATTTTGATTCACAAGCCTACCCTTTAACTTCTATTATTTAATTGCTGCAGAGTACTCCTTGCCTTCGATGTGTTTCCCTTTCCCTCGCTGGCATGTTTACTTCAAACTTTATTCGCGGTATTAACACTTCAATGTGTTTCCCTTTACGGCAAAGTGTCGTTTCTCTGGTACCCTGCGAGCAGAGCCTTATTTTCTTCGGTTTTCTAATCTCCTTCCACTTCGCTCTCCGATACTCCGCTCTCCGCTCTTCGCTCTCCGCACTTCGATGGGTTGCCCGAGCCGTTTGTCTGTTTAACGATCAACCTATTTACTAGAAATAAACTACAAATATTCCGATTAAGTGGCTCTTGCACGGACTTTCGCGGCAAAGTTTTGTCGGTTTATATGAGGTTGAGAGATTTCACATGTCGGTTTCACGGTGAAAAATCTTAGTTCATTTCGATTCGTGTTCCACTTTGAGAAGAGCTGCACTTATTCACCTTCAATCGTATGTAAAACAATAACAACATAGTACTCCAAAACTTGCACTTAAAACATTCACGATACTCTCTAGGTCTTAAATACATCGAATGCATTCCAATAACAGCCCTACATATTTGCTATTGCTGGGGTGCACGTTACGTCATCGCCGCCATCTTGGTTCCCTTTTTCAAAGGATTTCTCGGTAGCTTCTCTTGTTAGTTCATCCAACATGGCGACCACGTCTTTGTTATTTGAATCTCTGGGGAGGGGTTGTACCCCACTAATAGTGCACAAGAGTGCACATTTCCCATATTGATCCAGTTTGGACACGTACCTTCGTCAGTTCACTTCACTTGAATGTCAGCTTCTGGTTCAGCAATAGCTTGTCTCGTTCACAGAGTTTGACAACAGTTTTTTATATATTACCTTATATTCCTTTATGTTTCTTTGTATTTCTTTATAAGCTTTTCAAGTTTGCTTTTACGCCTGGCAATACGACAGTGACTGGAGAGACACAAGACTCGGTTCAAAACAGCTCTCAAAGATTTTAGTGTGCCGAGCTTTGCGTCTCTTGACAGTAGATATTCTAAGAGCACAAACACAAGCAGAGCAGGACAACATTCTCACCGATTATTCTTCCGCGAAGTCTCACCGAAGGCCGCGCCCATCATTTAGTTATTACATTTTTAGCACACGGCCGGGGTCCCTCGAGCTTTTCGTTAAAATAATATTTTTATTCGAGAAACAACGAAGAGCCAACACATCAAAACCTTTTACTTGCAATAAAACTAATGTTCTGTTGTGGAATATATTAACAAAAGAATAATTGAATAGACAAAGGACCTTATTCTACAGCTTTCCTCACCCGACTCAACACTACCCACTGAGTTAAATTGTCACTTATCGGTTGATGCCGGGACATGCGCAATGGTCGCCTAAAATCGATAAATCGCTCTGACGTTTCTTAGGGGGGGGGGGGGGGGGGGGGTGGGGGGTTGAAAAAGAAACTTCACTGGACGTTTCTCGTGGAAAAATCAATATGTGACGCTTCCCTTAGGAACTATCATGTTTGGATAATATTAATTTCTTTGACGAGGCCATTGTATGATCTACTCTTTCTCCTGCTAGTGTAATCTGGATGCTATCATTAAATGTGTCAATTAGGAATATTGACTTGGTTTGGTGGAGATCGTAACAAAGCGGTTCCTTTTCTTGTTTGTCGCAGACAATTTCCATCCTTGCCATGTACACTTCTCAATAAAAATATTCTTCGTTCAAAATTTCCTGGAGCATAATTTTCGTTTAGATTTTTTTTATATTTGCCTTAGTGATTAAAACTAAGTAATACAGTCGACGACTTCCTATTTAGACTAGTAGTCGCTCCAGTCCATAATAAGATCTCATTAGGTTTTAGATGAAGTGCACAGTAAATCTAATTAGTAATACAAAGCCCCTTGGCGGAATAGGGTGGGGTTTAGTATCTTTCGTGGCTACCGAATCCTCGGTTAAGATTTCATTCAGGATTAATGCGAATCGAGGTTTAAATAACCGGGAGCAGGGTATTAAAATAACTAATAGTTGCTGCCTATACATAACACAACGGTTTATACATTCATGTAAGTCTTCTCGGCCGGATAAGGACGTAAAACCGTAGGGGTCCAGAACCGGTTTTACGAGAAAAATAGCTCCAAAACCCTGATTTAAAAGTTTCCATATCGATAACCCGGAATTCGACGTATTTTTACGAAAACTCGGACCCGGAAATCGAAATTAGGTTCAAACTCGGGCACACCTACCGCCACACATTGTAGTACTGATTATAAACAAGAGTGTCAAGTACGACTCACAGCCGAGTATGATGATCTCATTCCGTGTGTAATATAGTCAGACTAGATCTATTTTAGCCTCCTCCGCAGGCACCTCCTATATAATCGGAAAAATCGAGACCGGGTTTCCTGTGGTCCTCTTCTTCTCTCCTCCGCAGGCACAGGTAACCCAAATTTTTTTACATTTTTTTTCTCTCGCGGTCCTATACTAAGTACTAAGAGGTGCCTGCGGAGGAGGCTAGATCTATTTCAAGTACTGGACTCACAGCCGGGTATGATGATCTCAGTCCGTGTGTAATATAGTCAGACTGGATGGTATTTCAAGTACGATTCACAGCCGAGTATGATGATCTCAGTCCGTGTGTAATATAGTCAGACTAGATCTATTTCAAGTACGACTCACAGCCGAGTATGATGATCTCAGTCCGTGTGTAATATAGTCAGACTAGATCTATTTCAAGTACGACTCACAGCCGAGTATGATGATCTCAGTCCGTGTGTAATATAGTCAGACTGGATGGTATTTCAAGTACAACTCACAGCCGAGTTTGATTATCTCAGTCCGTGTGTAATATAGTCAGACTAGATCTATTTCAAGTACGACTCACAGACGAGTATGATGATCTCAGTCCGTGTGTAATATAGTCAGACTAGATCTATTTCAAGTACGACTGACAGCCGAGTATGATGATCTCAGTCCGTGTGTAATATAGTCAGACTAGATCTATTTCAAGTACGACTCACAGCCGAGTATGATGATCTCAGTCCGTGTGTAATATAGTCAGACTGGATGGTATTTCAAGTACAACTCACAGCCGAGTTTGATTATCTCAGTCCGTACTGTGTAATATAGTCAGACTATATATATTTCAAGTACCGGACTCACAGCCGAGTATGATGATCTCAGTCCGTGTGTAATATAGTCAGACTAGATCTATTTCAAGTACGACTGACAGCCGAGTATGATGATCTCAGTCCGTGTGTAATATAGTCAGACTATATATATTTCAAGTACCGGACTCACAGCCGAGTATGATGATCTCAGTCCGTGTGTAATATAGTCAGACTAGATCTATTTCAAGTACGACTCACAGCCGAGTATGATGATCTCAGTCCGTGTGTAATATAGTCAGACTAGATCTATTTTAAGTACGACTCACAGCCGAGTATGATGATCTCAGTCCGTGTGTAATATATAGACAGACTAGATCTATTTCAAGTACAACTCACAGCCGAGTATGATGATCTCAGTCCGTGTGTAATATAGTCAGACTAGATCTATTTCAAGTACAACTCACAGCCGAGTATGATGATCTCAGTCCGTGTGTAATATAGTCAGACTAGATCTATTTCAAGTACAACTCACAGCCGAGTATGATGATCTCAGTCCGTGTGTAATATAGTCAGACTAGATCTATATTTCAAGTACCGGACTCACAGCCGAGTATGATGATCTCAGTCCGTGTGTAATATAGTCAGACTAGATCTATTTCAAGTACAACTCACAGCCGAGTATGATGATCTCAGTCCGTGTGTAATATAGTCAGACTAGATCTATTTCAAGTACAACTCACAGCCGAGTATGATGATCTCAGTCCGTGTGTAATATAGTCAGACTAGATCTATTTCAAGTACAACTCACAGCCGAGTATGATGATCTCAGTCCGTGTGTAATATAGTCAGACTAGATCTATTTCAAGTACAACTCACAGCCGAGTATGATGATCTCAGTCCGTGTGTAATATAGTCAGACTAGATCTATTTCAAGTACAACTCACAGCCGAGTATGATGATCTCAGTCCGTGTGTAATATAGTCAGACTAGATCTATTTCAAGTACAACTCACAGCCGAGTATGATGATCTCAGTCCGTGTGTAATATAGTCAGACTAGATCTATTTCAAGTACGACTCACAGACGAGTATGATGATCTCAGTCCGTGTGTAATATAGTCAGACTAGATCTATTTCAAGTACGACTGACAGCCGAGTATGATGATCTCAGTCCGTGTGTAATATAGTCAGACTAGATCTATTTCAAGTACGACTCACAGCCGAGTATGATGATCTCAGTCCGTGTGTAATATAGTCAGACTGGATGGTATTTCAAGTACAACTCACAGCCGAGTTTGATTATCTCAGTCCGTGTGTAATATAGTCAGACTAGATCTATTTCAAGTACGACTCACAGCCGAGTATGATGATCTCAGTCCGTGTGTAATATAGTCAGACTAGATCTATTTCAAGTACCGGACTAAAAAAAGCTTTCGACACCGTTGACCATGAATTATTATTACAAAAATTACAACTTTACGGAGTTGTCGATAGCTCGCTTTCCTTATTGCGGTCCTATCTATCGGGAAGAATGCAGTCGTGCAGAGTACAAAATGCAAGATCTAGTGAGAAGATAATTAGATGCGGTGTACCCCAAGGAACAATCCTTGGGCCTTTATTATTTCTCACCTATATAAACGATCTGCCAAATTGCCTCGATACCTCGACACCATGCTTATTTGCAGACGACACAAATGTGACAATTTGTGGCGCAGATATAGCCGATGTTGAATTAAGAGCAAATCGTGAATTAATTAATATTAATAACTGGCTACGAGCAAACAAATTGCATCTTAATGTTGCCAAAACTGAATTTATGATGATTGGTTCGAGACAACGCCTATCGGCTCTGACTGATGAAGAAATGCCTTATTTAAAAATCGGAGACAAACTAATAAAAAAGGTATCACAAAGCAAAACAGTTGGTGTCGTGGTAGACGAGCACTTAAGATGGGAGGATCACATAAATCATATATCAAAAAAGATCGTCTCAGGTCTAGGAGCTCTAAAGAGAATCAGAGCATTCGTGTCCCAAGATACACTAATCAAGGTATACGACTCTTTAATTCAAACGCACATGGATTATTGTTGCGGGGTATGGGATACCTGCGGCAAAGTTCTCGCAGATAAACTTCAGAAATTTCAAAATAGAGCCGCTCGGCTTATTCTCAGGGCAGATTATGATACAAGTACAAACGCACTTTTAAGTGTCTTGGAATGGGACAAATTAGATGAACGCAGAGCAAAACATAAAGCCATCGTAATGTTTAAGACCCAAAATAGCCTGGCGCCAGCAAGCCTATGTGATTTATTCACTACTGTTGGAAGCTCTACCCACTATAATCTAAGGGGCCGTGATACGAGACTTTGTCTTCCGCAACCAAAAACAGAATTTATGAAGAAAAGTTTCTCGTATCACGGTGCCAAGACATGGAATGACCTTCCAACAGAATTACGTGAAATTAAATCACTAGGCTCTTTTAAAAACAAAATCAAAACAGTCGCCGTCCTAAATGACCAATGATGTTTTGAAAATTGATAATAGTATGTAGTAGTTTACATAATTTTAGGATATCATTATTAGTATAGTATATATATTTTTATATTATTATTATTATTACATTGACAATTCTGTATTTTTATATATTTAATAGTAGTTAACACGGCTTCTATGTAAATCAGTTTTTCTTATCTGTTAGAATTCCGTGTATAAATATTAATAAAGTTGAAGTTAATAAAGTATGATGATCTCAGTCCGTGTGTAATATAGTCAGACTGGATGGTATTTCAAGTACGATTCACAGCCGAGTATGATGATCTCAGTCCTTTTGTAATATAGTCAGACTAGATCTATTTCAAGTACGACTCACAGCCGAGTATGATGATCTCAGTCCGTGTGTAATATAGTCAGACTAGATCTATTTCAAGTACCGGACTCACAGCCGAGTATGATGATCTCAGTCCGTGTGTAATATAGTCAGACTAGATCTATTTCAAGTACAACTCACAGCCGAGTATGATGATCTCAGTCCGTGTGTAATATAGTCAGACTAGATCTATTTTAAGTACAACTCACAGCCGAGTATGATGATCTCAGTCCGTGTGTAATATAGTCAGACTAGATCTATTTCAAGTACAACTCACAGCCGAGTATGATGATCTCAGTCCGTGTGTAATATAGTCAGACTAGATCTATTTCAAGTACATTAACTCACAGCCGAGTATGATGATCTCAGTCCGTGTGTAATATATAGACAGACTAGATCTATTTCAAGTACAACTCACAGCCGAGTATGATGATCTCAGTCCGTGTGTAATATAGTCAGACTAGATCTATTTTAAGTACGACTCACAGCCGAGTATGATGATCTCAGTCCGTGTGTAATATATAGACAGACTAGATCTATTTCAAGTACAACTCACAGCCGAGTATGATGATCTCATTCCGTGTGTAATATAGTCAGACTAGATCTATTTCAAGTACGACTCACAGCCGAGTATGATGATCTCAGTCCGTGTGTAATATATAGACAGACTAGATCTATTTCAAGTACAACTCACAGCCGAGTATGATGATCTCAGTCCGTGTGTAATATAGTCAGACTAGATCTATTTCAAGTACGACTCACAGCCGAGTACGATGATCTCAGTCCGTGTGTACTGAGTATATAGACAGACTAGATCTATTTCAAGTACGACTCACAGCCGAGTATGATGATCTCAGTCCGTGTGTAATATAGTCAGACTAGATCTATTTCAAGTACGACTCACAGCCGAGTATGATGATCTCAGTCCGTGTGTAATATAGTCAGACTAGATCTATTTCAAGTACGATTCACAGCCGAGTATGATGATCTCATTCCGTGTGTAATATAGTCAGACTAGATCTATTTCAAGTACCGGACTCTCAGCCGGGTATGATGATCTCATTCCGTGTGTAATATAGTCAGACTAGATATATTTCAAGTACAACTCACAGCCGAGTATGATGATCTCAGTCCGTGTGTAATATAGACAGACTAGATCTATTTCAAGTTCGACTCACAGCCGAGTATGATGATGATCTCATTCCGTGTGTAATATAGTCAGACTAGATCTATTTCAAGTTCGACTCACAGCCGAGTATGATGATGATCTCATTCCGTGTGTAATATAGACAGACTAGATCTATTTCAAGTACGACTCACAGCCGAGTATGATGATGATCTCATTCCGTGTGTAATATAGTCAGACTAGATCTATTTCAAGTTCGACTCACAGCCGAGTATGATGATGATCTCATTCCGTGTGTAATATAGACAGACTAGATCTATTTCAAGTACGACTCACAGCCGAGTATGATGATGATCTCATTCCGTGTGTAATATAGTCAGACTAGATCTATTTCAAGTTCGACTCACAGCCGAGTATGATGATGATCTCATTCCGTGTGTAATATAGTCAGACTAGTAGTATAGCCGGAGTCAAAATGATACCCGTTTTTGTTGTACAACAAAGTTCTAACACAGTGTTCTATTTTTCACCCATTTAGCATTATGACACCTCCTTAGAGCTTTTGTTCGCTATATTACCCCTTTTTAGCCCCAAAACAGCTATTTGATACCGAATTGCCTCACAAGGTATGTATTCACCCTCAGTTCCGATATGGGTGGCAGAGTTGTTGCTTTCGGGCGTTGTTTTATGATATTCGTTGCTGCAGAGTTCCTCCAAGCTATTAGAGCCCGGCAGATATATACGAATAGACAGTCTCATGGATAAAGCCACTTGTATCTGGTTGATGCTTGGGAAGGATTACGAGTGTAAAAGAAAGCGATATAATACAGAGTATTGTGCTCAACATAATTATCAGATAAGAGAGGGAAGTAGATCACCAATACCCTGTTCGAAATGTGGAATTGGATGTCGCACTAGTTATGGACTTTGCACAAGGTGCGGACAGAAAACGAGGCAATACCTCAGAGATAGAAAACGTTATACTAAGGTTCGCTTCGCAAAGGTGTTATTGGAATTGAAAAAGAACTACCTCCCAATCGATTAGAGCAGGATATCGACTGTCACACAACATTTAGAGACTACCACTCATATAAGTATTGACAGAGCAGGGATATGTAGGAGATATTGATTGTCACGAAGCATTTAGAGATAACCATCATATAAGTATTGCCAGAGGAAATTGTTGGAAGATATTGATTGTCACGAAGCATTTAGAGATAACCATCATATAAGTATTGACAGAGGAAATTGTTGGAAGATATTGATTGTCACGAAGCATTTAGAGATAACCATCATATAAGTATTGACAGAGGAAATTGTTGGAAGATATTGATTGTCACGAAGCATTTAGAGATAACCATCATATAAGTATTGACAGAGGAAATTGTTGGAAGACATTGATTGTCACGAAGCATTTAGAGATAACCATCATATAAGTATTGACAGAGGAAATTGTTGGAAGATATTGATTGTCACGAAGCATTTAGAGATAACCATCATATAAGTATTGACAGAGCAGGGATATGTAGGAGATATTGACTTCCACGCAACATTTAGAGCTAACCATCATGTAAGTATTGACAGAGCAGGGATATGTAGAAGATATCGACCGTCACACAACAATTAGAGACTACCACTCATATAAGTATTGACAACGGAAAATGGTTACCCTCCAAGAATTACGCAGAACAGCAAAGCAGTTTGGGATTCGAGGGTTTTCTAAGCTCCACAAACGCGAACTCATTCATACAATAGCTTTAGCTTTATCTTATGAAAAAGGGAAGAGGTGGGGCAGACACAACAAAACAGGTAGATTTCCAGTCCTTCAAGGAGGGCTACCCGAGCCACATAAAGTCGCCCAATTTATGCGCGAAAGCAAACAACTCGATGAGGATGCAGCAGCAAGTCTACGGGCTAGAGTTGTTGCAAGAAAAATGCAAACCAACCCTAGACTTCGTACACCCCCCTTGCAGCGAATTACTAAGCGAATGCTACAAAAACCTCGTAGCGAACCACTATCACGCAGTCTTGCTCTAGAGGCAAATACTATTCTCGATGAGATAGATGGCACACTTGAGAGAGAGGAAAAAGGCAGACGCACGATTCGATGGAGATTTTTCAAAGGTGTAGCGGGAGATTTGACGCATAGGATCCTGGAGAAATTGACTGCAAACGTCGAAACTAGTTTCTATCTACGCTATAGCTATGTCTACCGCATTCGCAACATCAGGGATGGGCGTATAATGATATTTTCCAAGACAGGTTCAGGATCTCCATGGATAAATATTCTAGGCAAGGCGGCGGAATGGATAAACGACAAGGAGATTGCCAGATTGAATCCCGATAATATAGCGAGACCCGACACTCAGTGGGTATTTTTACGTTGGGTCCATGTGGATGTCAAAGTCGTAATCGATCGACAACCTTTGTTGGGTACCGGCCCATTACCACAATGGCTTAGACAGAAAAAGGGGATGTTTTCCCTCGACAAATACGACGACAATCTATGCCTTTGGCGATGCCTTGCTATATACAAAGGATCTCGTGTAGATAAGTGCAATACCGCAGCTAGAAAATTAGCTCAGGAGTTCTATCAATTGGTATCGCCTATACGAGATACTCCCAAAACTTCCCTAGACCAATTGGAGAAGATCGAGGCGCACTTTGGGATAGGCATTTGCGTGTATGAACCTACGAAGGATGGAGCTTGGCATCTGACACGACATGCAGCTCACTACAAACATACGATGACGATTGGGATATATGAGGGACATGCCTTTTATATTAAGAAAATTTGGCAACTCGGAGATCTCTATATCTGTAATGATTGCAAACAACGATTCACGAAAATTTCAAATCTCCAACGTCATGCAGATCGTTGTAGTCGTGGCGAAACGAAGATAGTTTGTGCAGGAGAAAAAATCATAGCCCCACAATCTGCATTCGAAAAAGCATTCTGGCCAGTGTGTCATGCGAGTAAGAAAGCCTTACGTTGGTTGAAACGCGAATCGGAAAGAATCGAACGACATATTCATCACGCAGCTTGTGGGCATGGTGGAGAACGTTGGATAGAAGGAGCACTCGTCGATGGCTATGAACCTATTTCCAAAACAATCTTTCAATTCCATGGGTGTTACTTTCACGGATGCCCAAAATGTACGAAAGGCAAATCATGGGGTAATAATTTATATCGTAAAACTTGCGCAAGAACGGCAAAACTACGATCGACCGGATATACAGTGGTGGAGGCTTGGGAATGCTCGACGAAGAAGACCAACGAACCAATTCCAACTCCGGTACAAACCGCTTATCCACATGCCATAGTTTACGATTTCGAGGCCTATCTCGATACGGCGAAAGGAAGACAACCAACAGACCGCTTAACCATCGAAAACGTGTTCCTATATCAGTATCAATTGCCGACACATACAATCGAACACCAACCTTTATCTATCGAGTAGATCCAAAAGAACTCATAGTTGCCTTTGTCGAAGAACTTCAACGAAGAGCAAAAGTAATCCAAGAAGTTGTCATCGAACAGTTTTGTCCTAATACACCTGAATTCTCTTTCGACACCCTACCGAAAGAACAACAAATGAAAATCAATGAATGGACAAAGCAAGTTCCCGTATTAGGATTCAACTCCGGGCGATATGATTTGAATTTGATCAGAAACTATTTCGTGGAATCTATTGCAGATACATGCAAAAAGGTCCGAGTGGCAAAGAAAGCCAATACCACTATGTTTCTCTTAACCCCAGAATTTCGTTTCCTCGATGTGATGAATTATCTTGGACCAGGTACTTCCTACGAAAAGTGGATCAAGGCATATGGATGCGAATCGCAAAAAAGTTACTTTCCATATGAGTGGTTCGATTCTCCAGACATATTGGATCACAGGGGTTTACCAGATTATCAAGAATGGGTATCGAAGTTGAAAGGAGCACATTTATTGACTATGACAGAGTTCGAGGATTGTAAGCAAATTTTTCGTGATAACGGAATGGAGACCTTTGCTGATTGGCTACGATACTATAACAACTTAGATGTAGTTCCATTCATAGAGGCATTAGAAAAGATGCGCGATTTCTATCACGATAAAGGTATAGATATATTGAAAGATGCAGTATCTATTCCAGGAGTATCACTACAATTTCTACTTCGAGGTAGTGTAGAACGTGGTGCTGAGTTGTATGCCCCAAATGAGGAGGCTTATCATATGCTCAAAAGTGCTATCGTTGGTGGCCCAAGTATAGTATTCACTAGACGTCATGAAGCAGGAATAACTAAGATTCGTAGTCATCAGGGCGGAACCAAAAAGTGTCGAAAGATTCTTGGATACGATGCCAATGCCCTATATCTTTCTACTATGGCACTCGATATGCCTTGTGGGAAAGAAAAAGTCGTACACTATAAAGACCCTGATACAGCCGTCGAAGGGTTTATCAAACGTCTACGTGATGGTACGTGGTTTGGATTCGCAGAAGTAGATATCGAGATACCTAAAAGTAAATGGAAGAAATTCGAGGAGATGCCGCCCTTCTTCTACAATCGAGAAATTCCAGACAAAGCAATCTCACCAAAGATGATAGATTACCTCAAGAAGACAGATCGAAAAAGACCTAATACTAAAAAGCTAGTTGGGAGTCTATCTGGAAAACATCTATTACTATATGCACCACTGTTGCGTTGGTATCTCGATCATGGAGCAAGCATCACCAGCGTCTATCGCACAATAGACTATGAACCCAAAAAAGTATTTGAATGGTTTGTAGATCAAGTCACCGAAGCACGAAGGACAGGAGATGTAGACAAAAGTAAAGCTCTACTTGCAGATGTATTCAAGTTACTTGGAAATAGCGCCTATGGAAAGTTGATCGAAGATTTGGGACGCCAAACAAATGTCACCTATACCAAGGATGAGAAGGTCGTTGACAAAGCTTTGCGTAGTGTTTGGTTTTCAGATTTAGAGGAAATTGGTGACGCATATGAACTCGAGAGTAGAAAGAATCGGATCCAAATCAAACGCCCTTTCCAAGTAGGTATCGCTGTATATCAACTCGCTAAGCTTCGTATGCTCGAATTCTACTACGACTTCCTTGACAAGTATATTGCTCGAGAGGATTTCGAATACATACAAATGGATACTGATAGCGCGTACATAGCAATTTCCGGAAATAGCATTGACGAAGTCGTACGATCTGAACTACGTGAGGATTTCGCAATCCATAGAAATGATTGGTTAGCTTGGGACAAATGGAGTAATCGCACACCAGGACTATTCAAACTTGAACTCGAAGGACAACGAGCTATTGCACTATGTTCTAAAGCTTGGTATGTCGATGGAGGCGATACTCGCAAATATTCTACCAAAGGGATGTCGAAGAGGCACAACGATGTTACGTGGGATCGATTCAATGAAGCCTTATGTGGTAGTATCGATAAAGCACAAAATCGAGGATTCCGTTTACTACCAGAAGGTATGGCAACTTACACACAACATAAACTTGGACTTTCAGCGTACTACGATAAAAGGCGAGTACTCCCAGATGGAATCCACACTGAGCCTATAGAATACAGTCTTTGAAATAACTACCTCCACAAACATTTAGAGAGAGCAAACGGAATCGATACATTAGCCCATGGCCATAAAGATATATGTTTGTTCCAAAACGAACTAGCTTAGGATCCCATTCGGAGGTAGTTCGGTATCGAGTGGCACGACTTGTAGCTCTTCATGCACGAATCCACGCGCGGGTTGTTTCTTCGAAACCTGCGGAGCAACATTCGAAACTTGTGGGGCGTACAAATAATATAGGACTGGCTGACCCGAAGAAACCATACTACGCGAAATGCTATACGTTTTCAAACTCCATATAGGATCGGTAGCACGCTTTCGTCCACCTTCTAGCTCACCAGGAGCATATAGATATCGAACACTGACATCGAATGGAAGTCTTTCCTCTTTGAGCCCAACTAGACGTATCCGTTCGTCCCGAACCGGCACGGGTTCTGCTGGGTTCGATTCGATTTCGTTTTTGGTAATTGCTATGGATGGTTGTTTTCCTGTCAAACGCGTAGCTTCGTTGTTTAAAGCTTTTACGACCGCAGGTAGACGAGACACCCATTCGACAGATCTATCATCCTTTCCCTGTGAAGTAAGTACCATCTCCTGAGCATATTGGTATCCAAACAATCTCTCAGCTAAAGTACGATTAAATCGTTCGACGATTGCTTGATCCCGGTGAATATCCACACGACCACGACGTACAGAAACTTCATGTTTATCTAGTAGCGAAAACATTGCACCCATAAATTCACGTCCTGGATCGACTTGTAAAAGTTTTGGCCATGTTAGTGGACTTCGCTTATATATTCGTTCGAATGCCGCAGCAACTTCTTTAGATTCTTTAGTGGCTAATGGTTCGGCTTCTTTGTATCTGGATGCTACATCCACGATCGTCAGCGCATACTTATATAGCTTTCTTCCACGTCCAGGTCGATCGTGAGGTAGAAATATCAAATCGGCTTGATGGACCTCATTTGGTGTAGATACATCGAATTTAGGTCGTGGAACGTATTTTGGGGGTGGTAAGTAGATCTGCCATATAGCTTGTTTTTCTAGCCACATCCGAGTCACATCTTCAGATGCGTTTGCCGAATTGGCAAGATGCTTAATAGCTGCTAGTCCTTTCCAATAACCCTCAGGACCATAGAAGATATTCGCAAGACGAGAATCCATCTGAACCTCAACGCATTTGATATCTATGCATAACGACTAGACTCCAATACGAAGACAAAAAAAAAAAAGATAAAGACTTATCTAGCTGACAAGTTCTTATCCTTCTTTTTTTTATTTTATTTTTATTTTATGTAGATTCGTTTAGTAATCTTATAGTAATACTCTAGTAATACTCTAGTAATACTCTAGTAATACTCTAGTAATACTCTAGTAATCTAGTAAGTGATCTAGTAATTACGTTAAACGTAAAAAAGCTCGTTTTTTAAAGCATAGCTATAACCAATTCTTATAAGAATCGAGTGGCAACGTATCCAGTCGCGAATACACTACCACCTAAGGCCACCAATTCGGCAGTTTTCCTCGAATTAGATGGTCGATAATAATCTGAGAGTTTAGGCTTTTCCAGTTTCATTTGCAATATGTGATATATATGGAGTTTTCGCATTGCATCGATTCTATCTTTAAGTCCAACGCGTGCGTTATTTTCTTTCCAGTGGTTCCAGGTGGCTTGTGCTTCTAGTCGTTTTTCTCGATTTTTCTCATAGGTTACCATAGCGGCATTTGCCTTCTCCTGGGCCTTATCATGTCTTACCATCTCTGCGGCAGCCGCATTAGGCCCGCTAGTTTCTTTTTCTATTTCGTGTGCGGCAATACTAGCAGCAGCACTCGTTATGGCGAAGACAAATCCCATAAATATTATCGATGCCATGGCTTCGAAGGCTAGGTAGAGTCGCCCCCGTTACTCAACAGGCTTCCAATACCCTTTGTCCTTTAGGTATTTCTTAGCTGCAAGGCCACCAGATAGAACCGCTATCCACTTCACGAAGTTCAAAATACTAGATGAAGGATCGTTAGTCAAAGGCTCTTTGATTGCTTTTTTTCCGACCCAACCGATACCTGCCGCAAGTCCAGTCAATATAGTAGCTTCCTGTATTGTGTTCATAAGTTCGTTAACCATCTTATTGGAACGACGTTTTACATCGCCGATAATATGTGTCTACGGCGTGGCTTCAAATGCTATATCATGCCTTGAGTTTTTAGGTTACGACCTTTTGGGGTTTCTTTGGTAGCGGCAGCTGAGCTGTCTGTGGCTTCAGCGGAGCTGTGGTTAACTTGTTGCGTGCGTTCGTATTGCTTATACTGATAGTACAAACCCACAAGTGCTATGCTTACCCCAATTACAGCAAGTGTGGTATTAGTTGATATCAAACTTGGCTTATCGGTATGACTGTCTACCTGCGCCTGCGTTGCCGCCACATTGGCGATATTTTCTTTCCTTCTTTGCGCTATGAGTTTGCCTGCAGCAACTCGTTTTGGATTTGGTGGGGGTTTTACTGGTTCTTTCGTGATGGGATCATTTCGATCTTCGGAATGGGTATCAATTTCCATCTTGTTAATAGTAATTACTTAGTAGTCGAGGTAACTTCAATACGTTAAGATTTTTTTAAATTTGAATATACCTCAAGTACTTCATCAACTTCATCTTCGCTCGGCAATACTTGCGCCTCGGAGTCCTGTTTAGTGGGCATAGAATGGTTAACAACGTGACAAAGGGCACTAGTTAGTGCTACAAGTGGACCTGCTTTGTAGGCCAATCGGCCAGCCAGTGCAGATATCTCGTTTCGGACTAAGCGGTCTTCCTTTAGAGCTTTCAACAGCCTTCGTTGTTGTCGAGAATCTAGAGTCCTCACATATGCGACTACACAAGTTGCTACACTTAGTGCTCTATCCACTAAGCAGTCATTTATTTCCTTCGCTAAGACGGCTTGGTATCTACGATATAGGCGTTCTATGTCTTTATCAGGTAACTTAGAAATGTCTTCAAGAGAAAAATTCTTCCCTAGATATTCTTTTGTCGTACCAGTCACGGCTAGAATAGAAAGAGATTCCCTATGTTCGCTGATTTCTATGCTACGATCTTCATCGGTGGTAGCGCAGTGTAGGTTCGTTTCGAAGCCATGACAATTTTTGCAGGTAGCTCCGATGGCAGCTTTGCTGCCGCTACTGCGGTAGCCGCATTCGGCCCTTGGTGGAGGACCTGTCACATCTATTTTGCCGGATTCAGCTAGTATGTTCATTAATTCATCATCCAAATCTTTATCCATCTTACTTCAACGTATTGTGACATACCATAGGGGAAGGTATCTCTAATAGTGTGGAAAAGGGATGTCGCAAACAGAAACATATATGTGCGAACTTAGTCTCAAGTTCTGAAATGAATAGCTTCTTATCATCTAAGGATATGCTAGCGCCGTAGTCATCGAATAGATCCTTCAATCCCGGTGCGCTTGCGATGCGAAATGCCACAACGATTGCGCAATTCTCGCGAAAGTTCTTACATATACTCTTTTGTGTTTGTGATGAGGCCCAAATCGAAATACCAATGTGGCGTGCAGAAAAGGCTAAATCGGATATCTTATTGGTCCTTCCCTTAACATCCTTGCTTGCCGCACAATCATCAAGGATAATAAGTGTATTTGTTCCTTCGAAAAAACATGCACAGTCGCCTAGGGTTGCATCAATGTCATTCTGAGAAGGCGCTAGGACAATGAAACGAGGATCTCCCTTACCAACGCCTTTATAGGTTTTATTGTTAGCATAGGTGGGACAAATTAATACGATATATTCAAATTTAAAACGAAATGGACCTCTCAATTGATCAACTATGAACTGAGTCTTTCCGCAGTTTGTGGGGCCAATTATGAGTGCGTTAAAGGGAATTTGTTCTGTTAATGTGTCCATGTTAATGAGTACATTAATGAATACGTCAGTGATAAACATTTTGTAGCATTCCTTGTTCAATAGTTGCTTGTGCATCAGAAAGCACGAATATGTGCATGTTCACCGTACCTGAGCCTCCACTGCGATGAATCCTAAGGCGAATGGATGCTCCAGCATCTTGTTGGGCTAAACCATCTCCATGAACTATACTGGTTTGCGAGGTGCGACAATCGATGAGTGCGGCAAACTTGTTCTCAAAGAACTTCTTATGCGTCATGGATGTAGCGGCGGCAGCCTCTCCGAAACGCGGGACAAACCAATTCTTCGCTGACTTCCATAAATCCTTTGGTAGCATCCCAAAAGAATATAGAGCGTTAGGAATGCCATTGACGTGTACCTCGACCTTGGTGATTCCTGGATTTACGAATTTCTCACTATCTCTAGTGCCTGCCACATGAGGATCCACAAATAGAAGAAGAATGCCATTGAGAGAGAGACGAAGTACGTTTATGCTTTCAGATATCGGTGGCTAGATTGATTGAGACGGTTTTGAAGTACTCATAATGGTTATACAGAAATGCTTTACCGCTGGCGTAGGTACTATTGGCCCGCGACGCAAGATCGAGACTTTCGATGACTTCATATTCTAGTTCAATGTTCGATAGTTTGTACGTTCCTACTTTCGTACTGTCGGATCCGACTATGACGTCTATGGCCGGTGCCAGTGTCAAATGAAATGACATCTTATCTCGATTCGCATGTGGATAAAAGACGCCATGGGTTGTGATAACTTCATGATCAATAGGTATCTTATATACGCTACCGTATGCCGCTAGTGTCGCATTATCAGCCGCATTAGACGTAGATGCGTTACTGGCCTTTGAACGAAGTTTGTTCACATTAGTAGATTGAATGCCCCGCTCTACACTATTCTCTCGTTCTACATCAGATAGGTATAGATCGCTATATACCTGTAGTAGATCGGGTCGACTTAGATCTTCTAATCTAGTAGTTCCCATCCATACGACTCGCTTTGAGACTATGCAACGTCCAACATTGGCCACCAAATAGTTGTCGGTATGACCCCCGGATAGAGCGATATTGGCACTAAGGGCTAGACTACCAGGTACTAGAAGTCTATTTTCGCCTAACGTAGGAACATTAACAATTAAAGTTTCCCCCGGATTGGCTGATGAAGGAGTGAAAGTTACACGATGGAACACACGACGGGCTTTAAGAGATCTACCTTCTCTAGGAGAATAGTCAGGATGGAGCTTCGTTGATATCATGTTTGTTTCACAATTGAATATATCGCCAATACTAATATTATATCACATATCAAGTGTTCAATATGGAAGAAACTTTAGACTTCGATCCTATATCTGAAGAAGGTAGAGCCGATGTGAATGATCTTACTGCCGAAGAATGGGCGGAGATTATAGACCTGATGATGGTGAGGCAGAAATGGATTGGTGGAATAGAGCTAAGCATAGCTTCAAAAATACGACGAAAAGCATACGCGATAGGCTATGGAAAAATCGTAGTAACTGGGGAACCAGTTCGGCTGAGTATATAGAATTAGTCAATCAAGGTGATGATGCGGAAACGCAATTTACGGCAGGCAGTAGTACTGCGGAAACGCTATTTGAAAGACTGAAAAGACGGACTGAAAATGCACAGGACCAAATAACTATAAAGTTTCCAAAAGCAGATCTAACGAAGTTCACTGCTAGTTTGGATGACTATGATAGGGTCGTGATAAGACTCAATCGTAAAAATGCTGGATCATACTTACTGTCGGACGCCGTAGACACTCCCAACGTATTACCGAAAACGCTTAAAAACGCTCTTGGACATACTGCGGAAAAGGAGATTAGTATGAAAGAGGATATGGCCACCGAAAAAGATAAACAAAAGGCCGAGGAAATAAAAAAGATGGATTCATTAACTAAGGGAACTCCAGAATATGAAGTGGCAAAGAATAAAGTAGCAGCGCTAGAGTATCAGAAACAGGAGATCGAGGAAGAAATAGAAGCCATCAAAGATCGTATGTCGTTACGAGACCGCATAAAAGCCATCTTCAAGAAACATGGATTTACGGTGATTGGAGTGTTAGCTGTCGCTGGTGCCGTAATTGGTACCGTCGTTAGTATATTGACAAAAGGCTTGGCTTCCGTTGCTAAGGGAGTTGGTGAGGCTTTGAAGGATCTTGGAAAAAAGTTGGCTAACGTGCTACCTGCGGCGATAGGCGCTATTGCGAGTTTCATATTCCGTACAGCTGGAGAAGTTTTCGGCTTCCTTGCCAAGAATGCCTGGCTACTCATTGTAGCTGTGGTCATATTCCTAGTAGAGCAATATAAATCGTTGAAACGTCAGCGCTAACGAAATATCATCCATGAGGCTACGCCGGCCACAATACCCACGATTGCTAAATTGGTTTCGTGATTCGTTGGCGATGCGCCGCGACTTTGTCGACTGTGTGGTATCGTATCAATCGTAGCGGTCGTATCAGTCGTGGCTCCGCTGTCTGTAGCAGGTTCATTCGTCTTTGGTTTCGAGCCTTCCATAGGGGCTGGTGGTGGAGATTTTTCGTTAAGATTGATGTCATCGTTTATTCCTAAACTGATACCAGGTTTATTTGCCGTTCGTAGGCTGTTTACGTACGTAACGCCCTTAAAGATAATCATATAGCTAGGCATTAACAGACAATCCTTCGCAACTGCTAGATCTAGACGAGAACTAATATCCTTAATAGATTCTCGGTATTGGGCTAGAGTGTCTGAAGCCGATTCTATGATGGCATTTTCAAACATCGTATCGAATCTATTTTGGGCGGCTGAGGACTTCGATCCTACGATTGGTGAGCCGGTTGAAGCCTGGGATGATAAGACACAAAACAAATATACCATTATTGACGCATTAATTCGGACCATCCCAGCCTTTGTCAATCCTTTCCCATTCTGTGGAACGAACCAGTTGTAGTGATTCTCATTCATATCATTTCGACGTGTGGTAAAGTCGATTTCATAAGCACCGAACTCTCTTCTGATCTTGTCATATATGACGTAATTCCATGGAACGTTGTTAAACTCATTGAATATGCTTTCCCTGGGGAGTGGGACTCCCAATTCAAACAGTACTCGCCTGATCGTATAGTATACATGAAATCGATAAAAACTCCGAATATTGTCAATGATTGGCGCATTGTCTGAAAGATGGTCGTCGAACGATACGCCACAGCCTGCCGTAGCACACCAAACGGCGAAACATAATTGGTGCTGCCAAAGTTTCATTGGTTCAACATCGAACCACTTATTCGTTTTTCCCATTCTATCGTTAGCATTAGCAATACTGTCTCGCAGGGCATAGCTCGGATCTTTATTTTTTATTTTATCACTAAGATCAAGTCCTAGCTCTTGAAAGATATGTCGCGGCTCATACGTAAATAGTCGATCTTTTGCTACGTAGATCCTTAGAGTTTGTACGATTGGGTATATGTCTTTAGCGACGTGTGCCCAGGAAACGGCTGGAACTGGATACTTAAAATCAGTCCTTCTGAATGGAAGTGGAAAACCCCTGCCGAATGCGGCCACCGCATGTTTTTGCGCTGTCACGCGTAACGCTTCGTGTAGACGATTTCTGACATCTACTGGTATGAGACCACTCATATTCCAATGCTGCCCACCATCGTAAAACATGATTCTAGTCTCGTATGTAGACTCATCATGTATGTCGGATGCCGTTGTCCTAGCTGAGAACTTATCGAAGTCCGCGTGAGGATAATTTTTCTTAAAGGCCGCTAAAGCCTTTGCATTGCGAGGTGCGATATAGTCACCCCAATCACCGTCGAAATAAACTCTCGCTTGGAGACTAGGCATGGTTTCTTATCCTTGGCGCCGGACCAATCAATCCGTTCGATTCATCCACTTGACTAATCTGTTTGATATTGATACGTATTAAAGTTATGACATATGTTAATATCGTGAAGTAAAGAACGTATGTTAATATCATATCGAAGTAAACTTCAGGCTTTAATATGGTAATCTTAAATGTCACCACTACCTCGACTGATCATACGGTCTACTTTCAAGAACCTATTTACATCCATAATATTTCTCTAATCGAGGTCGCTTTTGAGAACGGTTGGTGGAACCTATCAGAGAAAGCTTCATTCACTTGGAATACCCCAGGTGAGATACGGATTCCTTATGAACTTAAGCCGGGGAATTACAATATAAACATCTTGATGGACGCCCTCAAACCCGCGGTTACTGCTGGTTTATTGGAATTCATAGACCACGATTATAGGAAGTTTTGGATTCTAAAAATTAAGAAACCAATCCTGTTCAGTAAGAATCTCTGCGATTCGTTTAATATCAAGGGTACTCCAGAAGGGGATAATGTGTCACTCAAAGTAGGAGAATACAAACTGGTGGTACAACTTCTTCGCTATGTATATATCTATTGTGATGTGGTGGATCCTAGCTTCTCAATTCTTAATGGAAAGCAATCAAACGTACTGGCTATCTTTAATCTCGGAGGCTTTAGGTTTACAGAAAGTACTTACAATAAATGGTTTCCCTGGCCCATACGAGCTCTAGGGACAAGACGAAACAGCCTTCGCCTGACACTTAGAGACGAAGAAGGAAATATTATAGACTTCCGTGGTCGACCTATACGATACGTATTGAAGATTGAGTAAGTTATGATATAACATAATGGCGAGCGATTCGATTCAACTACTTCCAACGGCACCAGGTATTTATCCGCCGCTGGCTAGCGGGGCTAGCGGAGATAATTTTCGGTTGCAAACGGTCCGAGATACTCTTTCAGATATCGAAACTCAAGAAAAACACTATGTATGACGTAATTCCATGGAACGTTGTTAAACTCATTGAATATGCTTTCCCTGGGGAGTGGGACTCCCAATTCAAACAGTACTCGCCTGATCGTATAGTATACATGAAATCGATAAAAACTCCGAATATTGTCAATGATTGGCGCATTGTCTGAAAGATGGTCGTCGAACGATACGCCACAGCCTGCCGTAGCACACCAAACGGCGAAACATAATTGGTGCTGCCAAAGTTTCATTGGTTCAACATCGAACCACTTATTCGTTTTTCCCATTCTATCGTTAGCATTAGCAATACTGTCTCGCAGGGCATAGCTCGGATCTTTATTTTTTATTTTATCACTAAGATCAAGTCCTAGCTCTTGAAAGATATGTCGCGGCTCATACGTAAATAGTCGATCTTTTGCTACGTAGATCCTTAGAGTTTGTACGATTGGGTATATGTCTTTAGCGACGTGTGCCCAGGAAACGGCTGGAACTGGATACTTAAAATCAGTCCTTCTGAATGGAAGTGGAAAACCCCTGCCGAATGCGGCCACCGCATGTTTTTGCGCTGTCACGCGTAACGCTTCGTGTAGACGATTTCTGACATCTACTGGTATGAGACCACTCATATTCCAATGCTGCCCACCATCGTAAAACATGATTCTAGTCTCGTATGTAGACTCATCATGTATGTCGGATGCCGTTGTCCTAGCTGAGAACTTATCGAAGTCCGCGTGAGGATAATTTTTCTTAAAGGCCGCTAAAGCCTTTGCATTGCGAGGTGCGATATAGTCACCCCAATCACCGTCGAAATAAACTCTCGCTTGGAGACTAGGCATGGTTTCTTATCCTTGGCGCCGGACCAATCAATCCGTTCGATTCATCCACTTGACTAATCTGTTTGATATTGATACGTATTAAAGTTATGACATATGTTAATATCGTGAAGTAAAGAACGTATGTTAATATCATATCGAAGTAAACTTCAGGCTTTAATATGGTAATCTTAAATGTCACCACTACCTCGACTGATCATACGGTCTACTTTCAAGAACCTATTTACATCCATAATATTTCTCTAATCGAGGTCGCTTTTGAGAACGGTTGGTGGAACCTATCAGAGAAAGCTTCATTCACTTGGAATACCCCAGGTGAGATACGGATTCCTTATGAACTTAAGCCGGGGAATTACAATATAAACATCTTGATGGACGCCCTCAAACCCGCGGTTACTGCTGGTTTATTGGAATTCATAGACCACGATTATAGGAAGTTTTGGATTCTAAAAATTAAGAAACCAATCCTGTTCAGTAAGAATCTCTGCGATTCGTTTAATATCAAGGGTACTCCAGAAGGGGATAATGTGTCACTCAAAGTAGGAGAATACAAACTGGTGGTACAACTTCTTCGCTATGTATATATCTATTGTGATGTGGTGGATCCTAGCTTCTCAATTCTTAATGGAAAGCAATCAAACGTACTGGCTATCTTTAATCTCGGAGGCTTTAGGTTTACAGAAAGTACTTACAATAAATGGTTTCCCTGGCCCATACGAGCTCTAGGGACAAGACGAAACAGCCTTCGCCTGACACTTAGAGACGAAGAAGGAAATATTATAGACTTCCGTGGTCGACCTATACGATACGTATTGAAGATTGAGTAAGTTATGATATAACATAATGGCGAGCGATTCGATTCAACTACTTCCAACGGCACCAGGTATTTATCCGCCGCTGGCTAGCGGGGCTAGCGGAGATAATTTTCGGTTGCAAACGGTCCGAGATACTCTTTCAGATATCGAAACTCAAGAAAAACACTATGAAGGTGTGCGTAAGAAATACGCCCGCGCACAAGGAATTGTCCATGGTGTCGCTGTGGTAACAGGAGGTCTATCTGTATTATTATCTGGGTCTGGAATGGGAATAGCTTTAACTGGTTTTGGAATAGTGATTGGTTTACCATTAGGTGTTATTGGTGGCTTATGTGGATTAATTTCAGCATCTACGACCATTGGAGCTAAAAAATTAGGAATAAAAGTATCTAAACATGAGAAAACCACTATGTTGGCTAGAGCGAAAATTAATACGATTCGTGATCTAGTATCGAAGGCCTTGCGCGATGAAAACATATCTGACTCTGAATACAGTCTCATCCTCGCTGAAGCAAATAAATACGAGATTATGAGGTCTGAAATTCGCCGAGAGACTCAAGGACAAATAAACGAAAAAAAAGTAGAACAAATTCGCTCCGAAGTGCGGAAGGAAATGCGAGAAAAACTTGGCAGTCTAGTGGGGTAAGAATAAATATCTCCTTTGAAAGAAATCGGCATGGATCTTATTTAAACTTCACTAAAAGCAAAATCGTATAAATTACCGTGTTGTTTTGGTTTATATGTAAATTTCGAGACAACGCGTGGGTGGCGCTAATTAACATACGACAATTGCTTAAGACATAAGTACAATATTTTTCGCCTACGTCACTGTCTAGCACACATGGCCTCATGGTTCTGCGCTAGGTATATGATCGAAAAGGTGGAGCCGATCATATACCTGGGGTTCGAATCCTACGGGCCATGTGTGGTAGATCGGCTTGTGTGATGGAAAAAGCTCCACCACATCACACAAGTCGTAGCGCGTCTGTCGATGTGGCAGAAGACGAACGAATACAGTACAAACAGCGTCAATCCTGGGTCGGGTGCATGGGTGAAGCTCAAGGGATCTTAAAGGGGACCCACGGGTGCCGGTTGTGCCTCAACCAGATAGGACCAAATACAGTAGACCGAATACAGTAGACCGAATACAGTAGACCGAATACAGTGGACCAAATACAGTAGACCGAATACAGTAAGCCGGGCCCGGTAATAAGCAAAAACCTCTCTAGGAACGAAAAGGCGAAGTAAGGAAAAAGGAGAAAGGGGTTCCTAGAGAGGTTCTGGAGACGTCCAGTTTTGCTTTTGGTCTTTTTCTTTGTTTCGATTTTTTCTTCTTAGAACTAAAATCATGCGGGGTGCCTATTTTACCGGCGTCGAATAGCGCAAAGGCCATAACTAGTACGACATCCAATCCCACATTTCGAACAGGGTATTGGTGATCTACTTCCCTCTCTTATCTGATAATTATGTTGAGCACAATACTCTGTATTATATCGCTTTCTTTTACACTCGTAATCCTTCCCAAGCATCAACCAGACTGTCTATTCGTATATATCTGCCGGGCTCTAATAGCTTGGAGGAACTCTGCAGCAACGAATATCATAAAACAACGCCCGAAAGCAACAACTCTGCCACCCATATCGGAACTGAGGGTGAATACATACCTTGTGAGGCAATTCGGTATCAAATAGCTGTTTTGGGGCTAAAAAGGGGTAATATAGCGAACAAAAGCTCTAAGGAGGTGTCATAATGCTAAATGGGTGAAAAATAGAACACTGTGTTAGAACTTTGTTGTACAACAAAAACGGGTATCATTTTGACTCCGGCTATACTACTAGACTAGATCTATTTTAAGTACGACTCACAGCCGAGTATGATGATCTCAGTCCGTGTGTAATATATAGACAGACTAGATCTATTTCAAGTACAACTCACAGCCGAGTATGATGATCTCAGGCCGTGTGTAATATAGTCAGACTAGATCTATTTCAAGTACGACTCACAGCCGAGTACGATGATCTCAGTCCGTGTGTAATATAGTCAGACTAGATTAACGGTTCGGCATGCAAAATAGCTAATACACACAACAGCCTCGAGCACCACATGTATGCATTTACTATTGCGCATGCTCTATATATATATCATATGATGACATATCTAAGGCATATAGATACTAACAAAACAGACTGAGTTCTACATTGGTCAATCCCAAGCCAACTACAGTCGCAATTATAAGTTCAGTCTTACAACAGGAATTTGGCCAATCGCTCCCCTATGTATCCTGCAACACTTGTTTCGCCAAGGTTTATTTTATTATCCTCACTGATCTTTCTGCCACGCCATTGGATGTTGGATGGTACGACGGAACTCATGTGTGCTTTATTCCATACTTCTTCATGAATTCAGCCACTTGTCCTGAAGTGAATTGCAACACATTATCAAGACTCTTGACCCTGATAATGCTGCGAACAAATCTTGAGCTGTTGGAAAGGGATAGCCGTCCTTCGTGAATTACTTGGTTGATACTTTGTGGTCACCACACGATCTCGCATTGTTGTCAGCTTTGGGTAGAACAACTACCGCGCTTTCCCACTCACTCTGCTCAAGTCAGCCATGGTCATTCTAGATGTATGTGCTTCTCTTTGAAAATTCATACCTCCAATTGTAGATATTTTTTCAGCGATAGGATTGGATGTATTATATTCTTATGAAAAATTGAATTTAATGCTCAAAAACTTTTAAAAAAATTCTGGAGCGGATTTTTAGAAAATCTGAAATTTGTAGATTTTGAGATGTTTGCCATTTTTCGACTTTTTGACTCTCGAAGGACATATTTACAACTTTTTTCTGTTTTTGCTAGCACAATTTGATTTGACATCAATATTTAGTAAGCTTTGAGGAATACTTTTAATCAATTTGGATTCTAATCACTTCTATTGACAGAAAGCTATGGTCCTTTCAACTTTAACAACTTTTTCAACTTTGACAACTTACTCCACAACGATTGTGTACCAATATGGCAAAATGCCTGTGATTTATATGATGCAGAAACTGTTAAATATTTCATGAACTATGACGAATGAGAACTATATGTTATGCAATCCCTCAAAGTGTAAGGAAATATAGATTTTCGTAAGAAAGGACAATCAGGTATTTACACTATTATTGGAAATATTCCTCAGTGCAATAAGCTCCCTATTCTTGATATTACATTTCAGCCAGACTGTAAGTTCCCATTATAAAATGTTAGGAATAAACTCAAAGGAGCTAATAATTGTTTCCACATCCTACGACGTTTGAGGAAAGAGGGACTTTATCAAGCTGAAATTGGTCATCTTTTTAATAGTATCGTAATTCCTAAGATAACTTATGGACTACTCGTCTAAGGGTCGTCTGATGCTGACCTCACTGTTACGTTATTCAGTGCTTGATAAATTGATAGGTGTCTTATCCGATTTGCCTTCATAACATAATTATAATTATAGAAGTGTGATAAACGTATTTGTAACATGCAGGATCTGTAAACAGGACCACTGGGAGGGAGTTTAGGACCGACACTAAGGACGCCTGCAAAGGAGGCTATCGCCTTACGGGTTATGCAATTTTGATATTCTTTGAAAATCTCACTCGTTCAAATGAATCCCGAATTGCACTCGAATCCATGTGATTACCAATACAAATAGAAAATGTTTAAAGTATAACCTTGCTGTGTGAATCCACTTATACGTCGTATATTCACGTATATTTTAGAATAATATACCTATTTTATATTTTAATTTAGGGAGCGCAATATATTTTTTTAGTTTTTTTTATTGTAAATGTTTGTATATTCTACTATTTTTTACATAATTATTGTAACACATGATACGTAATTTATCAGTGAAATAAGTAGAGGAAATCGCATAAACTGCTCGTTCTATACTTGATTCATAGGCACTGGGTGATATTTTGAACGTCTTAATAATCACACGTGCCTTTAGGCGAGTGCAATTTGAGAACTTTCAAAATATCACTCAGTGCCTATAAATGAAGTATAGCAAGAGCAGTTAATGCGATGTTTTGTTTATAATATACTGCGCAAACATTTGCTGAGAGCATGCGACTGTGCACTCAATAACCTTCAGATGCATTCGTCATTGACCAATCAGAATCCAGATATTTCGTTGAGTATGTTATAAATTCATAGCCCAAATTTTTCGCCATCTTCCGCCCAAGGGATTTTGATAAAATTTGCACTGTGTATGTGTGTTATAAGTTTGAAGAGTTTCCAGTTTGAAAAACAATCGTTCGATTGGATTTCGAGTAATGCTCAAATTGTGAAAAAGTGGTGTTGGCTTACGTCACTATTACGTCATTAGTATATGTGATCAGGTTAATATTTTGACATTATCACTAGTTGTATCAATAAATTGTGTACTGTTTGTGAAAATTTGAGCAGAATCAAGCAAATATCTTAAAAGTTATGACATTGTGTTTAAATTCGCAAAGTGGCTTCCGAGTTTCGATCGAGACACTTTGTTTCGATTGGTAGCATTTTATTAGCTCAAGTACTAAAACATTAAACTGTGGGGTTCCTCAAAGGTCTGTATTAGGTTCTTTCTTGTTTCTCCTACATATTAATGACTCTTATCAGTGTTCAGAGATTTTCAAATTTTATTTATTTGACATTATTTTACCGAAGTACACATGAAACAATATTTTATATATATATATTTAGGTTCACAAGCTACTGGTAGATTAAAGCATACAGATGAACTTGTAAGATCAACTTGTGAGCACTCCTATTTGCCATCACTTACGTGATTTGTAATTCGTACCAACAACCACCACCCAGTTAGCTCAGTTGATGTGTCACCGGTCTAGTGTGTGTGTGAAAGCCAAGAAATTGTATTTTTTGCGACCCTGTTCCAGGCAAAATGGCAAAAAGATATCCTGTTCCAGACCAGGCTGGCATATGATATGATACGCGCGAGACGCTGCGCTCCATTCGCCACTCGAATCATAAACAGATAAACGGACTCTGCGTTTGCAGCGACAAGGGACCGTGAATAACTCAAACCGTCCTGAGGCCCTTCCAAAAAAATACGACCCTGTTCCAGACAAAACAGTGATTTATATACCCTGTTCCAGACCAAAACAGTGATTTATATACCCTGTTCCAGACAAAACAGTGATTTATATACCCTGTTCCTGTCAAAACAGTGATTTATATACCCTGTTCCTGTCAAAACAGTGATTTATATACCCTGTTCCTGTCAAAACAGTGATTTATATACCCTGTTCCAGGCAAAACAGTGATTTATATACCCTGTTCCTGTCAAAACAGTGATTTATATACCCTGTTCCTGTCAAAACAGTGATTTATATACCCTGTTCCAGACCAAAACAGTGATTTATATACCCTGTTCCTGTCAAAACAGTGATTTATATACCCTGTTCCTGTCAAAACAGTGATTTATATACCCTGTTCCAGGCAAAACAGTGATTTATATACCCTGTTCCAGGCAAAACAGTGATTTATATACCCTGTTCCAGGCAAAACAGTGATTTATATACCCTGTTCCTGCTAAGAATTGTCAAAAACCATACCCTGTCGAGCGGCACGTACCCGCACAGCCGATATATGGGAGTACCCCCCCCCCCCCCTCCCTCCCCCCGGGGATGCAGGGATGTACAAGTCGGCCTCCTTACAATTCTAACCTAAACATTGGGGACACCACCCGGTGCCACAGTCTGTCATTGGTCGTACTAAAGGGGCATACCACTGCTACAAATACTCATGTCTGTAAACAGCATGGCTACATAATGCGTCGTAATACCAGTTCGGAAAATACTCCCTCACATATGTATCAATACAGAACAATTCAGCTTCAAGCTGCAATTCTGAGTATACCGGCCACGATCTATCGATAAGTATTTCATCGACACAGCAAACAGTGCAACTATTCAAATGCGTCTTTTTTTCATCCTAAGTTCCTATTTCGTACACTAATTGATATGATACCTCAGATTTTGTAATTTAGTTTATAGTATCTTTATTAGTCATGTTCACATTTGAAAGGGCAAAGTGGATATACCACATCCACCACCACTATACAACTACCACCAATGATAACTGGAGCTTTTGTCGATATCGACTGACGTCATAAATTAGAGAAAAGTACAAAAATTTCCCGGTTATGAGTTTTGTATATCACGGAAAACTTTAGCGGTAAATAAGTGAAAATAGTTAATATTAGCTATATAGGAATTAAAGAATATTTATAATATTTATAATATTTACTGTTTTACTTAATATCTATGTATATAGGTAAGTACGTTCGTGCCTGTAGTTATATAATTATATAGTCACTATCTTTTTAAGTAGAATGTTATACGGACTACCTGAAAACCATAGCTTTGTGTAATATGAGAGTAGCTACCGTATTGAAATAAGGATGGAAATTTAAAAAAAATGGAATAGTAATATGGGGTTCTTCAAGAAAGAGCTTTACGAAGCATAGTTAAATGTATACTGGTATATAATCAACTAAAGTCGATTGAGGTATGATAACCGCCGTGGAAAGCGAGTAGCAGCTGACGTTTCGAGCGCTACGGCACTTCGTCAGAGCTAAAGGAAATTTTAAATGTATGTCAAATTAATAAGCAACAACTTGGTGAACTAGTTTATAGACATCAAAACAACTTGCTCGATGATTTTTTCCCTGACTATTTTAGGCTCATTTCTACAGTACATAGTCAGTTTACTTAGTAATCAAAAATATATCGCTTCCAAAATGTCGTTTAGTTGCAAATTGGAATATATTACCTTTTAAAACAGTGTCCGACCTTAAAAATGTTTAGAGAAAAGCATAATAAATATCTTAATCTCATCTGCTAATCTATATAAGCTTTCTGTACTAGTCTGTTCCCCTTTGTACTTCACTTAATTCCCCATACATTTACTGATTATTAGCCCTCCACATTTTGACAGTCATTCATCTTTACTTAACCTTCAGAGCTTTTCACCTGAACATCTACCACACTATTTCAGTTTCTTATTATATAATAATATTGTAAATTAATTGTGGAAATAAATAAATCTGAATCTGAATCTAAAAAAATAAATAGCTGACTTCGAAACAATATAGCTTAATAACAACAAAGGAAACCTAAATAGCAGTTGACTCGGCAAAGCACGTGGCGTGGAGCTAATTGAGGAGTTTAAGTCTTTATAGCGAAATTAATCATTTTGTTCACTGGAAAGGTGAGTAGCAATAAAGTAGCAATAATCCCAGAAATACGTAGTTTAGTTTGCTTGAACTCTGGCGTGAAATTTAATTTTGTTCAGACCGGTGAGCGACTGTAAATGACTGATCGATATCAGCATAATATAGCCTTCAAGTCAGCCTCTGGTTCTACCTTTCAGTATTGTTTAAAATATAATCCATTTTAGTATAGCATTAAATGCCTTTTGTATTCTTCTTGAATCGCTCACAATCCCTAAGAATGATTAACTCTATATTCAGATGAGAACTGATATTTGTGTCACAGTAGTGCCGCCGGAAACTCGCGGATATAAGACATATGATCAGAAGATCACATTGATTTTTCGAGAATAAATGCATTTATTGGGATGTTCAAAATTCATCTCACGTTCTACTCGACCGATTTCGTTACTTTAACAAGGAAAATTCTCAGCAAAGTAAAGAGAATAATATTCATCTAATTGCGATCTAAATATTTAAAAGACAACATTTTGCCGAAACCGACATTCCCCGTAATCGCCAATTCATAGTTCCGAAATTGACAATTAAATTTTTTTTTAGACTAATCAAAAAAGTAATGTTTCCCCCGGGAAAATACTGCCGCCATATTGTCCCACAAGCTCTTCCGGATGAGATGAAAACGCAAGGCTTGATTTCTTGGCAAAGATTTAAGAAATTCAGCAAAATGCAGGACATCAAATTTAGTAATGGGCTCCTGACATCGTTAAATCATTCGGACTGTCACGAAGACTATCACCTAACTCAGACTTTTGTGCCATTTTCTCGGGCTTGCGAGACGTAGCAAAAGTAACCAAGGGGGGGGGGGGGGGGGTATAGCAACAGCTAAGGGGCAGTTAGCACCTTTTGATTTTTTTTTGCGATTTAGGTAGGGAGGTAGACACGATATCTGCAGAGTTGCGGTTATTTTGGGCGGTGGTGCAACAAGAAGAAATGTTTTTTTGTATCATGCCGTTTTCGTAACCAAAAATGCACCGTAATTGACCGTGAATGGCTAATAATTATTCTTTACGATTCAAAAATTTAAATTTAAATAAATAACTGACGAGCTTCCTATGTTTAAAATTCGTTAACGAAATATTAGTGTGAAAACAAACAACAAAAAAAGTAATAAAGTTGATTCATCACTTAGAGCTGATAAACAATCTATTTATATCTAACTATGCAGCATACGCAAGCTCGGTAAAGTAAAGACGAAAGCAAATGATGGCGTATTGCGTTTCGAAATATCTATTATTTAGTTATACGCGACGCTGTAAAGATTTTGACTTCATCCTCTTTATGAATCATCTCATTTTTTAAGCAGCATGTTCTCAGTTCGGCAACAGTCCTAAATTAAAGCAGATGATATTCGTTTTGAAGTCCTAAAGTCGAGTTTCTTCAGTGAATTGTGTTCCGTTCATCAGATGTTTGCTGTGGGGAATTTGGCACTACCCGAATCGTCTCATATTCAATATGCCTTTGAGTTGATAGATTAAATATTCTTGTCGACTTTGTCATATTAAAAGAAGTAGCGTTCAAGTGACAAACAGTGTTTGATTCCGTGGCGATAGTTATCAAAGAAAATGAAATACATGCAGGGGTTGATTGCCGAGATGAGCCACGTTAAGAATGCGGCGGTGAAAATGATGTCCTGCCAAAAATGCCAGCTTGGACGACTCCAGTTTAGGAACAAGCTTTGAGCGACCATGACACAGCTGATTGGAGCAAAACACAGGCCAAACACAAGCAAAATGGCGAGAGCTTGTTTCAGGGTTGTCAGTATTCTCTTATGGAACTTCTTTTGTGCATCCGTTGAACTACCAAAAGTGATGACACTGGCCCGCCGCTGGAATTTCAGTTTCAAAAGAATCGCTGAGTATAGAACGGTGAGAAGAACAAAGGGAAGAAAGATGAAGACGATTTGGTCAGCGAGACTGTACGCCTGTAACATGGTAATGTGGTTAGGACCCCAGTATGATAAGCAGTAATCGAGACCCTGGTGTGAAAGGATATTGTATGTGTAAAAATGGGTCGCCACGAATCCTCCTGATATCAGCCACGTCCCCACAAGCATGACAGCACCGATTCTATTCGTGAGAATATGGCGCCGTAAAGGGAACACCACGACGAAGAACCTCTCGGCCGCCGTTAGAACCAGTGTTAGTACAGAAACTCGCGGTGAAATACCCTCTATGAAGCCGAACAACTTACAAAAGAGCTGGCCTCCGGGGCCAGTGACATACCACCTGCTATACTCCACACCGGTGATCTGCCATGTCAAGTAAACTGGTATCACGAAAATAGGAGTAAGGATATCAGAAATGGCCATGTTCAAGATGAAATGATTGAATGGCTTTCTCATGGTTTTGATCTTGGTTATTACCACAATGACTAACGAGTTTCCAACAATGCTTGTAACTATAAGAATACCCATCATCGTTATTTTTGCAATTCTTGCCGCATCAAACTTAACGTTAGCGTTCGCAATTGAATGTGTCGTCGCGTTCGGTTCTGAGAAGTTGGCTTGCAGTATTGGTTCCATTTTGATTCTCTTACGGTTACGATCTAGCTATCGTGAATAACGGCGTCACTTTTTCGTAGACAGCTTTCGCTGATCGCTTTACCATAAGGCCACAGAGCCGTACAAAATACGTCCCCACCGGCGTAATAAACAGGAATATCTGGCAAGCTTATTTCCAACTGTATATCCTTTTATAGCTTATTAGCAAGAGTACTTCAGAGGTTGTGTAATCTACTGGGCATGCGCGCTTATTCCCAGGTCTTTAATAAAGTAATATACTGAATGAGTGGCCATGCTTTATGGGATTTACGAGCTAAAGCTGAAAGCGAGAGTTTGTAAATCCCATAAAGTACGGACACGAATTCAGTATCTTACTTATCAAACGTCTAGATTGATGTATTGAATTATATTTTCATTAATTTTGGCGATACGACTTATTTTGGCCGAGAAAATCGAAGCAAAAGTGTATGTAAATCAGGACGAAATCAAATCTAAATCACTTATCGCTCAATGATTTCCTTTGTTTTTGCTTCATAAATTATTAATTACTTTGATAAGTCATATCAGTGCTGTACTGAGAACAATCATATGGTACAAATTAGCAGATGGGTACAACTGGATCTCGTAATGTTTATTTTAAAGCTGTTTGCTCGATATTTTAGACGTATTTGTGAAGTCGCACTTCTATATGTGCAGTTTTCATGACGCATGCCGGTTGTTGGAAATCCGCCTTTTGACACGGATAGCCTCATTATTTTGAGATCAGTATGGTGGCCTATGGTGCCTAAGTTTTTGTCACGGTTTTATTTTCGCTGTCGATATTTAGTTTCAACTTTACTTTTTTTAACCGTAGCTCTGTATTGTGGCAAAAGCATGGCTAGTTAGACCATAAACAATTCAACAATAACCTACTTGTGTCGTTAAAATAAGAACTGATATTTGTCGACATATATTATCTGTTCAGATCGAGAACCGAATTGTTTCCGAGAGCGAAGCTCGAGCAAAACTGATGTGAGTTTCGAGGAACAGATAATGTAGCCACAAAGCAGGTTATAATCCTTAATTTAAATATTTTCCGTTACGAGAGCCTCACACGGATTGTATATGATATTAGTGGTGACTAACCCTGATATTTAGTGCGCGGATATTATCTGATCCGAGAAGAGAACAGTTCCCCGGAAAGCGAAGCTCGAGTGAAACTGTGAGCTTCGAGGATCAGATAATTATCAGGGCATATTTCCGGCGCCACAATGTAGGTTATTGTTGTTATCATCCTTCAAATATTTTCTTTGACGCGCGCTTATGCTCACTATTTATCGTCTGGCGGAGAGAAAATAATAATAATAATAATAATAATAATAATTATGTGCAATACGATACTAAACAATACAATACATTATCCAATAAATATTACATTTCAGTCAATACCATACAATACAGGGCAGTATTTCATGGTTTTTCTATGAAATATAGAGCGGTATTTCATGGATAGATCAGGCTTATCTGGTCTTATCTTTTAAGCTTTTCATTAAATTAAACTAACAATTTTCAATATTGTGTGTTTTGATCAGCCTTCATCCTCGTTCTTGGTAATTTCATTAGAGTATGAGATGTTCTATGAAAGGTGATTTTTTTTATAAAACTCCTACGCTTTCATTTAAAACGTAAATATTTAATTCCAAATCTAAAACTATAGATGTGATTACAAAATCTTTTTTTTTTCTTGAACGCTCGTTTGGCTTGTATTTTATGAGAATCGAGAGACTTTTTGTAAATGTTGGTTTCCCAAATTCCTGGCTTTCAAATACCGAAAATATGCAGTAGTATGTCTAAACTGACATGCAAAGAGCGTAAGATGAAAATCTAGAAGAGAATGAAACAGCCGGAATAACATATCCGAAAGCTGATCAATATTTAAGTATCTTTACCGTGAGAGCGTTCAGACTTTGAAAACTACAAACATTCATTTCCCCATCTTGGTTAACTTAAATAAACGATTTCTTGTCATCTATTTTGAGACGTATAAATGCTGACGGTATTTCACTCCCACAGGCTTTCCAGACGCCCAATTATTTTTTCAACATGGTTCATGTCGGTTACTGATTGTATAATTATTTATAATAAACACCTTTAAGCCATTAAAATGACTGCCCCAAGGGAGTGCGTTTTGTTTCTCGAGAATCTCGATATTTTCCCAGGCGATATATAGCATATCAGAATTTTAGTATTCACTAAGTCATAGAATACCGGGTTTTATGCGCGATATAAAAAACAGGTGGAAAAATAGAAATTACACGGCTGTGACGTCACACATTCATACCCGGTTATTTCTGATTTGGTGAATAATAAACAGAATATATTACATGCACGCACTCGTGTATTACGACATTCACGACTCGAAGATAAAACGTAACCCGTATCTCCGCGCGGCCGTGCAATATTTAACAATTGTTAACCGAAGTGGAGGTGAATAGTGGTGGATATACCACACTGCAGGTGAATAGCCAGCACCAAACAGTTATTTTATTTTCTGTCAAATGGACAAAAACTCGCGCGAGGTGATCGCTGCTCTGTTTGAGTAGCCAATCAGAGCACGCAAAAAGTGATATTCACTGCCAACGACTCGAAGATAAAATCCGTATCTTCGCGCGGCCATGTAATACCTTATATCGCGCGGCCATGTAATACCTTATATCGCGCGGCCATGTAATACCTTATATCGCGCGGCCATGTAATACCTTATATCGCGCGGCCATGTAATACCTTATATCGCGCGGCCATGTAATACCTTATATCGCGCGGCCATGTAATACCTTATATATATATATATATATATATATTGATTCTGTCGAGATAAAGGCGACAATCCAGCTCGATTAACTTGTAAATTATTCTGGGTAACTAATTACCTTAGATATACAATTTTAGAAATGTACATTAAACCCCTCTAATTTATGAATTACAAATATTCCCAACCCCTCCCCCTGGAAATGGTATACCAATCTGTGTTAACAAAGTGTTTTCCGAATGTCATTCATGGCAAAACTGATCGGTTTCTAAGATTCTAAAAAGAACTACGGAATTAAAGTTAATACCCAGGTCCTGCTCGGCCAAGCAAAATGTGGTTAGCTCAGTGGTTAAGCGCCGCTCTGTCGAGCGGGAGGTCGCGTGTACAAACCCCGGACGGACCAACACTCAGGGCCTTAAAATAACTGAGTAGAAGGTGCTGCCTTTGCATAATCCAACAGTAAACGGTTAGTCAGCAAGGACGTAAAACCGTACTGAGGGCTAAGTCAACAGAGGGCCATGTGGAAGATTATTGAGCTACATGTTAACGGTAAACGTGTTACCCTCTATAAATAAAGTGCCTCTGTGGCCCAGGTTCGATTCCCGTTTGCGGCGCCATATGTGAGTTGAGTTTGTTGGTATCTCGCCCTTGCTCCGAGGGTTTTTCTCCGGGTTCTCCGGTTTTCCTCCCTCCTCAAAAACCAACCTAAATTATTTATTTTTAAGTGCCTTTACTCACCCCCCCTCCCCGAACTTCATTTGCGCGAATATCCACCAAATATTTCAGCTAAGGTAGGCTAGATTTTATGCCTTTAAGGTGGCTCGCTTTGATTTTCCTGGGACGCACCATACACAATTTGAACGGCTAATACTTCACTGTCAGAGGTCGGTCGGGCTAGCTACTTCACCCATTTAATAGAAATAGAATAAGCTTTCCAAAAATGTAGGTTTTGTTTGACATTGGTGTTACCATAGCAACACAGCGTTGACGTCATGTATTTTACATATCATCAATTTTCTCGAAATCTAGACCAAAACTTTTAAAACGACCTAGTGTCCCTTATAGTCTAAATGTAGGCCTTCGAGACTGCAAAGTTTTAAAAAATTGTATGAGAGCGGGTTGAATATTTTCATTTAAAAATAAACAATTCGCCTTACTTTCTGTTTAGTCGTCGAGAACTGTGTTTTTCGGACCGATTCAAGCGATGTCTTTAGCATATTTCATACCTATGGCATATAGCCTCCTAAAGCAGACCAACGGAAATCGCCACGGGGGTCTGCTATAGGTGGCTAGTGGCATAGGACTATTTCGGTTTATGGAATCATAAGTAATGTCATAAATATGCTCAGTTTACTCAAAATAGTAACGTATTTGCTACGGAAACTGTAATTCGAAAACTAGTCGATATTTTTTTTTTTATCTTTTCACCTGAAATTCAACATATACAAGTATGTAGAATCTAGACAAAAGATAAATTTCGGAAAGACACACGGCTATCAACAAAATGATACAGCAATGAAGCTTGAGTGGATAAATGTAAAAGTTCCCTATGCTTTTGTTTTTATTCCGCGCCCTTAAAATGATTCAATGCTCTTGAAATTTACAGGGACAGGGTAGTACATGTTGAATTTCAGGTGATTATTTTTTTTATTATCGACTAGCTTCCTTGGCAAATACGTTACTATTTTGAGTAAAATGAACATATTTATGACATTACTTATGATTCCATAAACTGAAATCGAATAAAGCAAATGGAATGAAGTTTTCATGGGAAGTAGTCCTATGCCACGGTATCTGAATATGCTAAAAACATCGCTTGAATCGCTCCGGAAAACACAGTTCTAAACAGGAAGTAAGGCGAATTGTTTAATTTTTGAAACGAAAATATTCAACCCAATTGTTTTGGGGGAAAACGCTCTCATACAATTTTTTAAACGTTGCAGTCTTGAAGGCCTACATTTAGACTACAAGGGACACTACGTCGTTTTAAAAGTTTAGGTCTAGATTTCGAGAAAATTGATGATATGTAAAATACATGACGTCAACGCTGTATTGCTATGGTAACACCGATGTCAAAGAACCCTACATTTTTGGAAAGCTTATTCTATATTTAGTAAATGGGTAAAGTGGCTAACCCGACCGAGCTCTGACAGTGGAGTATCAGCCGTTCAAAGTGGGTATGGTGCGTCCCTGGAAAATCCAGGCGAGCCATCTTAACTATTCGCTACATACCAAAACATTTATTTCTACGATTTAGTATTATTTCTATGATTAGCGTTAGGAATTATTATTATTATTATTACAAATCCAAACCGCTAACGATAATCAAAGCCAGCAAAGGAGTAGATTGCGGTACTGACTTATGCGAATTTTACTGAAATTTCGACTGTTTGATTGATAAGTATGAAAGCTAGGATGTGATTTACTTATTTTTAAAATACCTTTCGAAATGTCGGCCGCACCCCCGCAGGCGGATGTTTTGTTTTTTTTACTTTTCAACACAATGATGTGAAACATCATGCGTGTGTCTTTACCCGTAATTATTATTCATTTAATTAGTACAACATTAGGCGCGTCAATAAATCAGCGTATTCGTTTTGCAGGGGAGGGTGCCGTTAATTTCGCGGCCCATAATGTAATCAATGTATACCGAAATGTTCCATCAGGTCTATCCTTGAGTATGCTGTCCAGGCCTGGCAAAATATTCCAGAATACCTATCGTCAATCAATCAATCTTTATTATTTACCCACGGAGTCTTTACAGCTATGTAGAAAAAAACTGATTTGCAAAAGAGCCGTGCCTACTAACATATAATCTCATAAAATAAAATATACAACACTGTTAATATGAATACTAAATACTATATATACTGCTGTGTAAAAAAACTAAATTACAAAAGGCCATGCCTACTAACGATAATCTAATGATAATGATAAGATTTATAGCACTGCTAATATTAGATACTACATGCACGTGTGGCTATAATATAATATAAGGAAACTATACATGTTAGAGTAAAATATTTACTAATAAATACTAATACTCCTAATAATAGTTGATAAAAAATAGTATATCTATAAGTGTGTAAAATAGTTCATCAAGCGCAGCATTTAGCTAGCCGTCAGGATCAAGGAGAGTGGTAGTTTCTATTTCCTTTTTAAAAGAAACAAGGGACTTGATTTCGCGCAATTTGGGTGGAAGCTGATTCCAAAGTTTTGCCCCACTATAGGAAGAACTCTTTTTCATAAATTCTGTTTTAGGCTGGAGTAAACGGAGCTCTGTGTCTGAGCCCCTCAAGTTGTAATGAGTAGAGCTTCCAACCTTACTAAATAATTCAATCAAGCTAGATGGCGCGCAATTGTTTTGGATTTTGTGCATCAAAATGGCTTTTCGTTTAGCCCTCCTTTGATCAAGGCTTTCCCATCCTAGCCTAAGGGTATCTCTCAAGGCTTGAATCCATACAGATAAGAGCTCTTAAGATTGTATACCCATCTAGTAATTATAGAGAAGCTCTGGCAATAGCTGATATTGGCACTCTATCAAGTAGGAGGGAGTCCCTCTGCCAGAACTTTGTTTCGTCTATGAGAAACCGCTCTGATCACCCATTACCCTTCTTATGTCCTAAGGCGGAGTATGTTAGTGTGACCTATAATTTAAAATCAGGCCGCAAGAGGCTGGTAACCAGGAGATTTAGGACCAAAAGAACAGAAGACTTTTTAACTTTTAGGTAGTCATCATTATTAGTAATGTAATAACAGTGTATTCTGCATCTGCATCTGTCATTAGTATCCATATTCATATTTATTACTATTAATATAGTTTTACATATTTATATTCATATTTGTATCACAACTTGTTTATTAAGTTTTATTCTGCAATAGAGTGCAATAAACAGTATTTATTGTTGTCGTTCAGAGTACTATTTGGGCCTGACTAGATGCTAGTGAGGCATACGCTCATCCTTTTCAAATTTTGCTATTGAATCTTCATAAAACGATTCGATTTTTTTAATCGCACTTCCTGTAGCCTACGTTGTATCCGCCTCTCTTCTGCCGGCTCGCTACACTTCCTGAACGTGTTCTAGTATTCGACGATCCGTCCTGCTTTCCAAATATGGAATATATTGAGCATATATGGAATATCATAGGGAGCTCTCTGAAACGACACTTTTCTCAATAAATTGTTTGATATGTTTTCCACCCTCCCCACCAATTGTTGCAAGGTTAGCAGATCTTACGCCAAATTCTAAAAGAGCATGTTTTGTTCGTCGTGTTTTTAACGCTGCAACTTCGTTCATCCATTTTTATGGGAGGTACCGTTATTAGCAGGAAATGCGTATGATGTCCATCCCCTCCCCCTTGTTTTGAAAGGTTTAGAGATATTACCCCAAATTCGCAAACAATATGCTGTGTTCGTCGTGTTTAGTACCAAAACTACCAAAACTATGATTCCGATGCTGCAACTTCATTCAATGCATTTGTAAAGGGGGAGGGTACCGTTATTTCCAGGAAATGCATGTGATTTTCCACACCTCACCCCTCAGTTTTGCAAGGTTGCCAGATATTACCCCAAATTCTAAGGCGATATCTTGCATTTGGTACATAGTGTTAGAAGAACGATTTTCCGCTGAAATTTCATTTAATCCAGTTCTAAACTCGGAAATACAAAGTTAAACTGTTCCCAGCATGCTTTGTGGCCAAAACGAAAAGGGTGATGGAATTTTATGGGGTTTTCACCAAAATGTTACCAATAGAAAATTGCAGGGGGTCCTTTTCGTTTGGTTGAAATTAACTTTCAGGGGTGGGGAATTAGAACCAAAACAATATTTGAAAGCGGCTTAACCCCCCCTGAACTTTATTTACGCAAGTGTTACATAAAAAAATATCCAGTTGGGCGAAATTACATAACATAGGCTGGATTTTATTCCCTTTAACTATGTGCTACATATCAAACATTAACACCTCCAATCAATGAATTACAAATATTCCCTAACCCACCCCCCGGAAATGGTATACCCATTTGTGTTAGCAAACTATCTTCGGAATGTAATTAATGGCAAATGTGATCGGTTTCTAAGAAGGAACTACATAATTAAAGTTAAACGGTTACCCAGGCCCCGCTCGGCTCGGCCAAGCAAAAAGAGAGAAAAAACGCCTTAACCGTCCCCCCCCCCCCCCCCCTTTCCGAACTTTATTTTATATATACATAAACAACGTGTTCTAGTAGGGAGAAATTATATAACATAGGATGGTTTTTATTTCATTAACTATTCGCTACATACCAAACATTAATTAATTAATTAATGATTGTATTATTCTATGATTATCGTTAGGAATTATTATTATTACTATTATTGTCTCAGTTTATGGTAATAAAGTAGTTGTTGTTGAACCTGAAGATGTATACAAGAACGTTTGACAAGCACATTACGCCACCTTCTGTCACGCTCTGATCACGTGCACAAGCGGCGGAACATCGAACTCTGGCGTCATAGCATTTAAACCATGCTGGCTGCTCATTGGCTTTAGTGGCGAGTAATACAGTACCGCTCGAAACCTGTACCCTGATTGCACCATTATACTGTAACTCTACTGTTTTTGTACTGCACGTTCTAAAGGTTAGAGGGTTTTATATTGTTGGGTAAGCCAATGCTGTGGCTCGTTTTGAGCGGTACAGGCCGGCTCTTAGTGGCTTGCTTGTTACCAGTCATGTGAAATTGAATAAACCATTGAGAGCATGTGGTGTTTCTGGAAAGATCATAATTATGATTGTAACGATGTAAGTTGATTCTTTTATTCCCAAGCTATTTCATTAGAGGAGATTTCGTATGAGTGGGAAAAAACTACAGCAATAACTACAGCATAGTTACTGTACGGCATGCCGTGTCATTGTAATGATTTCCCCAATGTTTTTGTCTTACAGAGTTACGGTACAGTAAGTTACAGTACGGTTACGGTAAGGCTACGGACATGCATGCCGTATTTTGTCTCACTCATTACAAAAGCCATTCTATTCGAGCGCCGGAATGTACCGTACCTGCATCCGCCATGGTATCTACTGTGATTTCCAATGTCAGCAGTGGTCAATTATCTGAACATGCCCGGTTGTGATATGACAGAGCAGCAAAGCATTATGGTACGTACAAAGTGGAGTACTTGTTTTAAGTCCATTAAAAGACTTACCTAATGTTTCTGCACTGCTAAGTTGAACAATACTATATTTTCAAGGGTTTATTCATTCTCAACCCCAGATCCTTCTTACTTCTTAGTTCGCTACACGTTTGGCCGCTACATGTGTTGTCAGCATTGCAAACAGAGGAACATATCTACTTACTTCGTTTGGAGGACGTCGCCTTCTTGACGAGAAGGACGCTGGATTCATGCTTTCGATTGAAAATGGAGACTCGACGTATAGCTTCCTATCCTAATACACAAAAATCACAAAATCAGGTATTATGATTAAAGTTATAAGCTAGGAAACAAACATGCAGACCATTTACCTCTTTAGAGTATTTTTGAAACCAAATTTTAAATCTTTATTTTATTGCAGAATAATAAAGTTCATTCTTTTCTGATTATCAAGAGTATATTTATTTTTCAGTTCCGCCTTCGGAAAGGTCTCTTTTTCGCCATTCAAATTGATTACTTTATGCTAAAAACCTGTCCGGGCCTGGAACCGAATTTGCTATTACAATGACGTCACTGTGAGGACTCGGAAGACGCGCATTTCTACAAAAAAATACAATATAATAAAGCACAATGCAATTCAATACAAAAAATGAAATACAGTAGAACGCAACACAATCCTTAACAAATAAAAGATTGTTCTCCTTGTTCTATAAAAACAATATTACACGCTTGAGGTCCGTGAAAAACTGCGGATGCACGCGCAGAACACGAGTGCATTTAGCACCATTTCAAGACCTCGAAAGTACATGATATTGTTATAGAACAAGGAGAACCATCTTTTATTTGTTTTATAATACAAACTTTAATCTCGGATGAGACGAAGAAAAGTAAGCCATATAATTTTAAGAACCCACATAAAAATCTAACTAAGCGAACTGACTACAGCGAAAACTCCATGTTACTGTACTTCGACTTGTTTACAACATTTCTCGTCGCTGATTGGTTCAATTCTGACAGCTTGACATTGACGACCTGAAAGCTCGTTTCTTATTGGATGAAATAATCTGCTATAAAAACAAGATGTCGATTGATAAAAGTGAAAGACAGAAATTGCAAGACTGCCGGCCGCAAACGGGCTGTAAAATTGTCAACTGATCAAAACTGTTGCAGGAAACACAAAGTGCTTTCTTTTTACAATGTATGGGGAGCACAGGAGAAGTTAATCTGCACATTGTGATAGTGTTGAAAATGCCTGATGGAAAAACATTCATAGAGATCAGAAAGCGTTTGTAGCGAAATTTTAATAGCGGCATCTGAGATAGCCTGATTTGAAAATCAGGCTACATCTGAGACTGAGTTACGTGAGTTGAGGTTCCCGACTATTTTCTACAAAAACTGCATCGTTGACACTGGCTATTTATTCTCTGGTCTGAAGAAGGATATTTTCATTATCCCAAGGAACAGTGTTTAACTGCTGCTCTGATGGCAGTGAGTTGCGTAGCTTTTGAGGCTCAGTTCGACTATACGTTCGAAATTCTCTCTGAATTTCTAACGAGACCTGAAACAACCATGGGGGCTGATCAAAGCCAAGTCCCGGCTAATTAATCCACAGATCGAATTGGAATTTAGCGTGTTGGGTTTTGCGGAGGGAGGCTAGGAAAACCGGAGAACCCGGAGAAAAACCCTCGGAGCAAGGGCGAGGTACCAACAAACTCAACTCACATATGGCGCCCAGTCCAGGAATCGAACCTGGCCCACAGAGGTGAGAGGCGAAGCGCTTAACCACTGCGCCACCCTGGCTCCTCAAATAAAGATAACTCAGTTCTATAGACGTAGACCGAAGAAAACGTAACTGAACTCGTCGTCTTCGTGATCTCCGCAGTAAAAGTCACACAATATCTTCCACCTCCTCGCTTATTTTTAGCTTTCTCTGAAACTTTCTCGCCGAGTCTGCCATGTTTGTAGTATATAAACAGCGAGTCCTCACAGTGACGTCACGCAGCTCATTTGGCCGCGCGGCAAACGGGACAGTTTTTAGCATAAAGAAAAAGAGACCTTTCCGAAGGCGGAACTGAAAAATAAATATACTCTTGATAATCAGAAAGCAATGAACTTTATTATTCTGCAATAAAATAAAGATGAAAAATTTGGCTTCATAAACACTTTAAGAGGGCCCAAGAGAGGATAACTAAGAGAGCCGATCTCCAATACATGGGTCTGTTCCAACGTGAATGTTTCAAAATCTATTTTTTGACCTTATGTACAAAAATAGAAACCAATCGGATTGGTTCGCTTAGTCACGTGACTACGTAACAAACATGGCGGACCTCCAGTGTTAGTGTGCTTGTGCAAGCAAGCACCACCAATTCATACTTATTTTGAAAATGTTGATTGATAATTTGAAGAGTGGGTTATTATGAAATATATAAATAGTGGTATGAAATTGATTAATATGATTATGCCATGGATATGATTTGATAAAATATGATATGTGAATAAATTATGTAATTATGTCATGGATATGATTTGATAAAATATGATATGTGAATAAATTATGTAGGGGAACAATATATTATGGAAATAGTTTCTTTGAATATTGAGTATAAAAATATGTCTTAAGCTAGTATATAACTATAATCATTATTGGTTAAATGATGTTCCCCCTACCTCTCCCCTCCCCCCTTAGCATCAATTTATTTACAACAATTTATTTTACCTAAAATATTTGTAATTTATTTATCTAAAATATTTAGAGTAAAAATATGTGAAAACTACTTTTACATTAAGGCTGCATTAGAATCGAATTGCCAAACGTGTATTTCTGATTAACAGACCCCTTCTTCAGGGATTAGGAAGTCTGTAGGACTTAAATCCCAGAGGTGCTCTGAGACGGTCGCGTGTTTCTGCCTCGGGCCCAGGCCTAACCCAACACGCAAATACACACGGCCAATTCTATGTGTCAGCCATTTTGTTTATAAACTTAACTATGAACCGGTAGGATTATTTGGCTTGGTTTGGTTATATTGAGTTGACAAGGGAGATAAAGTTAAGTATACTAAAATATGTTTTACTTACTTTTTCATGTTTTTCGCTCGTAGTCTGGTTATGTTTATCATATTGTTTACTCAGCGACTTTGCTCTTGACTCCTTTGACTCTTGAGCCTTGGGCTCTACTCTTGGACGTAAATTAGTGTGATATGGGTCTAAAAGTTTTATATATATAGTTAGTTATGTGACCTAATAAGAGATAACAATGAGAGCAATAAGTTAAGAGTCAAAAATTAGGAATTGTAGCTTACCGTAAACATGAGCTGTTGATCAAAACAAAACGGCTGATTACGATGAGGATTGTAAATGCGAGGATAATACGTTATTTTTGTAATGAAAAAGCTGATGTCATAGGAAAATGGCCGTTACAAATAGAGCGATCAAGATTATTTGTATTTAAAGTAGAGCGGGCAAGATGATTTAAAAGTTGTACAGGTTGATAGGTTAATTAAATAAAACTGTTTTAATACAAGATGTTGGCTATTTTTTATTTTAGTTTAGCTGGGGTTCTAAACTGACAAAAGTATAAAATGATGTTTAAGATTGAATGGTATGTGTGGAAGACATTATTAATTAGTTGATGTGGAAATTATGTGAAAATTATGTGAAGGTTAAAACATATAATGTGGGGGTTATGTGAAAGTTAGTGGGGGTTTAGATGATGTTGGGTTGATGTGGAGGTTAATTAAGATGAGGTTATAAGTGAGTGATAAAAATAAGTATTTGAATATGGTATGGTTCAAACCTTGGTGACAGGAAGGCAGTGTATGTTCCTGGCACTATTACTTCCAGCTCAGTTTCTTGTGATAATATGTTCAAGCTTTTGCAGGAGTCCCGGGAGGAGTGGAACACCCGACGGCCGATTTCTGTCAGCTTCCACAAGACCACAGTCCACAGTCTCTTCACGAAAGTTTCACCTGCATGGTTTGTTAACACCGTTTCCCCCGGTGATTCCTTTAAAATATCAGGCGAATGCTTTTCCCATTTTGTCTCATCTCCAGCAGATTAGGTTCTTCTTTAAGGATCCACCCGTACGGCCTTCGACTCGGTTACGCGCCATTTTTATACACCGAACCGCGCAGTTCCTGGGAACGAATTTTCTATTTTTAACTGCGGAATCTAAATATAGATTTTGAAACATTCACGTTGGTCACGGGATATAGCCAGATCGGCTCTCTTAGTTATCCTCTCTTGGAGGGCCGAATTAACCCCTTCTTAGGTCTTTTAATAATAAGCCCTTATGAAGGCAAATGGAACTTGATCTTTAACTGAATGCTGATTTACAATTATATCGCATCGTTGTTGTTGTCATCGTCGTAACGTGTCATGTCGTTGTGTATGATATTGTCGTCGTGTGGTATCGTCGGCATCGTGTATCGTATTTTGTTACGTATCATATTGTTGTCATTGTATATCGTATTGTAGTCATGGTACATCGTTGTCGTTGTGAGATGTCGTAGTAGTCGTGTATAGTGTCGTCATTGTGTATCGTCGTCGTTGTGTGTCGTAGTCGTTGTGTCATGTCGTAGTAGTCGTGTTGTGTCGTCGTTGGGTATCGTATTGTCGTCATTGTGTATCGTATCGTCGTCGTTGTGTATCGTATTATCGGTATGGTGTATCGTATCGTCGTCGTTGTGTCATGTCGTGGTGCGTAGTGTCGTCGTTGTGTATCGTCTCGTTGCGCATCGTATCGTCGGTATGGTGTATCGTATCGTCGTCGTTGTGTCATGTCGCAGTTGTTGTGTATAGTGTCGTCGTTGTGTATCGTATTGTCGTCGTTGTGTATCGTGTCATTGTCGTCATATGTCGTGTCGTCATCGTTGTGTATCGTATCGTCGTCGTTATGTATTGTGTCGTCATCGTTATGTGTCATGTCGTCATCTTTGCCGTCGTCATTATGTCGTGTCGTCGTCATGTGGCCTGTCGTTGTCAGTAATGTGTCGTGTTGTCGTCTTCATGTGTCGTCATCGTCATGTGTCGGGTCGTCGTCGTTGTGTTGTCGGAGTTGTGTGTCGTATCATCGTCGTTTGTGTCTTACCGTTATGGCGGTTTTTGAGACAGAATCGGTTGAATCGAACTCCTTGAGACTGGTAGACACGTAATTAATGGCACTGACTTGAATCGTCTTCGTCTGTGAAGTCATAGAATAAATAAATACTCATCAGTTTGGTATTTAACGAATAGGAAAAGAGATTTTACCCTTTTACTCTTAATAACAAAAGTAATAACAGAAATGATAATAATATATAACAATAGGTACGTATAATTTTTATAGTTCATTTACTGCAAATCTACAGTTATGCACTTATAACTTTTTCCAAATGACCAAAGCAGTCCTAGTTTTTTTGCACACGACGACACTAAACTTAATTTTAAATATTGTAAAGTAGTATAGTTGCCTTGGTAGACGCTGAAATATTTTCTGGCCAACGCCATTTTCAATTCGTCTCAATTTCGGTGAGCTGTAAGACTACTAAAAAGGATCAAATATCAATCTCTGGGAACACTGTTGTTTATTCCCTGCAATGACTCAAAGATAACAACTATCACAGATTTAACTTTAGGAGAAGTGTGAATGTGAGTTATTGAATTAATTGATATAAACTGTTAGTGCTTGGGTGATTGACAGGTGGCGATGCATGCGCAGTTCAGTCTACCCACCTCTTCAATATAAACCTGGGGAAATTCAGATGCATCCGAATCAGAGCTGTTTCTACTTTTATCGCTGGAAGTCGAGGAACGGTTTTTCTTGAGATAGAAAACCTTTTTTTTCTTGTTTGTTTGGTTATGCTTTTGAACTGCTTCGATGTTATTCTTGAAAAATGAAGAGAATTAAAAGAAATTAATGTTAAAGTGCCTACAAAAAGACAACGGTCACAAACTGTTAAAGCATGAGCCCATAACTAGGCGTTTTCATAAGTTGGGCTATTTTTAGATTATTTTATCCGTCAATTGGTGGGTTGCGGAACAAAAGATGCCTGGCTGCTATGCTTTTGTGATTTTATTCCCTTACGAATGATTGCAACCCAAGAATAGCGGGAAACCGTTCTAAACATAACCTAACTTGTGAAAACGCCCAGTAGCGGAATGGACGCTCCTGGTTATGAGCTCCTATTTAAAGTACCTCTAACCCTTCTTCACATTTTTCTACTTATGAACCTGTGAAAGGTTTTGAGGTTTTGAGTACTTCTGCGAAGAAATTGTTGGTTTACAGATAATACTCTATGTTCTACGCTTGTTTGAAATGGTGAAAATTTGACCTTTCCTGATCCCTGACCGCGTAAGTAAAAGCCTGGGTCGATTCCCGGGGTGACGTCATACATACTAACATATGCTCACTGCATACTCATTACCTCATCGCGTAGGGTTAAGTTATGGGAGGAGTCCGCGACTGCTGAGGTAATAGACGTGCAGCAAAGATATGGGCTGGGTCGTCAACCACCACCAGGGGAGGTGGGAGGGAAGCAAACGTTTCATATCCCACCGGAATGCCGTCGAAGTGACACTATCGAATTTATACTCGTAGGGTGCGAGGCATGATTGCCTGCTATAAGCCTTCGCGACGAGCCAATTAAATATGCAGTGAGAATAGTTTGTGAGTTGTTAGTAAAGAAAAAATGTCATTTTAGACAAAATGCTAAGTACTTATTGAAATTATTGGAAAGTCGAATTAATTAGATGACGTCACCCCGGGAATCGACCCAGGCTTTTACTTACGCGGTCATGGGTCAGGATAGGTCAGTTTTTCACCATTTCAAACCAACATATCCTCGCTCTAGAATTACCAATAATCAGTAATTGGCTTTTGCTCTTCAATTATCAATAATCGCTAATTCTAGAACGCAAATTAAACAATGACATTCTTAAAACCTGTCAAGGATTAAAAAAAATTGTCAAATTTTGAACGGCGGTAGACGCGCTTAGTGTAGTGGTCATGACGTCAGCAGTACCAAGCACTACAGGCAAACGGTTACGAGTTCAAGCCCGAGTAGGAGCGCTCAAAAACTTTGTTTCCTCTCGTTTACCCTTCTCTTCTTGTTTACCTGTGAACCCTAGCTCTAGGTGAGTGAGAACCCGTCGTTTACCCGTGAACTCGTCCGATGGTTAGGGTTCGGTTTGTGGTTCGGGTTAGGATTTGTCGTAGAATTACAAATAATTACAAATAATCGTCGCTGCGCGACTCCGCCCAATACGGAATATATTTTCTCCCAACTGGCCGGCAATATAATTCGGTATCGCGTCTCAAAATCTCAATTAGTTTATAGTAGTTGTATCTACATGGGCTTTAAAAAGATTTTCGGGCTGGTTTAAGTTTTCATTTTATAGGCACCTTGAAGATTTAGCGGACATAGAGAAACGAAGAAGAAGAAGATGAGTTAGAGTGGTAAAATAACATTATTTGCATCATCACGTTAAATTACATTTACCGTGGACTGATCGTGCATTAGCATTACAAGAGTTACATACAGGGTTGTCGCGTGAGGGTTGAATTGCTTCCCTTCCACAAGGAACTGCATGCCCGCCTCCCATTAGCCTCCCCCCCCTTCTCCATTCACTCTCACATTAAGTCTCAATTATAATCAGTACCACTCACTAGGTTACAATATAAACACGCTCACCCTCGTAGTCTCGAACATTCTTTTACCATTTATATTCTGACTTTGCCTGACCTTACCTCACCTTACCTTATATTTTTCCCATTTTGTACATTTTTTTCCCATTTCTGATTATGCCGGACCCTCCCAAAAATCCTGTATACATTCATTCAGTCTTTCTTTCTCTTGACGTTAGTTGAAAATTATGGAGAAAATTTAACGCCTTTTTCTAGATCCCATTCTGTCTTACCAGATGTGACGATCATTTCAAAATACTCAAATAAATTCCTTATAAATTCCTTATATTTTCTCATTTGCATATGTTGTCATGATCCTTGTCTGCCATATTCTTGGTTTCTATTCAATCACCAGAGATTCAAATGACAAAGACGTGCCGGTGACGTGCCGGTCATGTTGATTGATTTAACAAGAGAAGCAACTTAGTCAACCAAGATGGCGGCAATGACGTCACATGCATATGAAAGCGACGAATGCGCTCTGATTGGCTGGTTATTCGGCCCGGTTTGTTTTCTCATCCGTACCGACTAATCCAACGTTTTTTATAAATCAGATGAGATCTTACGTATACGTAAACGTACCCTAGCATTGAACATTTTGTAAAAGCCTTGGAAAAGGGGGAAAACTGCAGAAAATGGTTAGTGATTTGAGTGAAACAAAAAGGGGCTATGTTATGGTACTGCGCCTGTATCGAGTGATCGCTCGGTTGGTGGCTGTTAACTGGATACAGACAGTCAAACTTCCCTCCCTCAATGCTTGATTGAAAGTATTTTCAATATATTCCCTAGAGACTTTTTATATACACTGTTTGTTGGTCATTTTTGCATATTTGCTTTGGTTTTAAGCATCCCACATGGCCGAGAGGTTCCTCAGTTCATATCAAAATCGGTGGAAATAGCTGCTTACGGCCCAGGAGGGAAATGTAAAGTCTATTGCCGTGACACAGCCACTTTAAGACTGACAAATGTATTGCTTATGTACGAGAGCGTTATTGAATAGCGATGTTGCATGCCACGCATTATCTATTATATTTGATAGGGACTTCAAGTCTGAATTACAAAATACAGTAACTGCACATGAAAATACACAGTCACGTACATTATGACCGAACGCGAACGTAAGTAAGTAAATCAATCCATTTTTCGTTCGGCGTGAACGGAACCTAATACTCAACATAATTTTCGAAAATCTGATTGTGAAAAGCAATTAAAGGCGAACAAAGGAAACAGTAAACACCAAATATCGCGAGAAAACACTTTTCTACGTCCCGACGTCACTGCCGTCGCCGTCGTCTTGTTGCTTGATGTGCCAGCCAGACAGTGCTTGGTTCCTGACACAAAGTGGCCTTTTTTAATCATGGTTGGTACATTAGCATAAACATTGTAATGTTTATGAACACGAACCATCGCTATTAACGAAAGCAAATAAAAGAAGGACAAAATATAATCGTTAAAGTTACTGGCCTTGGTCGGCCCCTATGGAGAACTTAGTTGCCCTAGCTCGGTCTTGAAAACATTTTCAAGACCTCTGGCAAAGTCTTTCTCCACCGATCAAGCCCGGTAAATGCCGACATATATCCCCGATATCGTCATACTCAATCTAGACTACCGCTAGCCATCATTGATAACTACTCGATCTTCCTGACGCCATACGCTACAAAACAATGCGTCCAACCATGTTTTAAGTTTTTTTTTTTTACTTTGCTTACGTTTGGAACGTGCTTATAAAAATCCCCGCATGCTCTGTGATATCAGAAGAGCATAGCAAGTGGCAAAATATATTTGTGAATTATGATTTCGAGCTTGTGAGCAATATTTTTATACGTTTAACCCCATAAAGGCGCCGTGCGGTCTTACGTACTAAGACCTTGAATGATAAGCATTAATTCGATAAAGACATATTTAGCAAGTGGATGTCATTTTGCCTCTATTTGCTATAAATAATTAGCGAAATGATTTCATGCAAAGGTGATGTCATCTGTATACTCTAATAACATGTGACTATCGACCAATCAGAGCGCGTATTGCTCGTTTTCACGTGACGTCATCGCGGCCATCTTGGGTGACGTTAACAAATTGCAAACAGCAATGACGTATTGTTTATTGTATAAATGTCATAACAAACACACCGTCGTGTAAGTTGTGGTTGAATGGATAGTGGTGCGGTCTTCAGTCGTCTCTGGAGTAATCTCTACAGGCTGTACAGCGCTGCTGGGCTCGGCTGTCAGTTTCTCATACAAGCAGCTCAGGTACATGGTGATCAGCTTCTTGTCAGGTCTCTCTATATCAATGTCTAGAACATTGAACACATTCGCAATTAATAAAATGATAATTAAATATATGTGGTCTATCGGTTGCGATGTCAGACACTTTCTTTTACCAACTAGGAGTTGATCAGGTTAATTTATCCACTCCCACTCACCCACCTAAAAACAAGGGCACCCAACGAAGTTTTCGGTTAAAAAGCTGTTCGGGACAGTAAGTGAGACTAAAACTTTCGGATTTGAAAAAATTGTCCCTAGAAAATTGTTTTCTGAAATACTGGCTAGAAAATTTGTTTTCAATCCCTAGAAAATTATAGAAGAAAAGGGAGACTAAAAGGTTTCCCCTAAAATATTCGTACTTCCCAATTCGTCTGATCAGTAGAGTCAGAACTATCCGAAAAAAAGACATTGGTTGGAATGAAAAATAAAACCACATATTATCACAAATCATTTAGTGAAGCGGCCACCTAAAGTTTTCGAGAACACATTTTTATTCCCTAAGAAATTCTGACATCTAAAATCTGAAAGTTCTAAAGTTCTCGTTTCTCAGTTACATGCACGCACACCATAGCTACAGCACAGCACAGTTACAGCACTACACCTCGCGTTACAACACAATCATGCACATCACAGCTACATCACATGAAACATCACATTACGACACGTCACAACGTCACGTCACGTCACACCACATCATATCACGTCGCGCACGTCAACATCTTAGTTACGACACAGCTACTGACCAGCCCACAAGGTCACAGCCAATCACATCATAATCCTTGCACCCTACTCCTTTACTTAGAGTCCCTGTTTTCTCACCAGTTGGATCCAGTAGTTTTGGAACTCCCCACTCGAGGCTGGCAGTAGTGAACGCGTGTTCCAGACGACTTTTATTATCTAGTTCAATTATTTTATCAAAATCGAAAAGAATAGGCCTGAAAAAAAGGAAAATGTATTTATTTTAGTCATAAGCCCTTATTGCTGAATTCCTTTGTGGCCCTCTTAAGACTCTATAAAACCACACCTTAGTACAACCACACCACTTGACGCCCGGCGTCAACCAGCAACGTTTAATAAGTTCTCTCGAGGCTACAATTTCCATTGGTTTATTTTAAGCACTAAGGTTACTAGAGGTTGTAATGTTAGTGTTTTTTTGCCTCCAAAGGGTATCGCTGCAGCATGGGATGGAGAACGCGTTCCAACATTTTTCCCATAGGGTTTTTACCTGCTTTTCGTGTCTGGCTCAGCCTGTAGTATTTTGTTCTAGATAGGTTCATGATGTCATGGTTTTGCGTATGTCTGGCATCAATGTTCGATTATATTGGTGGCTGTTAATTGGCTTCAAACAGTTAAAGTCCCCTCCCTTATTAATGCTTGATTGATAGGATATGCAATATTTTCCTTGAAGACAAAATGCTGACGACACTACCCAGTATGCTGCTGACGTGAGCTCAGCTGCACTCGAGTTCACCATTACTGAACCACTGTCGAACTGGTTCTCTGATAACTTTCTTCAAGTAAATGCCTCTAAAAACGCAGGCCATGACTTTAGACAAATCAAAGTATACGTACGACCCAAGAGTACATGAAGATACTATTATTGTGAAAGACACCTTGAAAATTCTGGGTGTGACTCTAGATAAGGACCTTACATTTAAACCACACATTAATGAAATGCTAAAGAAAGCTTACGCGAAAATAGCGGCGCTGCGCCTACTCAAGCGCCTTGTGCCAACAGCTCATTTGATAAGACTCTATAAGGCGTACGCATTACCGCATTTAGAAAATTGTAGTCCCATTTTGTTAGGCATTTGTAAGTTCTTAGCAACAAAATCGAATCTGCAAATAGCTCTGCTATCAGAACACTACTTAATTTAGGTAATAACGCATATGATCAAGAAACACTATTATATATGTCATATGGCCTCAATGCGGTCATTAAAACATAGTCATAGACGCAATGTACAATCTCTAATTTTATTATTTAAATGCTTCAGAAATCAAGGTCCTGCACATATGTCTAATCTTTTTAAATCTATAGAGTCATGCACTAGCTATAACTTAAGCGGTAGCGATAATAACGTAGTACAGCCATCCTATAACAGCCTTTTCCAGTATAGTTCTTTTTCATACACAGTATCTCACATATGGAACCAGCTACCATCGGCAGCTAAAACTACAACTTCTTTAACACAGTTTCGGCAATATCTTAATAAGTCTGACTTTATTGGATGCCAGTGTAAAAACTGTCTCTAACTAGCTCCTGCACACATACACCTATATGATTGATCTACTTAGTTTACATTTATTTAATATATTTAAATTTTGGCACCTTTAACTTAGATTTTGTATTTACATCGTAGGGTATTAGTGTAGATAGACTTGTTTACTATATTATTGTACATATGTACTGAAATAGTTTGAACTAGAGTTCTTTTCGTTTTCATCCATATTGTTATGTACTGTTTAAAACACGAACAGCAGTGTTTTATCAAGTTTAAAAATTCGAGGGCGAAGCCCGAGAATTTTTATACTTGATAAAACACGTGCTGTGAGTGTTTTAAACGGCTTCAAAAACGCTTTAAGAATGCAATGAAAGAAAGACGCACATCTCAAGGGAATGGTTACTTAATTAACCATTGAACCTTTGTATTGACAACGCCATGCAAAATATTCGAGTAATCACCGCCTGCAATTACTGACGAACATCTCAAGGGAATGACATGAAGAAATTACCATACTATGTTGTTTGAAGCGGCGTTTCGCAATACACTTGAAGGATTTGGTGTCGTGGCTTACCTCGATAAAGTTCAAGACTTGGAACTAAAAGGCGATGTGACTGACATGACGGCAGACTCTAAATTTTGACTCCGGTACAAAATATGTAAGTTTAATGCACGTTTTTATTATTTTACGGCTTTGAGTTTGGTTTCATAATTGGAACTAAACAGTGGCTCGGTAAACAAGTAATTGTAGTTGGATAACTTCATTTTAAAAATATTATCTGTGTATCTCGGTAGTCTGCTGATATTAGTAAATTTAGTGCAAAATTTATTATCTAGGTACCTTATGTTCCGTGTACTTTTTGCTATCTTTGGGTCTTTATCAGTGAATTCTTAATTAGGATGAAACTTTATATAAAATTTCATGTTCATTAGTATTCTTTATATAAAACGTTCATCCTAATTAGCAATTCAATGAGAAAGCTGAAACATCAATAGAAATTCCATTGTCTCAATCATTAACCCCGTTTCCCCCTTGGACAAAATTCAAATCCCTCCGAGGGCCTTTTAGAATGATGAGATTTTATCAGGTATAAAGGAGCATGCACGTGACTGATTTACTTCATCTGATTGGACAAAATGGTCATTAATTATTCATGAGTTTTTGAAGTATTAATAATATTATTAAGTAAATAGTTGAATCTAGAATTCTCTTAGCTTCCATTCCGGCATGTTGTAATGTTTTGCCCTTTATTGTCCTACTACATACTTTATATTTTGTTGCTATTAATTTGTCGAGTGTTTATATCATGAACCCCTGGCTCGGGAGATTGGGCAACCACTTCCTGCGTTACCGACGGGAAATAAATTATTATCAGTTATCATATGAAAAGTACTGAAAATTATTTTGTTCCGGTCCGAAATATAAAAGTGTGTCCGTCACCGTGACACAGCTCCTTTACAGATCTGATATCCTTGTAATCACTTATCTACTACTATAATCATATGAATAAACGATACTTGGGCGGCTCCCTCCACGCTATCATGGAGTCACTGGGATGTAATATAAATGTTTTCTATTCGAATGAGCGTAGCGAAAGAGAGCAGAAACAGAATAGTACATCAGCCTATTTGTTCCTTTTGTCAGGAACGTTTCAACAATTTTTCAATCTTTCCAAGATCATCCGGCTTATAAAGAAGTGGCTCATTTCCTATACGAAGGAGCTACTTCATAGACAGAGTTTAATTCTATTTCGTTATACTTTTGTGTATTATTTTGTGTAAGTTTTAGAGAGACTAATTGTGTACAACAGGGCCTTTTTATCAACAAAAATAGTTTAGGAAAAAAGGTTTAGGATAAGTTATTCCAAAACTTGAACTTTGGTTATGGTTATGAACTGCAAATAGTTAGACCTTCACGTCTTCTCGGATAAGGACGATACTGATTGTAGGCCCTCGGAGAGTACATAGAAGGGCTTTAAGCCTGTTGTGGTTCTCCGTCCACCTTCGAGTGGTAAAACAGAATAAATCCCAAATCCTAAATCATATGACGTCGCGACGTAATGAGAACAGCTTAGATTAGCTTTCATAGTTATTCTGGGTAGCATCTACCAAAACAATCGTTTAATTTACATTCATTCTTCTATCAAACTGTAACATTAGTGGTATTAAATAAAGCATGTTGTTGTTGTACTGACAAAGAACTTAACTCCTCCCGGTTAGCTCAGTGGCTAAACTGCATATGAGCCCAAATACTTTTAATCATATAAATATCGATTCTACATCAGTAAATAGTAAAATATTTCTTGATTTCAGTGTTGCGTCTATGAGATATAATGGTTTATATTTCGAATGGTATTCTAACGATGTGACGTCAAACGTTCTGGTAGAGATTAATGACCTTTAATAAACATGAGCACGTCAGTGATTTTACCAAATATTTTCTCTAAATCAGAAGTAACTTTCATTCGCAAGGAGAATGAAATGACAGTAAATTCCCTGTGTGACGTCACCTCATTAGCATATTCGAAATATAAACCTGCATAACTCATAGACGCACCGCTCAAATCAAGACATATTATACCATTCAACTATTTACTTGATATGGAATCGATTTTAATGATAAAAAAATTGGGCTCATATGCACTTTAAGCTCCGGTCTGATGTTCGGGAAGTCGAGGGTAAAAATCCCGGCCGGACCAACACTCAGGGTCTTAAAATAACTGAGTAGAAGGTGCTGCCTTTGTGAAACAATCTCGTTCACGAACTGCAAATGGTTAGACCTTCATATCTTCTCCGATAAGGGACTTTAAATCGTAGGTCCCACGTCGGCCTCAAGTTTATCAGTCTCAGTCTTACCAGACTGTCACGAGGTACAGACGTGAAATAAAGTTGCTTTACCTTTAGGTACGCCACGAGGCGCAGTCGAGTGTCGTGACGTCACGACGTGACGTCATCTGTGCATGTCTATGACGACAGGCCCATGGCAGAATGTTATCTATTTGTTTTATATATAACAAGAGCCCATCTGGGCTTTCACTCGGGCCACATGAGATTGAAGATGAAATACACTTTCATTTGAAACCCTCTTAGTAATAACCAAAGGGAATAATTATTAGCAGTCTTTAGGAGTGGCCGGTAGCGCGGTGACTTTCATTCTCTGCTCCCCTAGTATATATACATGTATGTAATTTAATATTTTTGTTTTCTCGTATGTAAATTAAAGTAGTTGATATTTTACTGTAAACACTACTTATTCATGCAACGGCACGTTTACAATTTAGTCTGCAGGTCCGGTAAAACTGCAGGTTCCAGTCGTAAACAGTCCGAATTTGACCAAAGTGAAACGATCGAGCTGCTCGCGTCCGTAGATATATATTTTTCTTCGTTTGCATTTTTGACATGATATAATTCTTCAAATGGCACCATTGTTTTATTTCTTATGTTTAATAATACAGTTCTCAGCTGTAAAAAAAATAGAACATTCTATGGAAGATTTCTTGTCCTAAAGTTTGGAAACGTAACACATGCATTTGACGCTAGAAAGTTCAGTACTCGTGGAAGTACGCAAGGTTAATTTACTAGTGGCAGTTTACTAGTTTGCACTATCGGCTGTTATGGAATGGAAACATACTTTCACAGCTTAATATGTATGTCGATTGGTCAGAAGGATATCTTGTTTAAATGCTAAGGTCCTTTCGGCATCAGGAAATTTTTAAACGGGAGTTTTCGTACAGCATTTCAAGCTATATATGCTGTAGCGCGAGTTCAGTTAAGCCACAAATGTCCGTGAAACTAATACCGTGTTCATTATTATCGGTTTTCTCTATGGGTTCTCATGTATTCAATAATTACTTCTGGAGCTTCATATGCATGGCAATTGGTCACAATGATTTCCTCTTTCAGTTTTCCCTTTAGTTTGGACATTAGGGATATATCCTTGGAGATTTCGTACAGTTTAGCGACCGGTGTGTTGAAAGTAGAAAAGTTCGCTTGAAATTTAATACATGGGAACAAAGAAAAAACGAGATCTAACCTTTGATTATAATTCGATACCCGTTGATATCCAAACGTGTTTGGATATTGTATTTCGCTTACGTTTCTAAATGTACATTGGATCTGTCCAAACAGCGCTGATCGAATGTATTACGGCTCCTGGTTGTTCATGTATTTTTATGGTCAACAAGAGCGCCAGTTGAAATATCCTGAGCCTGTTGGAAGGCTTTCGCCCTCGCGGGTCGACCATTTTGATTTACTGTATTCACTTATGTAAATACATTTAACCTGGCGATTGTTGCGTGACCAGCACAGTGCAATCTGATTGGTTTGAATTTGACCTTTAACGCATGCGCAGAAGCCGTCTGACACTGATTAAAAATAATAATAATAACGACTTGCATTTTAAGACTCGGCGCTGCCACAGGCAGCCCGAGTAATAATTCGTGCGTTTCACACTGTTTATTGTATAAAAAATAATATGCTTTTTGCATGTATACGTAAGTCACGGTTGTTTTACGTGAAAACAAATCTAAAAGTTAAAAGGTGTATTATTTAACTCACTTGTAGGAGTGAAGTATCGCGTTGAAAGCCAATCCATCTCTCCAGCTCTTTGAAAAATCCTTCACTGTGGCTTGATCCTTGTAACTAATACAATAAACAATTGGATTTAATATTTATTTCAGTTTAAAATCCAAATTGCCAAGCACATTAATTACTTTGAAATCTCGTACCTTCCAAGTCTCTCCCTGCACCAACCCTGAAGTGTACGCTCTAAGCTGTAGTTAGTCGAATCGCTGCGAGTTACTGCCTGCATCTAGAAACAAGGAAGCATAACCAGTTATGCAAATAGTTAAGTTTATCCATAGGAGCACTGCATTCGACATACGCATAACAAATGCTCTATAAGTGGAACACGTGAACGTAAACTGCGTTTGTAACGTGAGTGTGAAATGTGTGTTTGTAACGTGTGCGCTAAATGCGCGTTTTAAAAGTGAGTGTGATGTAATATGAGTGTGAAATGTGTGTCTGTAACGTGTGCGCTAAATGTGCATTTTAAACGTGAGTATGATGTAATGTGATTGTGAAATGTGTGTCTGTAACGTGTGCGCTAAATGTGCGTTTTAAACGTGAGTGTGACATGTGTGCGTTTAAACGTGGCGAGTAGTGTGAAATACGTGTTGGTAAGGTGTGCGTGGAATGCGTGATCAGTACGTGTGCGTAGAACGCATGATTGTGAAGTGTGAGGGTGGAATGCGTGTCTGTAACGTGTGCGTTTAAAACATGAGTGCGAAATGTGTGTAACGTGTGCGTGAAATACGTGATTGTAAGGTGTGCGTAAAGTGTGCATTTTAAGGTGCGCGTTAAATGTGCGTTTGTAAGCGTCAAATGCATGATGGGAATGTTTTATCTGCACACAATGAAACACGAGCATATCATTGAATATACGAATATTGAACTAACTACTTCCCTCGCACTGGCGCCCTACCAACCAGGGAACAGTTGTGACTTGCGCCGAACCATAACATTTACGTACCTGAAAATGCAATATGATATTCCACAAGAGACCGAGAATCGACTTCCGGTTACCATTCGAGATATCAGATGCACTTATTCCAATCAAAGCAATCTGAAACAAAGTGAAGGGAACTTTGTTAATATCTGAATTTCTACTACCCTACTTTCATACAACAACAGTGTTTTGTTGAGGGGCCATCGTTTCATATTTGCATCGACCAACCATCATCCTGAATTTATCATCGATGAAGGAACGTTAAAGGTTATTGTGTGAGTTCTGACGGTAAATTGTCGTTTTTAACATATTTGAATGTGCTTGAACAGACCTCCACTGAAAAACCATGTTCGCTCTGAATTTCCCACGCGCCGCCATCTTGGATCTTATGACGTCACAGTGTTGTCCTTAATTTGTCAGAAAACAGTAACTCTTTTTGTGTGTAACAGAACGGACAAAATGACATCCAATGAACATAAATGACATCTAGTGAACATAAATGACATCTAGTGAACATAAATGACATCCAATGAACATAAATGACATCCAATGAACATAAATTCCGTCATATATGACATCTAGTGTACAATGTACAGGAGACAATCACAGCAATAGATTTAGGCATCGATACGGAACAATGCAGAGCAAATATTGTTTAACAACCGAGGTTCCCTTTAACACGTACTCATACTCCTATGCGTGTCACTTTAAGACATGTTATAGAACGCTACCTTGTTCTTTTCGCAGATTTTCAGGGCTCGCTGTACATTGTTCAGCTTGTGAAGACGAGTATTGCCAGTGTCTTTTTCCTTAAAATAAAGGATAATGTTAATTTAATATAATTTACTATCGACAGGTCTGTCAATAACCTACTTGACGATGTTGCGCACGCAACTAGGACAATACACATAAAATCTAAATAACAAGAGGCTGGCGCGCCAAACAGACTATTTGGAAGGCCACATCTACTGTTCTCTGATGCGTGCACAACTTCGTCAAAGTGGGCTTAACGCGCGTATGTCAGTCAGCGGTAGGAATCGCGGGAGCAGCTCTAAATCGTTTCTGTACAAAAGTTCACATTGCATTAAATTTGGGATTGGTCAGTTCTTTTTGATTGGAAGTTGTTTTCAGATTACAATATGCATTGAAGTTCAAGCTTCAAGTGAAGTCTCAACCAAATGCAACAAGACGGACGCGAGCGAGATTTCCTGGGTCACTCTCACGCATGCGCAGGCTTTTCACTGCCTACCAATCTCGTTCCCAGAGCCCGCGATCTTTTGGCCAGCGCCAAGACACAAGGCGCTGCGCACACAGCGGTCAAACGTCTGCGCGTGCGTATTAGTCTGGTATTTCCCGCGCAAATTTACCTTAAAACATATTACAGTGAACTTCTACCCCCAAAAGTTAAGAAAAATACATGAAAGTTAAGCTTTTTATTTTCAAAGTCGACCGGAAATTGAACGAACTTCAAACTGTGAGTTTACCCAAAAAAATCGTACTTTACCAAAGAAGTTCTCAAGGTTTGAAAGCGGGTTTGTGAACAGTGACGGCCGCCGGCTCGCTTTGAATTTGTTTTTGAATAGGTTGTTGTTGCAAGACTTTTGACGCATGCGCAGACGTTTGATCGCTGTGTGGGCGCTGCGCGCGTAGGCGGGGCGGCGCTGGCTAAAAGATCGCGGGCTCTGGGAACGAGATTGACTGGCAACAATCGGATCCCAAAACAAGCTGGAACACGTGGAATGTCAGCTCTCTTTTTAACGTTTGCTACTTTATTCAGTTAACGAATGTCCAACGATATATGATAAATACATCTTTTTAGATAATTTTTCAGTTAATACGGGTTGATAATTTACGAGTTTCGAATGTATTTTCCTAGCCCGGCAGATATCGTGAAAACCCATCTAATAAGAGATTTATTATACGATATGTTTGTATGTGATTCTCCTCGGCCATTTGTGCTTTGAACAAAGTACGGTCGTGTACTAAACCGGTTAATACTGGTTTACTAGCGGATAATACGACAATCTACTAGTGGGTAATACGCTTGCATATGAGTCCGTTTTTGTGACCTAATAAGGTAAAATTACGTCTTAGTCGTATATAATAAGTAATATTATTATCCATTTTAGTCACAATATCGATTCTGAATACTCGATACCGGCGTAGGTATGACAGTTAGGTATCATGACATACCGCGGCAAAACGTCAAGCGCATGCGTATTTGCTATTAATTGTCGGCGCGCGGCCGCCCCCAGTTTCCCTCGAAAACTGAAATGAAACAACAGGCACATACCCGTGATTTTAAAATTTCTGCTTAAAAGTATCCATTTGTGAACTGTTTTGTCAAAAAATATGAAAACTACTTAAAAGATAAGCCTAAGACTTTAACAGGTTGAAGTTTTCTTAATTTGTAATTCTCTATGAGTTCACTAAGTTATAAAATTATTTACTAAAAACGTTTAAGTATTTGATAGCAGAGCCTTCGTTCTTTCGGCCAGCGAAGCATACCGTTTTGCCGCGGTGTGGGCGAGGAGTCACTGCATTCTCGATCCCAAACCCTTCTCTTATTTCTTACTGCGCATTGATTTTTCGTCGAGCATGCGCAGTAAGAAATAAGAGAAGGGTCGAGAATGGGAGTCACTGAACCTTGTGTAATTGTCAGCTGATATCTCCCCTGCCGATCTATTTTTAAGATACTTAGAAAATGTACAATAAACAATAATTGGATGAGACTGAGAGTGAAGTGATAATTATAAATATTCATTAGCCACTGTGGTAAGATGTGAACGCTCTTGAGATACTTACTAATTTGATGTTAAGGAGGACTTCTAACAGACTTAGTAGCACGTGTCCATCGGTCAATTCCGTTTCCACGTCCTTCACCGTGATTGGTGGATTGGCCTGGAACAAAAGTTCACTACATGAACTGAAATACCGTGGTATACCAACTGATAGCACGCTATCCCCCGTTAGGATTAGCTACTTGTTGACTAAGTGGAAGGAAGGACAGAAAAATATTTGGTTCGAGGTCATGATGTACGAACCGAGCGCAAATTGACCGAGAGGCAAATGTTTTCCTGTTCGGCCCGATCTTACTCAGTCAATGGGTTTTAAAATCATATTTTTCCACCAATCAGCTTCAAATATTTTAGCTCATTTGCATAAAGCTAAATGCTCAATGTGGATACGAAGTGTTTTTTTTATGTCATTATTTCGCTGCGCTCACTTATATTAATTATTATGAGTTATCAAGCTGAATATTCGATAATAAATTCCATCTCAGCAAGGCCATTTAAGTAATGGTCCAGATAAGAACTGTAGTGTCTACGGCAAGGAATGTTAAAAGGTGTTAATTTTCTATTATTCTTTCTCGTAATTTCATTGGTTGATACTTATAAATTCAATAGAAACCCATCGAAATAATAGATTTTCATTCGATATTTTTTTGTGGTTTGAATTTATTTTTGATCAAACTAACTATGGTTTAATTTCGAAGAATATCGTGTGTGGGGAAAGTTCTCAAATTTGCGATTGAAAAATCCTTTGTTTTCTCTATATCCGATTGGCTGGATGGTGGCTTCTCTGCGTTTTCACAGAAAAAAGAGCCAATGGCATAACAAATACTTTATTTTCGAGATGTAGTTTGGACTGTAGATACCTCCTAAAGCACTTAAGGCATATTCAAGCAAAATCTTATATGGGGGAGGCTCATTGCCGCAAAACAATAAATTCTACTAGTACAGTTCTTATCTGGATTATTACCTTTATCGCACTGCGGCCATTTTGTCTACAAACAATAGCTTTTAGACCTCCAGCCTCGTCTCTGTGTCGAGTTTAGAAGTGCAAGAACAAAGGTTTTTATTCTCCTGGGACTCAACATGGCCGCTGCATGATAAAGGCTATTCATCTTTACCTTTGACAAGATCGCATTCAACCATTTTGTAAAGGCCTTCTTATGAGTTTCTTCTCTTTCTGTGACTGAAACAAAATGAAGAAGTACTTTTTATTCCAAATAAATGCTTTAGTGCCTTCGAATTACATGCACTTGACATCTCTTATATTACAATAGGTAAAGCCTTAATGATTGATGATGATGGAAATAATAATAATAATCAACTGAATTGTGATAACTACTGTTATTGTTCTTATTATTACTAGTATTGTGATTATAATGAAAATAATAATAATAACAACAACAACAATAGTTACTGTTCACAATTATTTTACACCATTATTGGAATAAGAACCACTCATAATAATTTATCATGCTCAAAAAAGTCGAAAGCTAGCGCTCTGAATAAAGACCCGTGTACATTGGGGTAAAGCCTGGTTCACAGTATAGCCTGGTTCACACTAGCGACACAACTAAAATACGCAAGCGCAGTAAAGCCTGGTTCACACTAGCAACACAAGCATAAGCACAAGCAACATACAGACACAGTAAAGCCTGGTTCATACTAGCAACACAAGCATAAGCACAAGCAACATAATCAGACGCAGTAGAGCCTGGTTCACACTAGCAACACAAGCATAAGCACAAGCAACATACACAGACGAAGTAAATCCTGATTCATACTAGCAACACAAGCATAAGCACAGGCAACCTACCCAGACGCAGTAAAGCCTGGCGGTACACACTAGCGACACAAGCAATATACGCATACACTTAAAGCCTGATTCACACTAGCGACACAACTAAAATACGCAGACGCAGTAAAGCCTGGTTCACACTAGCAACACAAGCATAAGTACAAGCAACATATAGACACAGTAAAGCCTGGTTCATACTAGCAACACAAGCATAAGCACAAGCAACATAATCAGACGCAGTAGAGCCTGGTTCACACTAGCAACACAAGCATAAGCACAAGCAACATACACAGACGAAGTAAATCCTGATTCATACTAGCAACACAAGCATAAGCACAGGCAACCTACCCAGACGCAGTAAAGCCTGGCGGTACACACTAGCGACACAAGCAATATACGCATACACTTAAAGCCTGATTCACACTAGTGACACAACTAAAATACGCAGACGCAGTAAAGCCTGGTTCACACTAGCGACACAACTAAAATACGCAGACGCAGTATAGCCTGGTTCACACTAGCGACACAACTAAAATACGCAGACGCAGTATAGCCTGGTTCACACTAGCGACACAACTAAAATACGCAAGCGCAGTAAAGCCTGGTTCACACTAGCGTCACAACTAAAATACGCAGACGCAGTATAGCCTGGTTCACACTAGCGACACAACTAAAATACGCAGACGATGTAAAGCCTGGTTCACACTAGCGACACAACTAAAATACGCAGACGCAGTAAAGCCTGGTTCACACTAGCGTCACAACTAAAATACGCAGACGATGTAAAGCCTGGTTCACACTAGCGACACAACTAAAATACGCAGACGCAGTATAGCCTGGTTCACACTAGCGACACAACTAAAATACGCAGACGATGTAACGCCTGGTTCACACTAGCGACACAACTAAAATACGCAGACGCAGTATAGCCTGGTTCACACTAGCGACACAACTAAAATACGCAAGCGCAGTAAAGCCTGGTTCACACTAGCAACACAAGCATAAGCACAAGCAACATACAGACACAGTAAAGCCTGGTTCATACTAGCAACACAAGCATAAGCACAAGCAACATAATCAGACGCAGTAGAGCCTGGTTCACACTAGCAACACAAGCATAAGCACAAGCAACATACACAGACGAAGTAAATCCTGATTCATACTAGCAACACAAGCATAAGCACAGGCAACCTACCCAGACGCAGTAAAGCCTGGCGGTACACACTAGCGACACAAGCAATATACGCATACACTTAAAGCCTTATTCACACTAGCGACACAACTAAAATACGCAGACGCAGTAAACCCTGGTTCACACTAGCGACACAACTAAAATACGCAGACGCAGTATAGCCTGGTTCACACTAGCGACACAACTAAAATACGCAGACGCAGTATAGCCTGGTTCACACTAGCGACACAACTAAAATACGCAAGCGCAGTAAAGCCTGGTTCACACTAGCGTCACAACTAAAATACGCAGACGCAGTATAGCCTGGTTCACACTAGCGACACAACTAAAATACGCAGACGATGTAAAGCCTGGTTCACACTAGCGACACAACTAAAATACGCAGACGCAGTAAAGCCTGGTTCACACTAGCGTCACAACTAAAATACGCAGACGATGTAAAGCCTGGTTCACACTAGCGACACAACTAAAATACGCAGACGCAGTATAGCCTGGTTCACACTAGCGACACAACTAAAATACGCAGACGATGTAAAGCCTGGTTCACACTAGCGACACAACTAAAATACGCAGACGCAGTATAGCCTGGTTCACACTAGCGACACAACTAAAATACGCAAGCGCAGTAAAGCCTGTTTCACACTAGCGTCACAACTAAAATACGCAGACGCAGTATAGCCTGGTTCACACTAGCGACACAACTAAAATACGCAGACGATGTAAAGCCTGGTTCACACTAGCGACACAACTAAAATACGCAGACGATGTAAAGCCTGGTTCACACTAGCGACACAACTAAAATACGCAGACGCAGTAAAGCCTGGTTCACACTAGCGACACAACTAAAATACGCAGACGATGTAAAGCCTGGTTCACACTAGCGACACAACTAAAATACGCAGACGCAGTATAGCCTGGTTCACACTAGCGACACAACTAAAATACGCAGACGATGTAAAGCCTGGTTCACACTAGCGACACAACTAAAATACGCAGACGCAGTATAGCCTGGTTCACACTAGCGACACAACTAAAATACGCAAGCGCAGTAAAGCCTGGTTCACACTAGCGTCACAACTAAAATACGCAGACGCAGTATAGCCTGGTTCACACTAGCGACACAACTAAAATACGCAGACGATGTAAAGCCTGGTTCACACTAGAGACACAACTAAAATACGCAGACGCAGTATAGCCTGGTTCATACTAGCGACACAACTAAAATACGCAAGCGCAGTAAAGCCTGGTTCACACTAGCGTCACAACTAAAATACGCAGACGCAGTATAGCCTGGTTCACACTAGCGACACAACTAAAATACGCAGACGATGTAAAGCCTGGTTCACACTAGCGACACAACTAAAATACGCAAGCGCAGTAAAGCCTGGTTCACACTAGCGACACAACTAAAATACGCAGACGCAGTATAGCCTGGTTCACACTAGCGACACAACTAAAATACGCAGACGATGTAAAGCCTGGTTCACACTAGCGACACAACTAAAATACGCAAGCGCAGTAAAGCCTGGTTCACACTAGCGTCACAACTAAAATACGCAGACGCAGTAAAGCCTGGTTCAAACTAGCGTCACAACTAAAATACGCAGACGCAGTAAAGCCTGGTTCACACTAGCGACACAACGGAAATACGCAGACGCAGTAAAGCCTGATCCACACTAGCGACATAAGCACAAGCAACATACACAGATGCAGTAAAGCCTGGTTCACACTAGAGACACAAGCAACATACACAGATGCAGTAAAGCCTAGATCACACTAGAGACACAAGCAACATACACAAATGCAGTAAAGCCTAGTTCACACTAGTGACATAAGCATAAGCACAAGCAACATACGCAGTAAAGCCTGGTTCAGAGGGTCCACAATAGGTTTGGCGGGATGGCGGGATCGGGCTTATTTCGAGGGTGGGATTCGGGATGCGAGCTAAAAACAGGAGTGGGACGCGGGATTTCAGGTACGAGCGGGCAGCGGGATTTCATGTTTTTGAGGGGGCGGGAAGCGGGATACGGGATTATAATTTCCACGTGACCGTGTGTTTAATGCAGATTAACTCTTCAAAACGAACAGTCTTCGTCTTCCATATGTCAACAGCATGTCGCGTACCGTTTGTGTGACTTTGCGTGTTCGTCCAAGGGTCAGAAACATCATCAAATCGTGTTTAGTCTGTTTACTTGGCAGCTATCCGGATTTTAATGAAGGTGGGTATTTCATGTTATCATTATTGTAATAATTAACGCAGAAAAAAAATTGTAGTTATAAAAATAAGGGTGGGATCGGGATTTCAACGTAAAGAAGTCTAAAGAAGGGTGGGATGGTGGGATTAAGAGAAAAAATGAGGTGGGAAAGCGGGATCTGAGGACCCTATTGTGGACCCTCGGTTCACACTAGCGACACAACTAAAATACGCAGACGCAGTAAAGCCTGGTTCACACTAGCGTCACAACTAAAATACGCAGACGATGTAAAGCCTGGTTCACACTAGCGACACAACTAAAATACGCAGACGCAGTATAGCCTGGTTCACACTAGCGACACAACTAAAATACGCAGACGATGTAACGCCTGGTTCACACTAGCGACACAACTAAAATACGCAGACGCAGTATAGCCTGGTTCACACTAGCGACACAACTAAAATACGCAAGCGCAGTAAAGCCTGGTTCACACTAGCAACACAAGCATAAGCACAAGCAACATACAGACACAGTAAAGCCTGGTTCATACTAGCAACACAAGCATAAGCACAAGCAACATAATCAGACGCAGTAGAGCCTGGTTCACACTAGCAACACAAGCATAAGCACAAGAAACATACACAGACGAAGTAAATCCTGATTCATACTAGCAACACAAGCATAAGCACAGGCAACCTACCCAGACGCAGTAAAGCCTGGCGGTACACACTAGCGACACAAGCAATATACGCATACACTTAAAGCCTGATTCACACTAGCGACACAACTAAAATACGCAGACGCAGTAAACCCTGGTTCACACTAGCGACACAACTAAAATACGCAGACGCAGTATAGCCTGGTTCACACTAGCGACACAACTAAAATACGCAGACGCAGTATAGCCTGGTTCACACTAGCGACACAACTAAAATACGCAAGCGCAGTAAAGCCTGGTTCACACTAGCGTCACAACTAAAATACGCAGACGCAGTATAGCCTGGTTCACACTAGCGACACAACTAAAATACGCAGACGATGTAAAGCCTGGTTCACACTAGCGACACAACTAAAATACGCAGACGCAGTAAAGCCTGGTTCACACTAGCGTCACAACTAAAATACGCAGACGATGTAAAGCCTGGTTCACACTAGCGACACAACTAAAATACGCAGACGCAGTATAGCCTGGTTCACACTAGCGACACAACTAAAATACGCAGACGATGTAAAGCCTGGTTCACACTAGCGACACAACTAAAATACGCAGACGCAGTATAGCCTGGTTCACACTAGCGACACAACTAAAATACGCAAGCGCAGTAAAGCCTGGTTCACACTAGCGTCACAACTAAAATACGCAGACGCAGTATAGCCTGGTTCACACTAGCGACACAACTAAAATACGCAGACGATGTAAAGCCTGGTTCACACTAGCGACACAACTAAAATACGCAGACGATGTAAAGCCTGGTTCACACTAGCGACACAACTAAAATACGCAGACGCAGTAAAGCCTGGTTCACACTAGCGACACAACTAAAATACGCAGACGATGTAAAGCCTGGTTCACACTAGCGACACAACTAAAATACGCAGACGCAGTATAGCCTGGTTCACACTAGCGACACAACTAAAATACGCAGACGATGTAAAGCCTGGTTCACACTAGCGACACAACTAAAATACGCAGACGCAGTATAGCCTGGTTCACACTAGCGACACAACTAAAATACGCAAGCGCAGTAAAGCCTGGTTCACACTAGCGTCACAACTAAAATACGCAGACGCAGTATAGCCTGGTTCACACTAGCGACACAACTAAAATACGCAGACGATGTAAAGCCTGGTTCACACTAGAGACACAACTAAAATACGCAGACGCAGTATAGCCTGGTTCATACTAGCGACACAACTAAAATACGCAAGCGCAGTAAAGCCTGGTTCACACTAGCGTCACAACTAAAATACGCAGACGCAGTATAGCCTGGTTCACACTAGCGACACAACTAAAATACGCAGACGATGTAAAGCCTGGTTCACACTAGCGACACAACTAAAATACGCAAGCGCAGTAAAGCCTGGTTCACACTAGCGACACAACTAAAATACGAAGACGCAGTATAGCCTGGTTCACACTAGCGACACAACTAAAATACGCAGACGATGTAAAGCCTGGTTCACACTAGCGACACAACTAAAATACGCAAGCGCAGTAAAGCCTGGTTCACACTAGCGTCACAACTAAAATACGCAGACGCAGTAAAGCCTGGTTCAAACTAGCGTCACAACTAAAATACGCAGACGCAGTAAAGCCTGGTTCACACTAGCGACACAACGGAAATACGCAGACGCAGTAAAGCCTGATCCACACTAGCGACATAAGCACAAGCAACATACACAGATGCAGTAAAGCCTGGTTCACACTAGAGACACAAGCAACATACACAGATGCAGTAAAGCCTAGATCACACTAGAGACACAAGCAACATACACAAATGCAGTAAAGCCTAGTTCACACTAGTGACATAAGCATAAGCACAAGCAACATACGCAGTAAAGCCTGGTTCAGAGGGTCCACAATAGGTTTGGCGGGATGGCGGGATCGGGCTTATTTCGAGGGTGGGATTCGGGATGCGAGCTAAAAACAGGAGTGGGACGCGGGATTTCAGGTACGAGCGGGCAGCGGGATTTCATGTTTTTGAGGGGGCGGGAAGCGGGATACGGGATTATAATTTCCACGTGACCGTGTGTTTAATGCAGATTAACTCTTCAAAACGAACAGTCTTCGTCTTCCATATGTCAACAGCATGTCGCGTACCGTTTGTGTGACTTTGCGTGTTCGTCCAAGGGTCAGAAACATCATCAAATCGTGTTTAGTCTGTTTACTTGGCAGCTATCCGGATTTTAATGAAGGTGGGTATTTCATGTTATCATTATTGTAATAATTAACGCAGAAAAAAAATTGTAGTTATAAAAATAAGGGTGGGATCGGGATTTCAACGTAAAGAAGTCTAAAGAAGGGTGGGATGGTGGGATTAAGAGAAAAAATGAGGTGGGAAAGCGGGATCTGAGGACCCTATTGTGGACCCTCGGTTCACACTAGCGACACAACTAAAATACGCAGACGCAGTAAAGCCTGGTTCACACTAGCGACACAACTAAAATACGCAGACGCAGTAAAGCCTGGTTCACACTAGCGACACAACTAAAATACGCAGACGCAGTAAAGCCTGGTTCACACTAGCGTCACAACTAAAATACGCAGACGCAGTAAAGCCTGGTTCACACTAGCGACACAACTAAAATACGCAGACGCAGTAAAGCCTGGTTCACACTAGCGACACAACTAAAATACGCAGAAGCAGTAAAGCCTGGTTCACACTAGCGACACAACTAAAATACGCAGACGCAGTAAAGCCTGGTTCACACTAGCGTCACAACTAAAATACGCAGACGCAGTAAAGCCTGGTTCACACTAGCGTCACAACTAAAATACGCAGACGCAGTAAAGCCTGGTCCACACTAGCGACACAACTGAAATACGCTGACGCAGTAAAGCCTGGTTCACACTAGCGACACAAATAAAATACGCATACGCAGTAAAGCCTGGTCCACACTAGCGACACAACTAAAATACGCAGACGCAGTAAAGCCTGGTTCACACTAGCGACACAACTAAAATACGCAGAAGCAGTAAAGCTTGGTTCACACTAGCGTCACAACTAAAATACGCAGACGCAGTAAAGCCTGGTCCACACTAGCGACACAACTAAAATACGCAGACGCAGTAAAGCCTGGTCCACACTAGCGACACAACTAAAATACCCAGAAGCAGTAAAGCCTGGTTCACACTAGCGACACAACTAAAATACGCAGAAGCAGTAAAGCTTGGTTCACACTAGCGTCACAACTAAAATACGCAGACGCAGTAAAGCCTGGTCCACACTAGCGTCACAACTAAAATACGCAGACGCAGTAAAGCCTGGTTCACACTAGCGACACAACTAAAATACGCAGACGCAGTAAAGCCTGGTCCACACTAGCGACATAAGCACAAGCAACATACACAGATGCAGTAAAGCCTGGTTCACACTAGAGACACAAGCAACATACACAGATGCAGTAAAGCCTGGTTCACACTAGAGACACAAGCAACATACACAGATGCAGTAAGGTCTAGTTCACACTAGTGACATAAGCATAAGCACAAGCAACATACGCAGTAAAGCCTGGTTCACACTAGCGATACAACTAAAACACACAGACGCAGTAAAGCCTGGTCCACACTAGCGACACAATTAAAATACGCAGACGCAGTAAAGCTTGGTCCAAACTAGCGACACAAGCATAAGTACAAGCAACTTACGCAGACGCAGTAAAGCCTGGTTCACACTAGCGACACAAGCATAACTACAAGCAACATACGCAGACGCAGTAAAGCCTGGTTCACACTAGCGACACAAGCATAAGCACAAGCAACATACGCAGGCGCAGTAAAGCCTGGTTCACACTAACGACACAAGCATAACTACAAGCAACATACGCAGTCGCAGTAAAGCCTGGTTCACACTAGCGACACAAGCATAACTACAAGCAACATACACAGACGCAGTAAAGCCTGGTTCGCACTAGCGACACAAGCATAAGCACAAGCAACATACGAAGACGCAGTAAAGCCTGGTTCACACTAGCGACACAAGCATAAGCACAAGCAACATACGAAGACGCAGTAAAGCCTGGTTCACACTAGCGACACAAGCATAAGTACAAGCAACATACGCAGACGCAGTAAAGCCTGGTTCACACTAGCGACACAAACATAAGTACAAGCAACATACGCAGACGCAGTAAAGCCTGGTTCACACTAGCGACACAAGCATAAGTACAAGCAACATACGAAGACGCAGTAAAGCCTGGTTCACACTAGCGACACAAGCATAAGTACAAGCAACATACGCAGACTCAGTAAAGCCTGGTTCATACTAGCGACACAAGCATAAGCACAGGCAACCTACCCAGACGCAGTAAAGCCTGGTTCACACTAGCGACACAAGCATAAGTACAAGCAACATACGCAGACACAGTAAAGCCTGGTTCACACTAGCGACACAAGCATAAGTACAAGCAACATACGAAGACGCAGTAAAGCCTGGTTCACACTAGCGACACAAGCATAAGTACAAGCAACATACGCAGACTCAGTAAAGCCTGGTTCATACTAGCGACACAAGCATAAGCACAGGCAACCTACCCAGACGCAGTAAAGCCTGGTTCACACTAGCGACACAAGCATAAGTACAAGCAACATACGAAGACGCAGTAAAGCCTGGTTCACACTAGCGACACAAGCATAAGTACAAGCAACATACGCAGACGCAGTAAAGCCTGGTTCACACTAGCGACACAAGCATAAGTACAAGCAACATACGAAGACACAGTAAAGCCTGGTTCATACTAGCGACACAAGCATAAGCACAGGCAACCTACCCAGACGCAGTAAAGCCTGGTTTACACTAGCGACACAAGCATAAGTACAAGCAACATACGCAGACGCAGTAAAGCCTGGTTCACACTAGCGACACAAGCATAAGCACAAGCAACATACGCAGACGCAGTAATGCATTGATCACTAGTGACACAAGCATAAGTACAAGCAACATACGAAGACACAGTAAAGCCTGGTTCATACTAGCGACACAAGCATAAGCACAGGCAACCTACCCAGACGCAGTAAAGCCTGGTTTACACTAGCGACACAAGCATAAGTACAAGCAACATACGCAGACGCAGTAAAGCCTGGTTCACACTAGCGACACAAGCATAAGTACAAGCAACATACGCAGACACAGTAAAGCCTGGTTCACACTAGCGACACAAGCATAAGTACAAGCAACATACGAAGACGCAGTAAAGCCTGGTTCACACTAGCGACACAAGCATAAGTACAAGCAACATACGCAGACTCAGTAAAGCCTGGTTCATACTAGCGACACAAGCATAAGCACAGGCAACCTACCCAGACGCAGTAAAGCCTGGTTTACACTAGCGACACAAGCATAAGTACAAGCAACATACGCAGACGCAGTAAAGCCTGGTTCACACTAGCGACACAAGCATAAGCACAAGCAACATACGCAGACGCAGTAAAGCCTGGTTCACACTAGCGACACAAGCATAAGCACAGGCAACCTACCCAGACGCAGTAAAGCCTGGTTCACACTAGCGACACAAGCATAAGTACAAGCAACATACGCAGACACAGTAAAGCCTGGTTCACACTAGCGACACAAGCATAAGTACAAGCAACATACGAAGACGCAGTAAAGCCTGGTTCACACTAGCGACACAAGCATAAGTACAAGCAACATACGCAGACTCAGTAAAGCCTGGTTCATACTAGCGACACAAGCATAAGCACAGGCAACCTACCCAGACGCAGTAAAGCCTGGTTCACACTAGCGACACAAGCATAAGCACAGGCAACCTACCCAGACGCAGTAAAGCCTGGTTCACACTAGCGACACAAGCATAAGTACAAGCAACATACGCAGACACAGTAAAGCCTGGTTCACACTAGCGACACAAGCATAAGTACAAGCAACATACGCAGACGCAGTAAAACCTGGTTCACACTAGCGACACAAGCAACATACGCAGACAGTAATGCATTGATCATTAGCGTTACTTGTTATTATCTTATACAAACAATATAATACAAAACAATACTTTATTTACCTACGTTACACCTAATGATTATTAAGCTCTTACATTTATTTCATAATATTGTCAATTTGACTATTATTATAACTACCATACAATACTTTTATAGTGTGACGATTAATTAGTTTCATAGCACGTAATTAGTTTTCCTATCCTACTCATGTATGTCTTTCCATATTTCTCCTTTTTTATCATATTTCTAATTGTGTACAATTTAATCTTGTAATACTGCACGTTCACGTTTAAAAGAGCTTTCGTGCTCAAATACGTGATACGTTGTTAAATAAATTATTACTACTATACTACTGCTGCTGCTGCTAATACTACAAGATTGTATAACAAACTCGTTCTAATATGAACGTGAAAACTAATTACGGACAGCATCTGCGTATGTGGCTTGATGAATGCTTAGGTTAATTAAAAGCTTCGATTGCTACCATTCCAATAATTATAGAAATCGCTTGGTTACTTTTCGGTTGATGTTCTTAGGATGTTCTTGGGGAGTAGCTTTCTTTTACTGATGGGAATTAGATTGTTTATGATTCATTGTACTCTAAACATTTTATAAAACCATTTTTTTTTGTTAATTCAAAGCAAAGAACCCTCGGGGGAGGGGGTTCTCCCCGGAATTTTGAGTGGGAGTGTGCCGCCCGGGTCTCAATTTCAGACCAAAATATAAGATTTATATATGAAAATGTGCGGTCTCATACCATACCCTATTCCAGACTAAAAATGCGAAATTTATTCCCCTATTTCACACTAAAACAGCCGAGAGAAAAAACAGGCGAGAGAAAAAAGAGCCCAATCCCACTAATCTCCCCTCGCTGCGCTCCGATACTCCAGAGCCGCAACGCAGGCTAATACAAATCTCAACTTTCGCGTGTTAAGACGAAGAACTACTAACACAGTCACGGTACCCAATATGGAGTATTGAACTAATTTTCATATATTTCTCGTATTGTAATTTCAATGAACTGATTAACTTATGAGCGAGTATCACTGACATATTTTGCATATGATTAAATATGAACAACATAAACATGGCTACCACAATGCGAGGTACTATAATGAGAGAGCAGATTCATTGTCCCGCCGACAACTTTAACAACCAGTTCAAGTGACTCAGCGATTGAGGAAAAGCTGCTGAACTATTTTAACACGAGTCAAAAACAGAGTGGAGCCTTTGCAATGATAAAATATTATGGAAACGAAGAAACATGTGGCTAGTTCTTTATTTTTGACAATTAATTAATGCTCTTTAGTTAAAGTTTTGTAACGAGAACTAACTCGACTAAATGCATGAAAATCTTTCAGAAAATGAGCAAAACTCTTTATATTTTGGATCAACTTTCAAACTTTGAGCTAATTGTTTTCGCAATGTGCAGTCTTTAGTGGAACTCAGAATCTTAATGCTGAATGAAGCAAGCCAAGCAATTTGGAGTTACTGTTCATTCCCATAATGAGAGCTATTTATAAATCAGAAGTTAATAACCAAATTTTTAGTACTAATCGGAAGATATTCTACTTACCCGATTCATGTTGAGAAACATTCCTCAGAATCGAGGTTTTTATGTGATATTCACTCATGGGTTTGCTGGCTGTAATAACTGAACATGAATCAAATCTTCCATTATCTTGTGAACTCCGTCCTTTGTTTTTATTGAAAGCTCAAAGTGTTATGCTTCAATTCACCAAGGTCCAATGTCAACGAATAATATTGGAAATGTATGCAAAGCAAACAGGCTTTTGGCGGGTTTCTTAACATGTTGTACATTTTTACTTTCTAGAAAACATATCAATGGCATGTTTCTCGTACTTTTTGATTTTTATAAGCACAACAATTCATTTATATGAATTCATTGTTACTATAAAGTTCTGTCAATGGATCATTCATAACTCGCTCGGAACTTCAGAAACACAACATTCATTGAGGCAAAACTTAATTAATTAATTTATGCACAAGCCTCAAGCACTAGCGCCAACGTGTCCAGCCTGTCGACATTTGTTATCTTGTGAAATATTCAATAACTTCCAGAAATAATAAATAAAACAACTCATTACATAAAAATTATCTTCCAATGTTTCGATAATATCACATCAAAGTGAAGACAGTTGTCGCATGCATGTCCGGGCTTGTTACAGGAAAAGAAATATCCACATGCAATCGGTGGTGAAAAATTGCCTTATGAAAAAATAACACATGCAGTGCCGCTCGGATTTTGCGATCTTTGGGACAACTGGCCTCGTTCTGGTACCATTGTTATCAGACTTCTTCCCGCGCGTATATGAGATACGAATAAGGTGAAATTCATATAAATTTTGTAATCGTGTAATTGAATGAAAAGTAGTTTGCATTGATCAACTATCAAATTGACTTAAGGGTAGTACAACAGTTTGGCGCGCGCTGTTTACTCTGACGGGTCAGTACTTCTAACGGTTGAATAATTATTTTGCAATTGTCAAAGGCAAGTATCCATGCACAATATTAAACTATTTTTTTCAAACTGAGCACAAATTGCAAAATACTGATATGTTAAAGTATACAAGATACACAATATCAGTAGTATAGCGACAACTGTAGACGTCATCGGACACCAAGGTGTCACCAAAGTGTTGTGATTTGTTATTTGATCTCCTTTTTTTGTTAAATTCATTAATAATTCATAAGGGCGCTACCAATCCAATCGCAGCATTCGAGTCACATGAGTCCTCTATAAACCCCCATACAGAACTGATTAGATAAGGGCGCTACCAATCCAATCGCTGCATTCGAGTCACATGAGTCCTCTATAAACCCCCATACAGAACTGATTAGATAAGGGCGCTACCAATCCAATCGCAGCATTCGAGTCACATGAGTCCTCTATAAACCCCATACAGAACTGATTAGATAAGGGCGCTACCAATCCAATCGCAGCATTCGAGTCACATGAGTCCTCTATAAACAGAACTGATTAGATATCGAGTCCGTACTTTGACATACACTAGCGTTTGTTTGATACAGAACTGACTAATAAATCAGCAGTGTCTGTATATTTAATACAACACTGATTAATAAAACATCGTATATACAGATACTGCCGGATTATTGAAACATGAACGTCTGAATTGAAGCTTTCCGACGGAACAAGTGAAGTCGGAAAGCGTATTCATAACGGCTTAAGAGCATCATTGTAGTAAGATGTCGTAGTTTTGTTTATATTTGGCATGACAAAAGGCCGACATGCAATGGTGCATGTATATAACGAGCAATTTCAGAGAGCAATTCGTATCTCGCCGTTCGTGCAGCGTCCGGAAGGCAAATTTTATTCAACTTGTAATTATTTACTAGAGAATTATTTTAAGGTCTTAACCCCCGAGACCCTGTGCTACTGCATTCGTTCGGGGAATACGTTTCCCAGAGTTTTTTTTGTCTAAAGAAGGTTTTTATCTCTGGGTTTTTTGTATCGGGCGGAGCACGTTTTTAGATTATGTTATTTCCATTTAGACAATCTTCAGTGATGTAAACTTATTATAGTATAAAACACGTAAGTGTGAATCATTAGTGTTAAGTCATTGGACACTCTAGCACTGTAAAACTTAATATTATACAGTTACGTGTGAAGTTATTTTTCACCTGTAAACCGTGAAGTCTTGGACACATGTACACTGTAAGCTATTGTGATGCATGTAAAGTCATTATCGACACAATTAAGTCGTTGTGCAGGCACACCTAAGGTCAGTAAAGCTACTATAGATACATGTGGAGTGCCGTAAAGTTATTGTAGACACACGTATATATAATTATAGTCATTGTGTATAGACACACACGTAAGGTGTAAAGCTGTTATAGATGCATCAGAGTATAAGTCAGTGTGGCACACATATAGTCACTGTGCACGGACACATGCAGGTGGTAAGCTATTATAGATACACGTGGTGTGTAAATCGTTGTGGACACACATAAGCCGGGTACAGCTATTATAGATACTTGTACTCGTAAGTAATAATCATTGCGAGTACGCGTAAAGTAATTTTGGACACATGTAAATCATTGTGCATAGACACACACATAAGGTATTATGCTATTATATATTCATGTGAGTGTAAGTCTTTGTGGACACATGTAAGTCCTAGTGCTTAGACACATGTAAGTGTAAAGCTGTTTTAGGCAAGTCTTTGTAGACACACGTTATGTACAGCTATTATACATGTATATATGTGTAAGTCTTTGTGGACACGTAAGTCATTGTGCATGCAGACATACGTAACGTTGTAAAGCTATTATATACCCATGTGAGTATAAGTCTTTGTGGGCACATACATGTAAGTCCTAGTGCTTAGACACATGTAAGTGTAAAGCTGTTTTAGGCAAGTCTTTGTAGACACACGTTATGTACAGCTATTATACATGTATATATGTGTAAGTCTTTGTGGACACGTAAGTCATTGTGCATGCAGACATACGTAACGTTGTAAAGCTATTATATACCCATGTGAGTATAAGTCTTTGTGGGCACATACATGTAAGTCCTAGTGCTTAGACACTTGTAAGTGTAAAGCTGTGTTCGATACACGTGAGGTCTTTGTAGACACGTTGTGTACAGCTATTATCGATACATGTATACGTAAGTGTCAGTCATTCTGCATAGACATACGTAAGGTTATAAAGCTATTATACATACATGTGAGTGTTAAGTCTTGTGTTCACACTAAAATGTACAGCTATTATAGATACACATACACCTAATTAAAATCATTGTGGACAAGTCATTGTGGACACACGTGAAGTGCATAGTTATTGTAGACATAGATGAAATGTAACCTCATTGGATACACAAGGTGTTAAACTAATATAGACAAAGTGTAAGTGTCGTTGGACACACGAATAGCGTAAAGCTGTCAGGACACACGTGAAGTGTAAGTCAATGACACACGTGAAGTGTAGGTCATTGACACACGTGAAGTGTAACTGAAGCTGTTGCAATATACGTGAAGTGTAAACTGTTGTAATACATGTGAAGTGTAAGTAATTGACATATGTGAAGTTTAAGCCACTGTGACACACGTGAAGTGTAAGTCTTTGTGACACACGTGAAGTGTAAGTCTTTGTGACACACGTGAAGTGTAATCTATTATAGCACGAGAAGTCCAAGCTATTATAGCACGTGAGTGTAAGTCATTGTGACACACGTGAAGTGTTAAGTCAATGTGACACACGTGAATTGTAATTGTAAGCTATGATAGCACGTGAGTGTAAGTCATTGTGACACACGTGAAGTGTTAAGTCATTGTGACACACGTGAAGTGTTGTCATTGTGACACACGTGAATTGTAAGCTATTATAGCACGCGAGTACAAGTCATTGTGACACGTGAATTGTAATTGTAAGCTATTATAGCACGTAAGTGCAAGTAATTGTGACAGACGTGAATTGTAATTATAAGCTATTATAGCACGTCAGTGTAAATCATTGTGACACACGTGAAGCGTCAGTCATTATGACAGACGTGAAGCCTAAGCTATTTATAGCACGAAGTGTAGGTCATTGTGACACACGTGAATTATAATTTTAAGCTATTATAGCACGTCAGTGTATGTCATTCTGACACACGTGAAGCGTAAGTCTTTGTGACACACGTGAAGCGTAAGTCATTGTGACAGACGTGAAGTCTAAGTATTATAGCACAAAGTGTAATCTATTATAACACGAAGTGTAAAGTTATTGTGACACACGTGAATTATAGGCTATTATAGACGTAAAGGGCGGGAACTCTTTATGGAAGTTATAGTACCTGTTTGTTTGTAAGTTACGTTATAATAAATCTAATATTGTCGTTGCACACCTCGGCGACAATACATTAACACATTCTATACAGTTGTATTGTTGTTGATGCGGTAAAGAGTTATGAATCACTGATACTCTTGTATCACGGATACGACAACACAAACACTATGTTTATAATAGTGGTCTGTTGAGGGGAGGTCTCACAACTGATCACTGATCTCCCCTATCCCGGTTGGGTGAAATGTCAATCTCACAAGTATGCCGGGACCTGTTATTATGTATACTGCGCATGCCCATAACGCAAACTATTTAATACTCTATAGTTTTATTTTCACAAGTATAGTTTACAACATTCGCGTTCGTGTTGTATCGGCCTATACAATCTCGAGCCAACACGAACGCGAAATATCAATGTTATACTGAAACACTACTAAAAATAGGTGTATACATGTTTAAAACACATTTGTAACTCAAACTAAATGACTTATTCATCTGTTAGCTATTAACAGGAGATAAGTACTTCTCGACTCAAGTGCCACTCATCATTACTATCTTTAGAAGCAAGAAGGCCTATTTCTTTATAATTTCTCGGCTCGTAAGATTAGGTTCTTTATTGGGTTAACAAATGGTATTTCATATTGAAGATTATTTCGTAATGATCAATCCAATGACTTCAGTCAAGAGAGGATAACTTGCTTCAGTATAATGAGCAATAAGTTCAACTAGCACTGAATATCTATAATAAAAGTAAAAAAGGAAGTCAATAACTGTAAGATAACCATATATTTACATGATTAACAAACATTATCCCTTGCTAGCTGTAACATAAATTACGGGAACATCATAAGAACACGCGATTTCATTCGGGGCTCAAATACTAGTTGATCTCAGCGTCCATTATGTCGTTGGTTGAATGCAGGCTCAAGCTTTTCTTTTCAAGAAAATCGAATTTTATATTATATATTATCATACTCATTAATAATTCATGAATCAAAAACAAAGGAAAGTAATGTTTAATGAGTGTTTCTAAATGTGATATATAGATACGGTCTCATTTACATAAACTTTAACTTCGATTTTCTCGGCTAAAATAAGTCGCATCGCCAAAATAACTGAAAACCTCACTTTCTACATCTAAAAGTTTGACAAGTCAGATACAGAATGAGTGTCCATGCTTTATCGGATTTATAAACTCTCGCTTTCAGCTCGGGTTTCTAAATCCCATAAAATTACGGCCACTCATTCTGTATATATTACTCATAAAACAAATAGAATATAATTTCCCCATGTCCTATAAGAAAAATAATGCACTTTCAAGGTCCTGAAAAACTGTCGAATGTACTCGCGTTCCCCTTGTGCATCTAATCTATCGTCTCGTTTTGAAAATGGTCGCATTTTACTAACAAACAAGGCCGGGTCGAAAGAAGCATTTATATCTCCGAAAATGTTATGTATCTTGGAATTCTGTTTTGTGTTTTACTATTGTCAGGAAACCAATCTCTCGCTTTTAATAAATATCTACAAGATGCAACTAGGGTTGCGAGAAACGCACTTTCAATAAAATCTGATTTAGTCAATTAGTTTGAACTCGCGTGCACAAGAGAAATGCTTGTGTGACTTGTTTACTTTAGATGACAAAACGAGTAAGATCACTTAGTAGATATTAGAAGATTAAGTAAGGGACGGACCATTTGAAAATTGACGGGGGGGGGGGGGGGGGGGGGGTACCCGGATTTTTTTTTGCTCGAAATGTTTTTTAGGACTCCTACTGCTGCAAAAATATTTTTTTATGGCGTCGGACCTTGCACGATTTTTTTTAAGGCATTCAGTATTTTGGTTTTACATCAAGAACATTTTACACAATTTTAATGTTTCTAGATTTATGGTGTTTCCCATGTACATTAATTACCTTTGTTTAGTAGAAAACATATATATCAGGCATGTTTTCACAAAAGGAGCTTTAGAACCTAAGACCCCCTTTTGTGAAAACATGCCTGATCTTGTGTGCCTTTAGCTTTAAAAGCCAGTATTAAACTCGTTTTTTGTCTTTTTCTTGAAAGGTCAAATGACAGTTTAAGACTTTTCTTGCCTTTCTATCCCATGATTTACTTGTGTGAGATTATCCCATAATTTCTTTATTTGAGAACTAGAGGTTAGGATTAGGTTAAAAAGAACGCCATTTTCTGGTATTTCTACTCAAAATACGGCGAAATTGCATCCACTAAACTTAATCTACAGGAAAAGAACGTTGTATTGCCGTGTAGTGCATCGAAATCCATTAAATGCTTGAGAAAAGGCGCCACTCAGTTGAAATTTAGGTTACACAACTAACTTTGAGAGATAGAAAAACACATTTTCTGGTATAATTTCTACTCAAAATACGGCAAACTGATTCCATCGATTAAACTTAATCTACAGGAAGAGAATGTTGTACTGCCGTGTAGTGCATCGAAATCCATTAAAAACTCGAGAAATGGCGCTACTTTGAAATTTATTAAAAATAAGTTACACAAGTAAATTAATGTGTACCTGTTGGCTTTAAAAGCCGGTAACTCACTTTTCAACGTTTTCATCAGTTGGTTTTTCGCGATTTTTTTTAACTAGTCCTCCCCACCCCTCACCCCCACATAAAATACCTTGAGATCAATTATGGGATAGAAATGCCAGAAAAGTCTTAAACTGTCATTTGCCCAAAAATACGGCAAAAACACAAGTTACTGGCTTTTAAAGCTAAAGACACAAGATCAGGCATGTTTTCACAAAAGGGGGTCTCTAAGGCCCCTTTTGTGAAAACATGCCTGATATACATGTATTCTTCTTGAAATCTCTACCTCACACTCCTTCCCTTATGGATACTTAAAATTGTACTGATAATTCGTGCATCATATTGTATTGTAGTGCATCATATTGCATTGTTCCGTAATCTCAAATAAAAAAAATAAAAAAATGAGTGCTCAACATTGGCATATATAACTAATATCTTGTACACGAATGCATTATCTGTCACCACACTGTAGTCGGGCTAGAACAAGTAATTTCACAAAGCAGTAACCAACACGAATGATCAAACGAAGCAATTTCACAAACCCAGCATGATCATACACTCACTCAAAGCATTTTTGAGAAGGAGAATCCAACGACAAATGAAATTCGAATTCATCCAACAATAGCACCATTCGCCTGCCAAAGCACGCCAAACATAACACATGCAGAATACAAGGTTTTGTCAATATCAGATCATTTTAGCCACGTCAAAGTACATAGTTGCCCACCTGTCCTAGCCACAATGAACGTGATATTTAATCCACTCCCACAAGGGAGAAAGAAACTATCAATTCAATCGATGTTTACCATGTTTCACAATGTCTTCGGACAAACCCAAGCGCCTAATATTCATGCGCCAACCAATAGATATGACCATTGCAAGTCCATTATTAAAGTCGAACAGAATCAACAAATTCCTCATTCACGGAATGTCGACGTTATTGAAAATTCAAAGTCGCAGTGATATAGACATAGATAGTCCCAATAGTAATACAATGACAAATTGCGCTCAAGAAGCAAATACTCAGAAACCATGTTTAGCTGTCATAGATGATAACGATCCAGCAATAGTTACGGAATCAGAAACCGTAGAAGTCTCGAACCAACAAACTACGAATAAGTTACCAGAAGACAAAGATATTCAGGCCAATTACATTATATATGAAGATACGAATGTTACGACTACAGATAGTCCACAAGAAGTGATAGATTTTAAGGCCAATTACATTAGTGAAATTTCAGAGTTCAGTAACATTACGCATGATGATGATATTACTCACGGACATGAACTTACAAATAATACGGGTGACCAAGAGTCCCAGATTACAGATACGAAGGGACACATAAGTACAATAGGTTTTCAGAATACAACAAACAATCTTACAATATCAGGTTCGATAGGTGATTTTCAATTAACTTTCTTGGTAGATACAGGCGCAGCTGTTACAGTTATTGGTAAAGACACATGGCAGCAAATTCCCGAACTTAGTAAACACCCACCGGAAATTTCAACTTTAAATATGCTCCAGTCGGTCAGTGGACAAGATATTCCTGTTTTAGGACAAATTTTAGTTCCTTTCACTATTGATAGCAGTCTATCCTTTTCCAGTCTAGCTGACAAAGTCTCATATGACGTCATATTTGTAAAAAAATTTTTTTATAACATTATCAGGCGATAATTGATTTAAAGAACCGTACTCTTCATATGCCACCCGCTAAGGTGCACAATACAATTAATCCTAGCCAGGTTAAACAATGTACAATCCACGCGTCGGAAATTTTAATTTTGCCACCTCGCCCAGAGTCAATCTTCTACATAGAACATCAATTTAACTCGGCTGATACAGAGATTGCTTAATTAAACATTTCTTTTCTTTACAGGTAATCCTGTAATAACTGAATGCTCTTGCCACTTTTATTGATTAATCCTTTCGCACCTCACTCGCATTTATAATAATGATAATTTAGATTAGCACAGGCAACCCGATTATGTATAATCCGTTCCTCATCAATATAGTGTTAAATAACTGTAGTGTTATGTTAATACGTATGATGTAATGTATGACCCGCGGGATTCGGGATATCCCGAGAACATGTGCGCGTGTGAGAATAAACATACTTGGCTTGGGTCTATTAAAGAGAGAATGGTCGAGTCGTTGATCTAGCTAGTCAATAACACAACAATAACCACTAACATTAATCACCGTTCAGATAACATTATAATTTTAGATACCATATAAAAAAAAGGGAATTAATCATTTTGCAAAAGATGAACAATGTCATTACAATTCAACTTTAGAGATGTTTTCTCAAGTCTTTTTTTTTATCAAACAAAGTGTTTTCGTCAATCTTACGTCTTTTTGAAATCCAAGATACCGTAAATCAAGTTTCTCGTTTTCAAGATAAGGAATTGATTGGCTATATGACTAGAAGTTTCTAATAGAAAGTGAAGTGCTGCGAGGGGATGCATAGAGCTATTGTGTAGTGTATTGGTAATGATTTGCAAGTTTCTGTAGATTTAAACAACTACAAGTAATAATTATTATAGATTGTGCAACCAATAGTTGATAATCTATGATAAAAAATAGGTACCCAGTGGGTACGTGTGTCTACTGCTTTTGTAATACAAATGTAAAGCTGAGGGCCCATGCGAGATTTTGGGTGGGGGTGCACCACCTGGGTCTGCAAGCGGTGACCCTATTTCAGACCAAAATATAAGATTTTTGCATACTGTTTTTTTGGAGCGGAGTGTACTGATCTGTCATTACAAGCTAAATAAATGGAAATGTACGCCTTCGTATTTCCCTGAAAAAATCGTAACCTAATCCAGACCAAAAAGGCAATTTCAGACTAAAATAGCTTGAAAAGCATAGTCTTTGGTGTGGCATATACCTGTATGGCAGGGATAACGACTTTCACTTCATTCGAATAGTGTTATGGTCAATGAATTGTGTTGTCTAGTCATGTACTGAGAAGTTGGGGAAACATCAAGATTTTCCCCCCTCGATTATGGGAATAATATTAAACTTGAGAACTTAGTATAAACTGAGAATACTAGCCAGCTTATACATACTATGAGTCATGAAGCAGGGATTATCAATTTTATTGAGTTGCAGTGACAGTTATAATCGTATAATTACATTAGAAGTATTTATAACATAATTGACATTATATAGTAATCTGAATGGGAGTCATAATTATACGAGTCTAAGATCTTTCAAGGTGTGTATATAGATGACAGGGCCGCAGCTAGTGGGGTACAAGGGGGGCATGCAGTTGCCCAGCCCACCCCTTGAAAAAAAAATATTCTAATGTATAAGCAGAATGACATAAAAAAATAGTTGTATTTACTAAATAATAACACCATAACTATATAGTATAAAGTTTTTATTAATAATAAAGGCTTTACAGTGTTGATTACAATGTCATATTGGTTAATTAATGCAACTTAATTGTATTATATGTTAGATAATGTTGATCAGCAAACATTTATTTTGTTGGTGGTCTCAGATGTTTAATTGATAAGGGACCAGTCATTATTTAAGTTGGAGGGGGGGGGGGGGGGGGGGGGGGGGGGGGGGGGTGGTGGAGAAAACGGCTGGTCTTGTAAAAAAATATTGGAGAAAAGGGGGTCCCAAATATTTTAAGGTACTCTAGAGGGATCTTGAAAATTTATTGTATACCGAAGGGGGGTTGCTTTAAAAAGAAAATTTGCAGGCTGACAGGGGGTCTTGAATTTTTTAAATTAAAATTTCAACTACACCTGCACCCCATCCAAGTTAAATACTAACTGGTCACTAGCAAATTTTCGTTGAACACAAATTGTTGTTTCAATTTTTTTAACGTACAGGGTGCTTGAAATCAAGAGAGTATAGGTAAGAGAAGGTGAAGCTTGGTTTGTTTTTGGATTTCGGTTTCCTGAGAAATCTTTCTTTTTCTGCACTCTCTTTCTTTTTGAAGCCTGGTTTGTTCTTGGATTTCAGTTTCCTGAGAAATCTTTCTTTTCCTGTACTCTTTTTGGCACATTTTCTTGCTTTCAGTTTTACCTTGCAATGGACTATTTTGCTTCTTATTTTGATCAACCTGCAGCTCAGGTTTCAAGTGATTTTCAAAATCAGTTTGATCTGGTTTGCCTTTAGTAGGGATGGTTGTTGTGATACCAATGCAGTTTTTGATTTGTCAGAAAATCATGACCAGGGTTTATCATCCTACCAACATTTGCATGCTTATATTGGAAATGAACAGGTACAATTTCAAAAAACTGACTATTCAAATCAGCTGCCAGGCCATATAAATGCTCATGTAAGTCGCTGATATCAGCACATTTCATGACAACAGCAGTACCATTTGGATCAGGCATTATATTCCAACAGAATTACGTGCATGAGAATCAAAGATTATAGAAAGTATCTACAACCTTAATTAAAGCCATTACATAGCCCTCAAGAACGCAAAGTGAAGTATGGAGCCTCGTCTTTCATGCAACTCCACGTGAATTAAACCCTGATAGAATTCTTTATAGTTTACTAACCAAGTTTGGTTAGGATTTGCTGTTGCTTGTGCTCAATGGGCTCCACCACAATGGGTAGATCAGTATTTGTCACCACAATGGGTGGTTTTTCATTTGTTTGTGCACGTTGGGCGATTTGTTTGCTACCCCGAAGGGTTCGTTTGCTGCCCCGAAGGACGATTCGTAAGTGTTAGTCTCCATAGACCAACATGCCTCAACGGCAGATAGTTCAGCGATATCGTCTCTGCATCTGGGATGAGTCGATTGCCAAGCGCATCGAGATACAGTCGGTCTCCTTCGATAAGGATTTTATCGATTGTGTCAGAGGTCCACTGCTGAACTGATTTAAATTGGGCACACGACAGCGCTGAAAAACTCATAAAAGAACATTGTCTTCCTCTCGATACATCACTAAAACGTTTGTGACCCTGATGGATACTTCCAGCTATGAATAAAGCGGAGTTTGACATGATAATTTGATAAAATGGTACTTACCGGGCATGCACTGTGTTCGGGACTCGACTGTGTTGAAATCAGCGAATGCAAAGTTTGCTACATCCGGGATATATCCTCCGAGACCCAGGGAGTCAACCGGCTTTTTTTCAAGGAAATGGTATGTTGACGAAAAGGTATGCGTCTGGTCACCCTGTGTTGTAACGTCAAGTTTAGTGTTGCTGCTCGCTACACTCGCAGCAATTAACCTCCATTATTGCTCTCCGCATTATCCGCGAGATAAAAAAAATTACGAACGTGTACCAGTTACTTATAAATCCAGTGACAGAATATGAACATCGTGACAAATAAATTTGAATATTTTAGTACGCTACCTAAACTTATGAATAGAAATTCGATTTGCACAATTAAGAGTACTTAAACTTTGTTAAAGCTGACGCTATAACTAGGTGTTATTCTCAACATGGCACACTTGTCTGTCCAACAAATGTACTAAAACTAGTCAAAAATATTGAGTGGCCTGGTTTACCTTGATCCCCTGTATCCAAGATTGATTTCTCACACAACCACAAGCCAACTACATGTACACACCTAGAACCACTACTTCATCTTGGTGGCCGCTACTATTTGTCGACCAAATGCCAAACGCTCAAACTGCGCAATAGAACATTGTCTCTGACACCATTGACTATATGTAATATAACATGCAATATGACTACGGCAACGATGGAAATAGGACTTGTGCAATGTCCCACTTCCCTTACCGTCACCATGCCAATATTTACACAAGTATGTACCATGGCTCTCAACCTCAGATGATGTGACTTTGAAACCAAACCACAGTGATAACTACTTAACGATCAACACCACTATATTGATTTCGTCCGCATGCTATTTCACACACAAAGCTGCCTGACGACTGGTGTTAGAAGGAGAAACTTCCTACAATTGAACCAGAAAATATTCAATCGCACGAACTCTGTACTGATTGCAACGCACCTTTGGACAATGATGCACCTACAAACGTTTGAGTGAACACTGAACATTCAGTTTTAATCATCAGTCTCATTAAACCGAACTGAAACGAAGATTACGATTTACAAGGACTGAGGTTTTATTCCTCCATGAACTGATGTTTCAAAACAAAATTATTTAAAAGTTTTATGCAGTATTAGTATTCGGCCACATTTAACAAAATTTACTATTAACCATTTATTCAATTATATATATATTATTCAACCATGGAATTTGGGATCACACAAAAAAAAAATTGCCATTTTATTCTCCTTTACTCTTTCACTTTTATGCTTGTGTTATCCAAGATTAGCATTTCATGAAATTCAGGATCGTGCAAGAACGCTACGGATAATTACTCATTTTGAGCTTCGCACTTACATTATCCAGGATCAGTTCAATCGTTTTTCAATTATTTTCTCTCGTTTAAACAGCATTTTAGCTGATATTTTATGCTTAGTGCCAACAGCAAGTATTTAACTGCGTAATCATCCGAAACAAAACAAACAAATTGATTCATTTTTGTTGATTCTACAATCGTGATACAAGTCAGTTCTTGATTAGAATTTATAGCCAATTAGGCCAACCAATACAACTACAAAACAAATAAACGAAGTTACACTCTTATTTCTTTTTCTCGCGGAGCTCGAGTCTAGCTTGCGAGGACTGTCAGGAAACCAATCTCTCCCTTTTAATAAATATCTACAAGATGCAACGAAATAAACTAAGTTCCGAGTTAGGATCCCGAGTTAGGATCCCGAGTTAGGATCCCGAGTTAGGATCCCGAGTTAGGATCCCCCTAGCATCCCCCCCCCCCCCCCCCCCCACCCAAAAAATAAAAATAAAATAAAAATAGCAAATATACTAATAAAATAATAATAATAATGATATTTCTGAAATCTTATTCTGTCGAATACCGCCGAGTTTTTTAGGGTTAAAGATAGAAGCATCAAAGCATCTCGAGTACAAAAGTATGCATGAGAACACTGACACTCTCAGTGAACTGAGAAAAACCCTAACTGGGTTCAGAAATCCGGACTGAGTTTTGAAAAAGCAGAAGTCACGAAACAACTTTTAAATGTTGCATACAAATATGGGTATCCGTAATTCTCTATTGAAGTTGTTCGGCTGTTTTTATCGGTAATTCAGTTTATAAAATATCCCAATTGATAAATATTATATATGATGCAATACAATATTATTAAAGGTTGGCCTCCCGAAAGTAACGACAGTTAAAGGCTGCTAAAACCGAAGTAACGACCCTCGTTACCATTTCGAAACTTTACAGTAGCATGCTCAATTCATTGAGCAGGCAAATGTTTCCGCGGTGCTACTACTCATACCCGAGAATGCGAATTTCACTGAAAATACTCGATATATCAATATACTGTGTCTGATTATTGCAGTTATTGACCAGTCATCATGCATGATCGCAAGCAACATACTGAAGCAATCACGACCGGCTGACTAGAAAAACGCAAAACCATATTCAGGATATGCAGTAAGCTAATATTGGGCTGTTTTGAAGTGATGGTGGTTCAGTGCGTTACATTACGTGTAGAGAAGAGAACTGGTCGGCGCGCGAAAAGTGTTAGCTTGTGTAAAGTCTCAGCGCCGTATTCACCTCGTGTTGAGCGGTTTTTACGAGGGATTTCTAGAACTACATACTCATACTCTCTAGGTAGTTGCCGAATCTGTTAGCTTTGGTTTGTATGAACTGTATACAGAGGAGATGCTGCAGTGCAAATAACATTCTGAGAGCTGTCAAACTAGTTTGATCTAAATCAAAAGCGCACTTCCTATTACTAGTGATTACATCTTGGAATTTTGACATGAGGTTAGAACAGCCCCTAAAAAAGAACATGATGTCGACCAGCAGGGAAAGAAAAGGATGCGAGATTCACTGGTTCGCAAAGGGATGGTAAACAAATTGAAGAACTGAAAAACTATACTTGAAAATGCAAACTTTAACAGAACGTGTACTTTTTTTTGGGGGGGGGGGGGGAGAGGGGATCCTAGGGGAGATCCTAACTCGGGATCCTAACTCGGGATCCTAACTCGGGATCCTAACTCGATAAATAGCGAGACTCAGATGCAACTAGGGTTGCGAGAAACACACTTTCAATAAAATCTGATTTAGTCAATTAGTTTGAACTCGCGTGCACAAGAGAAATGCTTGTGTGACTTGTTTACTTTAGATGACAAAACAAATAAGATCACTTAGTAGATATTAGAAGATTAAGTAAGTACATCTGTTTGAATTAGTTTAATTGTCGACTTCCGCCGACTAATTGGCGACGTCAACTTAGTCGCATTTCAATAAGATTTAAAGGGGTGTTTGTAAAACGCGGCTACGGATGGCGGATGACGGCTGGCGGATGGCGGATGGCGGGATGGCGGATATGTTAAAATATATGAAAAAAAAAAAATTGGGTTGAGCAGCTCTGGTTTTGATTCTACGCGTTTTGTGTGCTTCACTCGGGATGTATACATAAAAAATATCAGCTAGCGTACCGAATTATGTTATTACGTGTTGATATTTTTGGGCTATATATCTGGTTGCCGCTAATAAAAATATATTTAAATAAAATGATTAATGTTAAAAGCAATTGGTTCGGAAAAGTAAATGATTATACCGTTTTGTACACAAGGTGACACAGGTTCTGTCTTGTAGGTATACTCTTGAGGGAGTAACACACAACGAGTGATATATGCCGCATAATACAAGTTAAATTTTCTTTCGATACCAGAGGGAACCGGCAACAATCCCAACCGACATATAGGCCTCGTATATAAAAAGACATTTACTAATACGCTGTACGGTAATGGAACAAACCAGCAACCGGCCGTATTAAATAAACTGGATGGTCCCAGGTGACGTTTACAATATTTTCGAATCTATATGTCATCGAAATCATTATCAACATGATGACTTATCGGGGAGAAATTTGAAACATCACGTGCAGATTATCACGATAAAAACTCATAAAACTGATAAAAGCGTCATAGAAGTTTAATAGTATGGTAAGGTCCTAATGATTTCGACCTTGGAAAAAAAGCGTGCTGTACTGGGCACTTTTGTTAACTTATTATTTATTCACGTTGTGTTTTACTTCCAATGCAATAGACCTCTATTGTAACACCGAGTTATATCTCGACGGCCGGACGACGAAGCATGTGTCGTAGAAATAAAAGGCGTTTATTTCTAAACTAACACTGATATGCAAAACTGAAGGCTGGCTCGCCGACGTTTCTATCAAAACTCGGAAAGAAATCTCTTTAAGTCAGTTCTAGCAAGTCAGAAAAAAAACACTAAGATTCCAATAGTCTTTATAGTTTTTAACACGGGGAAGAGGAGTGGGTCGGTACTTCTGTAGTTAATTAATAATTTTAAGTCTCCAGGAACGTCTGTTACTATTTTTAACAACATTTTAGTGTAATTTAAGAATTTTAGAAATTTATATTTTAGAGTTTTTTATGTTCCATTTCTGCTAGTTATGTATGATTATTAGTATTAGTACCATTTCTGCTAGTTATGTATGATTATTAGTATTAGTATGTTATCATAGTATTGTATAAAATTATATATTATCATAGTTTAATATTATACATAGCTTAGAGAGGGCCACTAGTTTATCAGTTTAATTTTACTGTCATGTGAAACCCTCACTAAATAAAGTCGATTGATTGATTGATTGATTGATTGATTGATTGATTGGAAAGGAGACGTCTGTGCTACACTGTCGTTAATCGTGTTCCGGCATAATTTTGCATAAATTACATCTCGATTTCCATTGGCCGAGAAACACTAGACGGTACACATTGTACATTTCATATTGTTCATTTCCTATTGTTAACGGCAATGCAAGAGACAAAGAGGGAGGACGCGCTGGGAAGCGGAGGAAATAAAATAAATTCCCTTCTTCGATAGCCTATACACAGACCTCCGTAATCCGCCATCCGCCATCCGCCATCCGCCATCCGTCATCCGCCATCCGTCATCCGCCATCCGTATCCGCGTTTTACAAACACCCGATTTAAAGATTAAGATTGCAAACCTGGACGCTAAGTTATGCGGTCCAGCTGAACTAAAGTAACCTATTGTTCTTCTTGGTTGAATAATGGACCCATTAAGATAAGGGGCCGACCATTTGACTTTTGAGGGGGGGTGGGTGTTCTTGTCTGTGCTCGATTTTTTTTTCTTTAGCAGTGTTGTTGCACGAATTTTTTTTTGCGAAAAAAGCGGAGCCAGAACAAAGCTTTTCCGCTTGCAGGATATTTTTTTTCGCCACCGTTGGCTTGCAGGTTATTTTTTTTCAAAAACACCCACCCCCCCCCCCCCCCCCCCCCCCCCCCCCCCCCCCCCCCCCCCCCTCAAAAGTCAAATGGTCGGCCCCTAAGAACACACATTGACATGTCGACCTTTAGATTAGATCTCTCATCCTTAGTTGGGTTTTGATAACCAAACAGATGACCTTACGTGAACTTCAACATAAAGGTTCAGGCGAAACTCGAAAACTAAATGTATGTTTTGTACTCAAAACATGGCACTTGATCTTTAGATTCACCTCTGACTTTTCCAAGTCAGGTTGTTATTCATTTTAACGAGGTTCTTTCATAGCCACTTACCAGTAATATTAAATTATACATCTGGGCTTGTGGTAAATACACACGATTGTCTCAGTTACTATTGTTTGTAAATGACAAAAATATAGAACGAACATCATGTAACAGAGAGAGAGTTTTGTGAGTTCTGGTGACTCATGGCCAACCTTCGACAGTACAAGGAATAAAGCAAGTGATATCCTCAACCCTTGAAGTTTGCCTTGAGTCCTTGTACAAGTTCAGGAAAACCCCCTCCTGACACTATTCTTCCGTCAATATCATGAAACACATGGTCCAAAAATATCTCAAAGATCGGCCGAAAACTTCCCGCTGAAAAGTGCGACCCTAGCGAGCCACCTTAAGGCAGCAATGGCATTGGTTTGATTAATAGTGATTTCTAAATCTTATACTTTTAAAATATAATTATTTGCTCTCACAACATACAACGTTAAACGTGCACCTATTTAAGAGAATACTTGTGGATTTTCCTGTTCGTCATTTCATTTTGAACTTGTGTCAGCATTAACAAAATGCTGTTATAGATTAATTAACCATTAGCTTTGCCGGTAACGAGTTTCAATCAGATCGATGGAATGGAAACTTTTACAGCAAGATAAATATATTATACCGCAAAATATTATGTTCGACAATTTCTTGCAAAATCTCAGGAAACTATGAACGTAACGCCGCTTTCAATTTTACGGTCCTGTAATCTATAGCCTTTTCTCCTCCGAGCTTTCTAATTATGCCCAAAATGGTACATTTCATCTGCGTGCTTTCAAATTCCTCACGTGTACATGTATTTATATTTAGTTACCCGTTCACAATAACCGCGAGCCATCAGTACAGTAATTTATTTATTCACGTCGCGTGCTGCTTATCACTGACAACAAATCATCACCCATCCACGACTAAAACGACTTTGACGCTTGCGAATTTAATTTAATCACAAACTGAAATACAATAACTGCACGTAGAAATACATGTAGTTGCACACTTTTTGGCCATACCAAACTTGAGGTTTACTCAAGTTGAATGCAAAACGTGTATCGTTACAAAGAGAAATTACCATCTTTTTTGTTCGACCTGAAATTAACTTTATTTGATTTCGGATTCACAGAGCTAACATATCCGAAAGTGAATGAATAATTAAGTTAAATAAAGTAATGTAAATGAGAAATCTGACATTTAATTATGTAGCATTGTAGACACATTGGATAAACTGGGAACAATTCAGAAAGACATGGTACGGATCAACTGTTTACGCATTTATTTTTCGAAACTCTGGATGTCAAAGGTATTAAAAGGCGTATGAAAGAAAATGTAAAAGATCCGGCACTGTCAAATCGAAGTTGAACATTCCAGTTTCTCTATAACCAAACTACAAAAATAACACCCTGAAATAGAACTGAGAGAAATACCATGTGAACATGATGCGAATGTCCTGATATGCTTTTCACACTTTTTCGATAAAGGTGGCAAAGATTAAAGTGGAGTACAAAAGGTTTTTTCTATAAACTTGATTCCGGTTACACTTTCTTAAAAGCAGTAATTTTTCATCCAGTCGAATCTTTGCCATTCTTTATCAATATATGTTTAAAAAAAATTATATTTAATTTTTTTTTCTCCAGTATACCTGAAAAGCATACTCTGTTAACCTGAGTAGTTATTTTTGTTGTTGTTATTTTGTCGTGAGAAAGTTTATTATTTGCGTCACAGCCATCACGGTTGTGTAATTTTCTAGATCATTTTTAGGTTTGTACATTAATGTAAACCTTTGACGCAGTCGTCGTGACGCTTTTGATCTTTTGTTCATGTCTCAAGAGTTTATAGGCACTCCACTTGGCACAGTGTTTTGAAATGACTTTAATATACCGCAGAACACTGAGCACTGGGAATGCTATATTACGACGTACTTATTCTCACGGAAGGGAAACCGAGCGAATAAGTAAATTTGGGAAAGCTCGTGTTAGCTTTGTGCCATGGAGATATTCACAGTGGAGAAAACCCAAAACAATTATACGAAAGTCACGCTTGCAATCTGTGACGTTTTATGTCAGTGTTTGTGGCAAAATATTAATAATTATTTTTAGTAAGTCGATTAACGTGTAGCGGAAAACTGATATGAAAATATTTAAAAAGATATCTGACCCTGAGTATTAATTGATTGCAAATCTCTTTTGGTTTGAGCACGTTGTCGAAGACAGAATTAAGGCAATAATAACCTTGAAATTCTATGAGTTATCAATTCTGTTAAACGGAAAACAAACGACTGGAAAGCGCTATCAAACGGAAACCTGGCTCGAATTTGGAAATTCACTGTGCACAACGACTTCACTGATATAATAACGAGAAAGAGTGATCACTGTTTATCTGGAAGCATGGGTTGCGGAGGTTCTGTCGCAATTCCGGGAAATCCCACATTGTGTGCAACTAAAATTGAATTTGAATTAAGTTACGAACAGAAATATTTGATAAGAGAAACTTGGAAACTACTCGAGGTGTCCAAAAAGGACATTGGTATCTCCGTGTACAAGAGGTAAGCTGGTCGAATACTCCTTTAATTAAGAGTAATATATATTCCGTATCATTTCCTTAGTAACTACACAACATGAACTTCTTCACATAAGATGACACATTTCTTGTAGTTTTTTTTAGCGGACCATTCTTCGTGAATCGAACAGAATTAAATAGCTTCCGCAAATGCCGGAAAATTTATCAAATTATTCACACATCGAATTTGATGAAATGCCCCCGAAAGTCACTTGTGTGTCAGACTGTCAGTGGATCATCTTTTTTAAATTATCGACTCGAACTTAGTTACATTTTTCAAACAATACGCAAGTGCCATTATTCAAAGATTTAAAGTATATTTCATTAAATTATGTGATCTGTGAATGAAACTGATAGCCATCTTGCTGTGACGAAGTTTTAGTGCTCGAAATGTCACATACACGTCGCGTCTCACGGTTGTTACGTGCACTACGATCTCATTAATATAGCCTTGTAAAGTAAAGTGGTTATATTTTACGTCCAAACCGTTTTTCGAGACGACGACAGGTTTTTTGGACTTTATTGTGCCCGCCATGAAGAGAATCCTTTTCCTGTGCATTTTGTGACCGAGTTAATCTTCAGCAGAAGTTGCGTCACTGTGCTCAACACAACACGCAAAACACACAAACCTTCGCGCGAACTCATAGTATACAGATATATTTGACTATTTTTGCACAAAGAAAAGAACGAAGTAATAATAATATGTATTTAATGTTTATTATATAGGCAAATTAAAGCCGTAACTCGATCCTTATCTGTATTAGCGAAAAATATTATAAGAGAACCGATAGAAAACATTAATATATACATAATGAGCTCCAGTTGTTACGTTGAAAAGTCATCTGGTACATGCAAATGGCCCGAGTACGAAACCAGATGTAGTTTATTTATTTTTTGAGAAAAATTCCAGAATGAGGAAAGTGCTAAATAAAATATCCGGGGTAAAAAGTTAAACATTCACAAATACCAGCGAGGTGGGCTATTTACAACGTTTTACAGGCTAATCCTGTATAAATGCGTCTGTAGTCATTGCAGTCAGCGGTAATTTTCGAATACGAAGTCTCACCGCCATCTTGGTTGACGTTTGTCTCGTTCTGACTCGTACCCAGTCATTATTAACAATCAAGAAAGAAAAAGCAAAAAGCTAGCCAAGGGGAGTTGGAACGAGTAAGATTACCAGGCGTGCGGAGCATTTGGGAAGGAAAGGAAGCTATTTTCCCTTCTTCTCTTCCCAAAATGCCTCGCGCGCCTCGTAATCTTAACTCGTTTCATGTCCCCTCGGTCTGCTTCTTCTTTATTTTTCTTTATTTTTCTTTATTTCTTTTTCTTTCTTTCTTTCTTTTTCTTTCTTAGATTATTCGATTAAAGGGGCTGTGTCACGGTAATAGGCTTCGCGTTCCAGGCTGGAATCGAAACAGCTAGTCCACCGTGTTTGATATGTACTACCGAACCTCTCGGCCATGTGGGATGCTTCAGATCAAAACAAATATGCAAAAATGACCAACAAACAGTGAATATAAACAGTCTCCTGGGAAAATATTGCAAATCCTTTCAATCAAGTATCGAAGGAGGAAAGTTTAACTGTTTGTATCCAATTAAAGCCACCAACCGAACGATTACTCGATACATGCGTAGTACCATGACATAGCCCCTTTAAGCACCGCGTTCTATGGCAAACGAGAAGTCAAAATACGAAATAGCCTGTACACAGACCTCCGTAATCCCTAAATACGAAATAAATATATAAGAAAAGTGCAAAAGAATTACAGCGTTCACAACAAACGCGGATCTATTCAACTTCACGTAAAAACTGAAAATGTCAAGCAGCAAACGCGCGAAAATTGTGGTTATGTTTTCTCGCGGGAAGAAAAAACGCGATGCTTAATCTCTCTGCTGCTAAATACACTCGCGTTCCGCTCACGCGCGTGCATCCGCCGATTTTCAAGACTTCGTGCTTTATTTGGTTAATTATCACATAATTCATGAAGCAAAAACAAAGGAAATGTCTAATGAGTGTTTAATATGATTTATATGAACTTTAACTTCGATTTTCTCGGCCAAAATAAGTCGTATCGCCAAAATCAGCAACTGAAAACATGACTCTCTACATAGTTTACTGATTGGTAAATCAGATACAGAATTCGTGTCCGTGCTTTATCTCGCTTTCAGCTCGAGTTTGTAAATCCCATAAAGCACGGCCACGAATTCTGTATCTATTCACATCAATAATTGTGTTGAAAACATCAGCCATACACTAGAATAAGATCTATTTCGTAGCGATTTTTTTCTCAAACAGACAAATGGCCAGCCACTTCAAGTATTTAAAATAAACCAACTCATGGTTTTGAACCACTATCGTACTACATCGTACAAGTGCAGCTTACTCATCAACGCAGACAAGACCAAGCTATTACATCTAGGCACTCGACAGATGCTGAAGCAGACCCCCCTGGATATACATGTAGAACTCTTAGGAAAGCAGTTAACTTCAGTATCTTCAGCTAAAGACTTAGGCGTGATTATTGACACCAATCTAACTTATGATGCCCATGTCACAAAACTTGTCTCATCATGTATGGCGAGTTTGTGTCAAATCAACAGAGTAAAACACCTATTCAATTCCGAAACTCTAAATACGATTGTTAATGCTCTTGTTCTAAGCAAACTATTTTATTGTTCATCGGTTTGGGCTAATACCTCCGATAAGAACTTCAAGAAACTGCAACTTGTGCAGAATTTCTCAGCCAGAATAATAATTGGCGCACGCAAATTTGACCATATCACACCTATATTGCGCCACCTTCAATGGCTACCGGTTAAAGAAACTGTTAATCTCAGAGACATTTTATTGACCTTTAAATGTTTAAATGGGCTTTCGCCATCCTACTTATCGGATAAGTTTTGCAAGAGATCCAGTATACACCAGCGCAATACTCGAAATTGCGGCGACCTTAACATTCCTAAATGTAACTCAGCATCCGGTCAGAGGTCCTTTAGTTACAGAGGTGTTAAGATTTGGAATGCCTTAGATAGCACACTTAAAGCGTCGACTTCATTTCCTCAATTTAAGAGAGCTCTTAAGTCCAAATTATTAGCTTCTTATTACGACTGATATGTAATAGTTTTTAATCTTAGATAGTTTTTAGATCATATATAGTTTTTACGCAATTTTATCGATAAGTATTTTAACAAATTTATAGTTTCTCCTAGTTAAACTTATTTTAATTCATTTGTAAATATATGTTGAAAAGCCCTTCTGGGAACTTATATTAAAGATATGTATGTATGTATGTTTAAAGTGCCTTTATGGCTCTATCAATTCCAAACATTTGATTAAATTTATGTCCCGGGGGTCGGTCATTTGTCAGCAAAGAAATGTTGGGTTGGGGGGGGATTGTCAAAGAGAGTCCAATTAGCAAATGTTTATGAGAGATTTGCACTCGTATCAAAGCCCCACCGTGGGGTATTTGCATAGCTTAGCTGACCCCACGGTGGTGCATTTCAATGTTCTGATTAAAAAATGTCAAATGCCCCACAAATATCCGGGGGTGGGGGGGATGGGCAGGTTTGGAATTGATAGAGCATTAAATAAATATAGTCAGATACGTTTTACCACCCAACACAATCACGTGATCGTATCCTGCAAAAGACCCATTCTCTCTTACTCCATAGATTCCTAAATATGAACCCACATTTAAAACAACACTTCAGCGAATTTAAGGACATCAGTGTTGACGAGATTAACAGAAGTCAAGGACACCCGAAGCGGCTCCTAATGGCGATAGAAAACGCCGTCTCGGCCATGGGAGACTCGGAGAGTTATACTGCTTACCTGGTGGAACTGGGAAGAAGGCATAACAAGCAAGGATTTAAACCGACATCTAGTCACGTAAGTAAGCTTCTACAATAATTCATTACCGCTTGACATTACAGATTGAGTTATGTTTATGCTTCGGAAGTTCCGGCGGATCCCAACTAGTATTTGGTGCTGTGAAAGCTTTGCCGCTGAACACTGATCCGTTTACCAAATTGAAATCTTGCTAGCGGGCCATCTAATTCAGTGAAGGAAATATTGTTTCAGCATGCAGTTAATAACATATAAGCAATGGTTTCGGGTTTCGGCCAGTTGAATAGAATCGCTTTCCTATATCTCCGTCTTGCTGGATTTGCAAAAAAATATTGTTGGCCGATATTTTTTAGAATTGAAAACAGTTGCCCTTAGGGGCCCTATGTTTAACAATTAAGATTAACAATAAAATATATTGTACCATAAAAACTATTAGTGTAATAAAATATATAAAACTATAGTGAATATATATCGTACCACATACAGTATAAACTTACGATAAACTATTTGTTAATGCTACATAAGCTACACAATATATACAATATCTAAAACTATAATCATTATATATCGTACCGCACACAGTATAAACTTACAATAAACTATTTGTTAATGCTACATAAGCTACACAATATATACAATATCTAAAACTATAATAATTATATATCGTACCGCATACAGTATAAACTTACAATAAACTATTTGTTAATGCTACATAAGCTACACAATATATACAATATCTAAAACTATAATAATTATATATCGTACCGCATACAGTATAAACTTACAATAAACTATTTGTTAATGCTACATAAGCTACACAATATATACAATATCTAAAACAATAATAATTATATATCGTACCGCATACAGTATAAACTTACAATTTAATGTTACATAAGCTACACAATATATACAATATCTAAAACTATAATAATTATATATCGTACCGCATACAGTATAAACTTACAATAAACTATTTGTTAATGCTACATAAGCTACACAATATATACAATATCTAAACCTATAATAATTATATATCGTACCACATACAGTATAAACTTACAATAAACTATTTGGGTCGCGTCAGGCAAAAAGGGCCCGGACGACATAATATGTAAATGTATTTTTAAATTGTACCATGTTTTTCATACTTGTGGTGCGATTACAATATGTATCGCGAGCGCCACATTGTGCTACTAACAAGTAGTGTTGATTTCATGAAATTGACCAGTGAAATCGAAGACCAAATTTACGATATTTTTACACGAGGGTGTGATCACAATTTTAGCAGGCGCAAATGATTCCTTATCATCAGACGATTGTTTCAAGGTGTAACTTGTACTATTGCAGAAAATATTTTTTATGGCCAAAACGTGATCATCTTGTTCAACTTATTTATGTTTTACTCTTTAATGCCAGTAGATATAAATGAACGTCATACATCAAAATCATCCCCTCTGATTCCTAATTTTTATTGTCATACTTGTAATCGGGCCTTTGCATCAAAAACACGTAAATTTCACCCCTGATTTTTGTCGTCAATTTCTTGAAACTGACATTTATTGTTACGAATGAAATGCAGCGCTTCTTGTCAAAAATACAATACAATCTTCAACCTGTTATTAGGAACAATGTTGTAGGAATTATTTAACTTGGATGTCGTCCGGGCCCTTTTTGCCTGACGCGGCCCATTTCTTAATGCTACATAAGCTACACAATATATAAAACTGAGCATGGTGGAGAATGTTAAATTAATTATTTAAAAACCCAGGTAATTTTAAGAACGTTTTTACCATTTCTCGAGTTTGATGATATATGATTAGAATACCTAAAATTTAAACGAGCCAAATATTTTTGCAATCGAAGTATTTTTTGTGCCGTTTGCTGGTAAAACTGGTGGCGTGGGGGACGTAGCAATAGTATAAACTACAGGGCGTCGGAACTATCCATTTCGGTAGTTCAGCGCGCAATATTGCAGGTCCGTACCTTCTGTAATTTGTTGCTTAGGCTGCCAAATACATTCTGCTAACCAATCAGACTAAACCACGAGTTTTGATTGATAGTTGCCAGTTAACCAGTGTCGCTAAGAGAGACGTCCTTGTTGACATTTCTCGTGGGGACCTGACATCGTAAAACTGTTTTAAAACACAAAAGAAAAGATCGCAAAGAGTTCGTCAGTTAAGTTGTTCTTTCTTCGCATTTGTATTCATTTTTGTCTCTCCTCTTCAGTTCAGAGACCTTCGCAAGTGTTTCTTATCAGTCATCAAAGAAATTCTAGATGCCGCATCCCTGTGGGACTCGCATGTCGACGCAGCCTGGAACATACTGTTTGATTCCATCAGCTCTATGATACTAAAAGGGATAAGGTTAAGCGATACATAGGAACGACATCGGGGAAAGTACGTTTTAATTGTATGTCCTGATTGTGCAAAAAGTGAACACATACAAAAGTGACATATCGGACAGGAAGCGCCTACAGTACGCTGGCCTGACACTCGGGAAATCGTGGGCTCCATTCCCGTCGGACCACACTCAAAGGCCTCTGGAAAGATGCGACTCAAACGAATTTCGTATATGAGCTTGAAAGCGTAAAAAATGTTTGCGATATAATTTAGAATTGTTTTAGTATTCCCGGAAGGTATGTAACAATAGCTACACCCTCACAAAGCATAACGGTTGACATAGAGTATTTAAACAATAGTGATATAATTTAGTATTATTTTTAGTATTCCCAGAAGGTATGTAACAATAGCTACGCCCTCACAAAGCATAACGGTTGACATAGAGTATTGAAACAATAGTGATATAATTTAGCATTGTTTTAGTATTCCCAGAAGGTATGTAACAATAGCTACGCCCTCGCAAAGCATAACGGTCTTTAAAAATAAACCGTTATGTCCTGAACGTTTTTGCTTTGTATAACGTGCCCGAGACAATCAACCACATAATCTGATTTATTTTACATGTTGTCGGTACTAGTCCTAATCTCAGATGTTACATACTATACTTGGGTGATACATATTTGACTACATATTTGCCTTATCGGATACAACCTTATCTACTATAGGTACGGGGGGAAGGACTAACATAGTTACTTAAAATAGCCATAACCTTAGGTCAGAATATACTGAACAGAAAATAACACAAAGGGCTACTATGTGCAAAGGTGACTACTCCTGACACATTTTCAATACTCACCTCTAAACTGGGTAAATTAAAGGGATAAAAACAATATACGACTGGAATTGAACCGTTAACCCGTTCTTCAGCGGTGACGAATCCAAGATGGAGTCATATTTTGTGTCTCGTGACCAGCCTGAACTGAGCCGACACCATCTTGGATTAGACCTCTGGGGATGTTGGCGAATATTATACACCTTCACCTCCTACCATGCAGATAAAGGCATTATTGATCGCAGACCCCTTCGTCACTTAACCGTCAGAAATTACATGTTGCCTTTTATAGCTAGCCAGTGGCGCGACACATCTTCTGTCACGATGGGATGACGTGGCGAGAAACAATTTTTTTTGCCATAATAACCAACAATCTTGCGCGCGCGCTCGAGAAATGAAAGCCATTTGACTGTTACTACCCGAATTGGGGAAGAGATCAAAATAATGGATTTCGAATGGGACCCAATTTTGTCAGGGGAGGTGGTGGGTGGCGGGTAATACCCCCTACCCCTTTTTTCGAGGGTGATTTTCTCGCGTTGTAAAATAGGGATACCCGATTTTATTGCAGATTCACGTTTTTCTCTGCCTGTAGAAACTAGAAATATAGTTACTTCTTCAATAAGTATTTTATTCAAGAAGATATTTGTGGTCAAAAATCTAGATTTTTGCCAAAATAGGTGGTGGGTTCCGAGTACAACCCCCCTTCCGTCAAAATTGGCCGCCAGAGTACCATTGTTTTGACCTCTTCCCTTGGTACCGTGTTATGCATATTTCGTGCGTTCTTGGCAGAATTATAATTATAACCAAGAGACCATATTATAATCCATTAAATATTTTCTCTCGCGCGTAATTGGTTGAATGCGTCACGCGACCGATATTTTCTCTCAAGCGGGAAGTATCAGCGAATACACCCCCTGAGAGTGTGTAAGTGCGCGTCAAAGAAATTATTTGAAGGATGATAACAACAATAACCTACATTGTGGCGTCGAAATATGCCCTGATATTTGTCCTTGGACATTATCGGATCCACGAAGCTCATTCCCTCGAGCTTCGGTCTCGGAATTATTCTCTTCTCGGATCAGATAATATCCGCGGACGAAATATCAGGGCAGATTTAGACGCCACAAATAGGTTATTGTATTAATATTGTACTGCTATCAACCAATGAGCGCGCGCGTTGGATCTGTACAGTACCCGAAATGATCCCGTGCCCCAAATGATCCCGAACCCGAAATGATCCCCAAATCGTGCCCGAAATGATCCCCAACCGGAAATGACTCCCATCAAGTACCTGAGATGATCCCGAAATAATTTTGGGAACGGACTTGGATTGGAGGGTAGAATTCCGGAATACGTAAAACAATTTTATACTTTCTTGAGAAGAGGACAAACAGCACAAACAAAAACAAAAACAATATGACGTCATCGGTCACGTGATTCTGATGATATCGCTAATATCTCGTTCCAAATAAGCAATGTTTCGTACTGTTTACAGCTAGGCGTAGTAGCATTGCAAGAACATATTACTTCAAAAATAAGACTCAGTTTGTTAGTCAAGAAAAACATGTGATTTTACTACAGGCCAAAAAAAAACTCTTAAAAAGTTTCCTTATTTGGAATGATTGACAGGTTAGTGGCTTTTCACAGAACAAGCTGATGTGAGAAGTGATTTTTTTACTTTGCGATGTGTCGTAACACGCTTATTTCAATTGCTCTCTTCTGTGTATTTTTCTGCATTTTAACGGTAATCGTGAGAGGAGGAGATAATGGTGATACGCCCAAGAAAGAAAAGATCAAGGTGAGTTATTAAATAATATTATTTGAGGTATGAAGCGTGCGAAGCACATGTGGAACCGAATAAAATTACCTTTCGTGGTGCTACGGAATGATCGGCATGCGAATGCAATTTTATTCTTAGCTCATGGGTTTATTACCAGAGACCATGGTCTCTTGGTTTGTTGCTACTATAAAAAGACTCTCTATCGTTGACGTGAAAATAGGTCATATTTGAGAATCTTTTCCTCAAAACTGAGGCAGTTTATCTCCATTGTCTTGACGGTTTTGAGGGTCATCTCATTGATTGAAGTCAAAATTAGCGTATTACGATCGTCGCTAAGGGGCCGACCATTTGACTTTTGAGGGGGGGGGGGGGGGGGGGGGGATGGGTGTTCTTGTCTGTGCTCGATTTTTTTTCCCGCTTTAGCAGTGTTATTGCACGAATTTTTTTTGCGAAAAAAGCGGAGCCAGAACAAAGCTTTTCCGCTTGCAGGATTTTTTTTTTTCAAAAACACCCACACCCCCCCTCCCCCCCTCAAAAGTTAAATGGTCAGCCCCTAAGTTCGAACTTCAGGTATTGATGTGCAAAACTTTAACCAGGGAAACCTGGCAAACCAAATAGGCAATTAAATAAACACTGCCACAATTGCAAACGAAAGCAAAATGTTACTGTAAAATACATCTCAATGTCTTTGAAAGTTAGTTAATTAAAAACATATTACCAAAAGGCCTTTGAAATAATTTGCCGTGCGCAAAACACGATCCATGAGCGTGCATATATATTCGCTCTCGAAGTTTGAAACTTTTTTGCGTTGTTTATAAACTCCTACCGGTTGAGCCGAAAAGTGGATCATCAAGTTCTTAAACTTCTTGTGCATTTTTGCGGTTGAACTATGCAACATTTCAGGGCAACTATCTTAGCTTGTTTTCTCTTTTATTTATTATTATGATTTCTTTATGTAATTTCTATTTCAGCCTCCAGCTCAGCGAAGAAATTTACCTCTTGACGATGCCGAACACGACGCTCTTTTTTCTATACTGACCGGAAAACGATGCTTTCAAGATTGGTCAAAGAAAGAGAACACTGCACTTCGGCAGCGGGTATACAAAAAATGGAATAGTGGGGAATATGAAGTGCGTGAAATTCATGATCCTTTGATTGGACGCACTACTAGCCGCATTGCGCATAAGAAAACAGGGAATATTGTGATCAAGAAGTCAGAAATTCCATCCGTCATAGAAAATTTCTATGTGGAAAGAAAAGGCGAGGGAGCGGTAAAACTTGCCATGAATATCGGTCATGTGTATAGAGGTATATCACGCAAATGTATCCAGTCAAAGCTAAATATGATGAAAGAGCCTCAAAAAGTCCGACCTCTATTCCAGAATAAAGCCCCTTTACGCCCTATAAAAGCGAGGAGAGGCCAGGAACGCCATCAGGTGGATCTTGTCAGCATGATAGGCATGCCTGTAACAACGGAGTCCGGCAAGACCTACAAATACATAATGTCTGTGATTGATATCTTCAGCCGCTTTGTTTTCTTGCGGCCGCTGAAGTCGAAAGAATCGGCCGAGGTTGCGAAACACCTACTGGACATCTTCAGCGAACACGGCCCTCCAGAAATTCTACAAAGCGATCAGGGAACAGAATTTAAAGGAGTTGTAAAATCAGTCTGTGAAAGTTTAAATGTGCGCATAATAAAAAGTTCAGCATATCATCCGCAAACCCAGGGGAAAGATGAGCGGTCACACCGTACTTGGAAAGAAAAATTGCAATTTGATATTCTTAATTGTGACGTTGACTTAAACTGGGTTGAATGCCTTTCCAAGTACCAACAACTGTACAACGAATCTCCGCATAGTTCCCTTGGAATGCTCACCCCTTTCGAAGTGTATTACGGGAGACCTGCAAACACACTCAAGCGTAAACTGTCATTAGGAGAAAAGGTAACTTTTGAAGTACCTGATGAGGGTGATGAGGAGGTCGAACAATTCAATGCCGCAGATGACCCGCATACGGAGCTAAGAATGCAAGACCTGACCGTTATCAGAGAGAAAGCACTAAAAGCATCGGATGCTGCTGCAAAGAGGATGGTGAAACGAGAACTTAAAAGAAATCCCCCCTCTTTATATTATAAAGGAGAGAATATTCTGGTCAGGGTTGCTAAAGCAAGGAAAGCAGTTAAAGGAAAAAAGGCAAGTTTAAGACGTACATGTGAAGGGGTGATCTTACAAGCAGATCACACTCATCACAAATACCTAGTGCAATACGATGGTTCAACTGATCCGTCAGAGTCGATCTGGGTGAAAGTGGACGACGTCACCTCTCTCACAAAAGGGGAGGAGAATAGAAGGCAGGAAACCGCTAGATCTTTATGCAAGAAGTCTGACAAGGAATTGGATTTAAATGAAATAAGTGAAGTGGGAGAGACCGTAACAGGCGGAAACGGGTACCTAAGTGTACTTGGCGAAAGCATTGATGCAATTCTAGCAAACACGAAATTCAGTGGGGACACCGTGAATTGGTACTTTGATTTCCTAAGACAGAAAGGTGACTGGAAAGCGAGATCATTTTCTTTGGCTTCATCCTACTTTTACCCTTCCCTTATGAGAGAACCGACGACAAACCACATCGGAAACAATCTACTACGAGACTTTGAACATCTAGTAATACCTATTAACTTACCGAAGGAAGATCACTGGTTGCTTGCAGTACTGAGCGTAATTAGCCTATGTATTTATATCTACGATTCCTACGATGGTACAGGCAGGGAAACACATAGAACGGTGTTAAACACTTTAAAGCACAACTTTATAGCAAAAGAAAGGCAGCGTTTAACGGATGACAAGAAAGAGGAACTCCACGAAGAAAACTGGACTGAGCAAATTGAGACTTGTCCAAAGCAAACGAACATCACAGATTGTGGGCTATTCACCTGCTTATTTTCCAAGAATCTATTGAGAACCAACTTTGTGGATTGTAGTTCTACTAAAGGGTTTAGTCGTAGTGAAATGGTAAGTGATTTGTGTGAGCTTGCCTCTACTAACCAAAATAAAACAGCTCAGCCCTCCAGTCTACCAGATTGGCTGTTGTCAGAACCCTACCTTGATAATGACAGCGAGACCGAAAAGTCAAAACTTGACACTGAAGTTGTCAGTGCTGGTCTGGCTTATCGTCAACCCCCAACACCAAAGGATGGGAATTGCCTGTTCCATGCCATGTGCGACCAACTTGTTCGCCTTAGGATGCACGCACAGACCGCGTCAGAGTTAAGGGCTAACGTGGTGGAATTCCTTCAGAATAATCCAACGACCCCTGACGGACACCATCTCAAGGAGTTCGTCGCATATCGTGCCTGGGAGTCTTACTTAAGGAGGATGTCCCAACCTGGAGAGTGGGGGGACTGGATTACGCTCTGGGGACTAGTCAACATGTTATCCATTGACGTGGCAGTAGTTTCCAGTTTGGGGAAAACTGGCCTCCGAATAATAAGCCCTCCAACAGACTATCAGAAAACCGGAAGTCTCGATGGCATGGCTTGGCCACGAAGCAGAGGCTCATTATCATTCTTTAGAGCCCGATTTACTAACGCACAGTGACAGCATCAACATGTTAAAGACGAAATATGGAGAGGGAAAAGTAACAGAAAAAGTGTGCACTAAATGCAACAAGATGTTTCAGTGCGTTTCAGCAGGGGTGTACGTATATGAGAGCGGAGTCACACAGTGCTATTCTGATGACCAGTCCCTCTGCGATTTATGACAATACGAAGAAGACCATCCAGTCTTTTAACCACGTCGATTCCAAGTCGTCGTCGTATTAATACCTTCTGAGTACATTTTGGATAAGGAACGAACATGTTTTCCTACATTTACATTATGCTAGTAATTATCCATAGCACATAGAGTATGGTTTGCTAGTGCTTATATTATAATCAGAGTTATGTTCAGTAATAAATGTTATCCGCGTTAAATGAACAAGAATGACTTTCAAAATAATTCAAACAATCGCAATACAAGGATGAAATGTGACCGATGATATATTATATATTATATATTATATATTATATATTATATACTATATATTATATATTATATATATATATACACACACATGCACACAAGCCTTGTTCAAGTTCATGTTTTTTTACAATGGACCTCTTACTGATTATAGTAATCAACTTATAGATGAGATTAAATAAACAAATTACGGAAACCGAGTTCTTAGACAGGAACAAGGCACTGGTCATCAGTGTTTATTCGAGATCCAGGTTTTTTTTAAGAGAGATATTAACGATTTTCATCAGAATCACGTGACCTATGATGTCACGTCCTGTGACAGACAGGTGTTGTTTGTTGTGTACCGGTGGTCATTCATTTGTTGGTTTCACACCAACATTGCTTATTTGGAACGAGATATTAGCGAATTTCATCAGAATCACGTGATCGATGACGTCATATTGTTTTTGTTTGTGCTGTTTGTGCTGTTTGTCCTCTTCTCAAGAAAGTATAAAATTGTTTTACGTATTCCGGAATTCTACCCTCCAATCCAAGTCCGTTCCCAAAATTATTTCGGGATCATCTCAGGTACTTGATGGGAGTCATTTCCGGTTGGGGATCATTTCGGGCACGAATTGGGGATCATTTCGGGTTCGGGATCATTTGGGGCACGGGATCATTTCGGGTACTGTACAGATCTCATAAACTCCTTGCTATGTAAATAACAACGGTTACGAGGGACGAAAATCTGAGAAAATTAAGGGGAGCCGGGGTGGCGCAGTTGTTAAGCGCTTCGCCTCTCACCTCTGTGGCCCAGGTTCGATTCCCATACGTGAGTTGAGTTTGTTGGTATCTCGCCCTTGCTCCGAGGGTTTTTCTCCGGGTTCTCCGGTTTTCCTCCCTCCGCAAAAACCAACACGCTATATTCCAATTCGATCTGTGGATTAGCCGGGACCTGGCTTTGATCAGCTCCCATGGTTGTTTCAGGTCTCGTTAGAAATTTAAAGTTTTTTTAAATATATATTTTCCGAGAACTAGCCTGTCCATACGTTTTATACTATATTGACTCAAAACATTATAACATATTTCACATACATTAACGGGTGCTCTATCTGACATTATGTTGATATGAAGAGAATTAAAGTTGTTTATAAGAGAATACGACAGGAAACGTAATCATAAAAGCAATAAAACTAATTCAATGTAATGTTGAAAATAGAGCACAACGAAATCGTTTTTATTTATGTACTTTATAGCTCGACTACTACAATTCCGCCTTATGATGTTAATACTAATATCATATTAATACCAACTTTTAAAGCTTTTAAAAGTGCCCTCCGTAAATAACTCTTTAAAGATCAGCTATCTTTAGCTCATTTTAAGCCGTAGGCAAATTTTTATAGATCAACTATCTCTAGCTTATTTTAGTCGTAGGCGTAATATTTATCAATAGGTATATTTAGTTTTTGTTTTGTTTTTCATCAATTTTTAGATGTTCTAGTGTATTTATATATTTATATAATTATTATATTCTTAGCTTGAGGGCCACAAGTCTATTAGTGCATGTTATACACTATTTAGTGCTCACCCTCGTAAAATAGTCTTTATTATTATTACTACTAAATTTGTATGGTACTTTTTCCTCGCTTGTCCAGACTGCCTGCAACCTGGTCACTCCATGTTTTGTCGTGTTATTCCGAGCGAAGATTGGGAACGAGTCCAAACTCGTGCCCGTCCCCCCTCCCCCGGGGAGATTTTGGCTCGCCTCCAGCTTTCGCTCGGCCACTATTAGAGTGATTCTGATGCTGATAAAAGACAAATAAAGAGACTGTTTGCAGTCTCATCTTGTTTTCGCTTATTTGGACAAGCGATAAACAGGGTCGAACTCTATTTGTGACGCTATAGACTATCACAAGAAACATGCAGACAAATATTCAACGCCTGTCCGGGGGGAGGGGGTAGGGACGTTGGGCCTCGTAATAACTGGGTAAAAGGTGTTACTATACGAACTCTCGATCCTTTACATATTCTGGTATAAGGACGTAAAACCATAGGACCAACAGATGACATGTATAGTGTACTCGGCTTTTTACAAGCCCTAAAAACGACTGCAAAGTTGTGCGATTGTAGTGCGTCCCTCTCAGTAAGGCAGATGAGTAAATTACGGCCTCTTTTTTCATTCACTTCTGCAATGAGTTGTCATTATATAGATTCAGTTTGGAATTGTAAATTTTTGGTAGATTAGTTATCTATTTAACAAATTTACGGTAGTTTACCGTGGTATGTCCTCTTATTTACCACGTGTTGCGTCATCGCATGGTCAACATTGTTGTATTTCACGAGGCGCAGCCGAGTCCACAACAATGTTGACCATGTGATGACACAAAACGTGGTAACTAAGAGGCCATACCACGGTAAACTATCGTAAAAATGTTTTTACAACAACAAACGAGGAATAGTCAAGCGGAAGAGCCTTAAAAACGATGGAAAGTGCGAGGGAATGTGATTCTAGCGCGCGCTATCACGTAATCCGTTCAGCAGGCCTTCACCTCTCAAAACCTTGCATGTTATTGGACCCCATTGGGCTGCACTGACAAAGAATTCCATTGTTTTAGGGTTAGGGTTTGTATTGTTTCAGGCCTAGGCATTGTTTGGATAGCCAGTACTATTCCAGGTTCCGAGGAGGTGAAGGCCGCCCCGAATCCGTTGCGCGACGCAATCCGTGGTATGTCCTCTTATTTCCAGTTGCAATAAGCCAATCAGAACACGAGAAACTGACCAGTTGTTGTAAAAATATTACTGATCAATTGTAATTTCATAATTTTTTAAAAATCCTAAATAAACCCTTATAATTTTTTAGCAAAAACTGAAAGAAGTGAAAGCGTTTTCTTGACTGCGTGTAAATGTTTGTGAACTACACTGTGTGTTCTGCTATGGTCTTGTTATTCTCCAAAGGCTCCACTCGATTTCTTGTCGGGTTTCGGGACGTTATTTGAGAATTCCCAGAGCAACGACAAACTGGCGCTAGGAAACATCTTGCCCCGTGGCGAAAATGCCCACTAAATAAAAAATACACATATGGGTTCGACGCAGAGTTTACGAAAGTGAGTATAATACTTATTTCAAAGCTGAGCGAACTACAGAATGCCACACGGGCACCAGTAAACATACAGTAAATATATGCGATCCAAAGTGGAAGCCAGCAAACAGCAAAAAAGAACCAGAACTGTTACAAGCATCAACGAGGCACGCCTGTTCATTTTCTGGTTTCTTTCCGCCCTCTCCTCGCTTGTATTCCCAGGCGACTTGTAGGCCCAAAGGCGAAGGATGATTGCAGTGTTTAGGATAGCTAAAATTATCAGAGGAAACACGATGAAAATTACGAAAGCCGTGACAATGTAACTTCCAAACGAGTCGAGGCTGGAAACTTGTATATAGCAGTATCGAAACTGCTTAAACCGCGCCATGTTGGTCAATATGAGAACTGGAAGGCAGAATAAAAGACTCCCCAACCATATGATAGCAATAATCACACAGGACCGTTTACAAGTTATGATTCTCTTGAGGGGCAAAAACACCAGAAGAAAGCGGTCAATCGTGATGGCCGTGAGGCTGACAGTAGACACGAAGATCGATAAGAACCAGAAGAAGTAACTCAACTTACAAACGAAGAAACCGAAGTCTCCTGGTATTATCCACTGTCCACCAGCGAGTAGTCTTTTCATGGATAGAGGTAGGTTCCATGTGGTTATGATCAAATCGGCCAACGCCATATTCACGATGAAGTAATTGCTGGAAGTCCTCATTCGTCCACTGACGTTCTTGTAGACAATAATGATGATCAGAATATTACCGGTCAAAGAGAGTACAAGTAACAGGCAGTGGGCAAAAATCTTACATCCCAGAGCTGTCACATCTCCTTGGCTGTGAACACTGAAGCTTCTGGAACAATTCTGTCCTACGCAAGTCGTGTAGTTAGACATGTTTTTAAGTTCAATCGACTTTTCTTAAACGAAGGATAACAATTCTTCTTCTTTGCGATAAACTGCGTACTTCGAAGTGGAGGCGTTACGCATTTGCTACTGTAGTTGTGGGTATAGACTTTATATATTTCAAATGATGTAATCTTTTTCAAGAAAGTGCTTCAAACATTGTGCCCGTTTCAACGTTGTTTTATACATAAATTAAATTCAAAGCAGATCGAAATAAGGGCACACCAACCCCAGGGCTCTTGCAAGAGTTTCTTGCAAGAGTCCTAAATTCCGTTCCAAATGGGTCAAATAAGAGAGCGAATGCTAAAACCAGCACATTAAACTCGTTTCGTTTCCTTCTTCAATGCACATTATATATTTATGAGTGGAAGCCACACGAGTCTAATAAACGTACATTCATATCAGGATAAAGAATCGCATCGTTGGTTTATGACAGCTGATTAAAGTGGAATAAGCGGCACTTTTTGCCGACAACCTGCACGGCCAATGTTTTGTCCAATTATATGAATGCACCTGTTTGCGGTGTTCCTAAACTCTTCTCTTTCTGCCTTTGAACCTAAATAGGCAGTAGTTCTAATATCCGCCATACCATTCCAGAACGTCGTTTATTAGTACACGACTTGGTTATTCGAGTTTTTCAGTTAATAATAAAAGCCTGTTTTAATTAATAAAACGAATCGGACAGATTATATAATACCCGGCCACTTTTGAAGATATATTACCTAAAGTTAACTGCCACCGCGGTCCGCGATCATTTGAGAACGACAAATGCTCCAATTAAGCCGTGAAACCAACTGACACTAACTGCCACCGCGGTTCAAATCTTAATTGCGATGAAATGGTGATAATAAATTTCGTAAAATATATTTGATCAAATGTTATTAGCGGGAATATAAATGACGCAAGCCAACAGTAAAGATTATAATGATCAGATGGCTTTTTTACAGAAAAATACAAATTAAATGGCTCTGTTAATCTTTGTTTTTACTTTTTGAAGTACATCAGAATCACATTAGCTAAGCTTTTGCTAGACATTTTCGGAGCTTTTGTCTTTAACAAGCGGCGGTTTGTGATTTCCGTTTTATGCAGATTTCTAAATGTTTGAAAAAGTCACTGACAGCAGAGAAAACTCAATTATGGGTAAGAACACACACAGCATCAAGTTTTTTTCTCAAAAGACTGAAGGTTTTTAATAATTTTGATATTCATTTGACAAGTTTCGACAGGGAAATATGCAACTTTGAATCACAACATGAACATTTATAACGCAAACACTCTTAAGGGATTTTTATTAAATATTTTAATTAATATTGTGACAGAAAGGTTTATTTTCACGGTGGGCAGGTTGTATGTCGAGGCATATATTAGTATTAGTGAGATAGAAAGGTGTTCAATAGACCTTTTCTGCTTGGCTCGATGTTGTCCCATTTCAAATCTTTCGGGAATAATATTCTTTGTCCAAAGTATTTCCATATCAATGTTCTCCTCATGCGTTAAAAGTGCCCCTTAACCCTTTTGCAATTTTTATATATATGAAACTTTGAAAGGTTTTGAGTACTTCTGCGAAAAAATTTTTGGCTTACAGAGGATACTCTATGTTCTAGGCTTGTTTGAAATGGTGAAAATGTGACCTTTCCTGACCCATTACCGTGTAAGAAAAAGCCTGGGTCGATTCCCTATCTTACGTCACCTCATTAATGCATTATTGTCCATGACGCCTTTCTATCACAACAGCATCGATATATAGAGAATATACACAGTCTGTGAGATTTTAGTAAAGAAAACAGCTATTTTAGACAAAATGCTAAATATTTATTCAAGTTATTGCAAAGTCGAATGAATTGGATGACGTAAGATAGGGAATCGACCCAGGCTTTTTCTTACACGGTAATGGGTCAGGAGAGGTCACATTTTCAACATTTCAAACAAGCCTAGAATATAGAGTATCCTCTGTAAGCCAAACATTTCTTCGCAGAAGTACTCAAAACCTTTCAAAGTTTCATATATATAAAAATTGCAAAAGGGTTGAGGGGCACTTTAACCAGAAATAAAAGAAACAATATACAAGGGGATAGTCACGTGATCTGAACTGGGACAACATTGAGCGGTGGATAGATTGTATGTCGAGGCATACATTGTGTATATAATATTAAGTTATTTCAAAATTAACGCTCCAGCCAGTTATCATTGATTTAAAGATCAAAGTGGAAAACAAAATGACCGACATAGGAAAAAACCTCAGCATCTGCATTCAATGACGTAATTTAAGCCAGAAGCTAATTTTAGTTCCTTTTGCTCTGTTTTTATGTCAGCTCTACTTATTAAAATATATTTTAATAAGATTGCAGGGATCAAATGTCTGATGCCTGAAAACCTGATAAAATAAACACATCCCATCATGTTCAATAATTAGCATAACATTCATGAAATGACGTGATGTCACCGGTGTAATGATTCTAAAGCAATATTACGACCATAGGTTGAACAAGATTTAAAACACTTTACTGCACCGAAATCAACGATTTCTGGTTGAGCTCACAGGCACGTGACAAGACCGAAAGGGATATGGGTATCGACGGGTATCATGCAGTCACGCTTCGGCATCCAAATGGCTGGTAAAGGTTCTCAGAATCAACATAAACAAGTGCCTTGTGCTGTACGGTCACTCGGCAAGGCATGAGCCGACCTGTACCGCTCAAAACGAGCCACAGCATTGGCTTACGTATTTTGCATGCAATCCCGGTACGCGGTATACCGGCCGGGATATATATCCGACCGTGTTTTGAAAACAATTTAACGAAGGGGCAATCAGGGTTTTCAGGGTTTTGGAGCTCGGATTGGGTCAAACAGGGTCAGGGTTTGAGCCTCTTGGCCTCACATACATACCCATTTTTCATGTAAGCTTTCAATAAAACTACACCATTAATGTTAAGTCTCCATTAGTTTAAATGTGGTTTTGATCTTTCGAAAGTGATGCTAAAAATAGCAGACATAGTCCTTTTAATTAACAACTGCATTTAAAATGCTCTTAAATTCGAAAAGGATTTACATGGGCAAAATAAAAATAAGTTTGAGAGGATTTCCAGTTAACTTGCGTCAAGTTGCAGGTGTATGGATATGACCCCTTTCAGGGATTGAGCCAGAAATTGAGCGAGAAGGGACAATTTGGCCGTTTTGCGAGTGAACTGGCATTAATTTCCTTTGGAAGCGGCCAAAGCGGATCAATTTGACCATTATTGTATTTTTTTTTCAAGGGACAAATTTATGTATTTTTAAAGCGGGAATGGCGCAATGGCGCAGCCTGGGTCGTTCCCTGCCCCTTTATGTCACTCCGTAAAAAAATGTCCATCAATTATGGGAATGATATCACTGATTATTATATTATTTCTAGAACCGTGTAGTCAGTGGATGGCTTTACGAGTATATTTGAAGTGTGAGAGAAAATATTGTGGTCTTAAATTCCAAACACTTCTGCATCTGGAAATAAAACCACTGTTTGGTGACTTTTGGCAAAATTTCGTCGTAAGCAGTATGGAAGTGGCTGTTCAAAAACATTGTGTTTTGTAAACTTACTAATGCAAATTAACCTGCATTTGAATGCCCTTATTTGAAGTTCATTTCATACGTGAATAACAATCGGCTTCCACCCTACCTGCACGTAAAGCAATAACACCGAACGTCCGACTAAGGCATTTTTGTACCCTACACTGTCAACACCGTCCACGTTTTCATTTGAAAATGCAAACATTGTATTGCGTTTTCATCGGCTCCCGTCCACATGGAAACTATTGAAACGCTCTCCAGTGGTAAGATTGGAAAATGCAACGCTATCATTTTTGTGTGGACAGTCAAATTCACTGAAAATGGAAACTTTTGACTTGGTGGGGGAGGGGGGGGGGGGAAACTCCTTTATAACGGTGACGGAAATGCTCTTCGCAAATTTTACAAGGCACCCCTACAAGGTACCAGGATCTCGTTTTTTGGTAGAACGATGTGAAAACGTTCTTGTGAACGCAATTACTTTCATTCCATTTTCAGTGAAATGAAAAAGCAAACTTTTGAAAACGTATTCATGTGAACCGTCTTAACACTGAACCACACAGAAACTCTCACATCACGCAATCTTCTGGAGCTGGTTTGGTGGCGTTCATACGTCACGCTGTAGAAAAGATGAAGTATGTGTTTATAAAGTTGTTCAAAATATGATTAAGCAAATCCAGGATTTGGGGACTACTCATTATGGATTGAAAACCTATTGCCTGATACGAAATGAGCAGTAAATATTTCTATTTGCAATTCTAGATTTGAGAAAGACACCTTTTCTATACCATACAATGTACATACAATGTACCATACAATGTACATACAATGTACATACAATGTACATACAATGTACATACAATGTACCATACAATGTACCATACAGTGTACCATACAATGTACATACAATGTACATACAATGTACATACAATGTACCATACAGTGTACCATACAATGTACCATACAATGTACCATACAGTGTACCATACAATGTACATACAGTGTACATACAATGTACCATACAATGTACCATACAGTGTACCATACAATGTACATACAATGTACATACAATGTACATACAATGTACCATACAATGTACCATACAATGTACCATACAATGTACATACAATGCACCATACAATGTACATACAATGTACATACAGTGTACCATACAGTGTACCATACAATGTACATTAAGTGTACATACAATGTACCATACAATGTACCATACAATGTACCATACAATGTACCATACAATGTACCATACAATGTACCATACAATGTACCATACAATGTACCATACAATGTACCATACAATGTACCATACAATGTACATACAATGTACATACAATGTACCATACAATGTACCATACAATGTACATACATTGTACCATACAGTGTACATACAGTGTACATACAGTGTACATACAGTGTACCATACAATGTACCATACAATGTACCATACAATGTACATACAATGTACCATACAATGTACCATACAATGTACCATACAATGTACCATACAATGTACATACAGTTTACCATACAATGTACATACAGTGTACATACAGTGTATATATAGTGTATATATAGTGTACATACAATGTACCATACAATGTACCATACAATGTACCATACAATGTACCATACAATGTACCATACAGTGTACCATACAGTGTACCATACAGTGTACCATACAGTGTACCATACAGTGTACCATACAGTGTACCATACAGTGTACCATACAATGTACCATACAATGTACCATACAGTGTACCATACAATGTACCATACAATGTACCATACAATGTACCATACAATGTACCATACAATGTACCATACAGTGTACCATACAGTGTACCATACAATGTACCATACAATGTACCATACAATGTACCATACAGTGTACATACAGTGTACCATACAGTGTACCATACAGTGTACCATACAGTGTACCATACAGTGTACCATACAGTGTACCATACAATGTACCATACAATGTACCATACAGTGTACCATACAGTGTACCATACAGTGTACCATACAGTGTACCATACAATGTACCATACAATGTACCATACAGTGTACCATACAGTGTACCATACAATGTACCATACAATGTACATACAATGTACATACAGTGTACATACAATGTACCATACAATGTACCATACAATGTACCATACAATGTACCATGCAATGTACCATACAGTGTACCATACAATTTACCATACAATGTACCATACAGTGTACCATACAGTGTACCATACAGTGTACCATACAGTGTACATACAATGTACCATACAATGTACCATACAATGTACCATACAATGTACCATACAATGTACCATACAATGTACCATACAATGTACCAGACAATGTACAATGTACATACAGTGTACCATACAATGTACCATACAATGTACATACAGCGTACCATACAATGTACATACAATGTACATACAGTGTACATACAGTGTACATACAATGTACCATACAATGTACCATTTACAGGCTATGTAAAAAGTCTGTCAAATATTCGTAAAGTGTGAGCATTTTACAGACTTTATAAAAAAAATATTTTGTAATTTTCAGCACTATTGCTTACCATTGTGTTCTCTAATTCTATTTTACCAAATAAGCAAAGTTCCAAATGGAAATATGCAAATTTGACAGGTCTATAGGCACATTACCGGTACTTGCAATATGTGTTATTTTACTAACCATTGGAGCATTCAAGTGAGATCTAGGTTGGAGTCCTTGGAGGCTGAGAGACCTTTATTTCCTTTCCTCATGGAAAGAAATCGACCAGACTGCAGATATCCCTTTCCTGTGGGTTATATGAAAACGTTTTGAGAGCACTGAGTGTAATCACATAGGGCATATTTCTTAGCATTTGTACACATTTGTTGAAAATCGCTGAGAATTTGTTGAGACATAAAATGTAGCTAAGGATTACAAGATAATAATAATAATATATATTTATATAGCGCATTCTCCATTGCATGCCCGAATGCGCTTTACATTGTTGTAAAAATAAAATAAAAATAGAAATCTAATGTACAATATCTAGGATAAATCTAGGGAACTCATTTACAGCTGAAACAACTTGTATGTAAAACACTTGTATGTATTAATAAAATGCTAATTTGAATAAATGTGTCTTTAGCTTATATTTAAAAGTCTGAATAGAGTCACTTCTCCTAATATCTACTGGAAGATTGTTCCATAATCTTGGCGCGCAAACAGAAAACGCCCTAGCACCATAAGATGTCAGACGGTGAGCCGGTTGCTGAAGCAGCAGCTTCTCAGCCGACCTTAGAGCGCGTGCCGGAACATATAGCTCTAACAAGTCACTTAAGTAAGCAGGTGCAACACCATTAACTATCTTATATGTATAAAGTAGAACCTTGAAAGTTATGCGCTGCTCCACTGGGAGCCAGTGCAATTCATAAAGCAGAGGTGTGATATGATCACACTTGCGTGACATCATTATTAGCCTTGCAGCAGAATTAAGCACGTATTGTAAACGTTGTATGAGATGACCTGGCAGACCATACAATAATCCATTACAGTTATCAATTCTAGATATAACAAAAGCATTAATCAACGTCTTAATAGAGTCAAAACTTAGGAAACGTCGTACATTTTGTTGATTTTTATTCAGTCTTACTTTATGTTGAAAACTAAGGTAAGACTGAAGAATCACATACAAAATTTAATACTAATCAATATGGCTACCTGTGATTAGAGTTGGATTGATCAACTTAAATTCAAATTCAAATCTAAATCGAAACTGGGATTTTGTTGGAATTTTACGAATTATTTGTTGCAAATAGGGATTTTATGCCTTATCCCCTCTTTATTTAACATTTCCTTATAATTTTATGGTCACATGTGGATCACATGGTATGGCACCTTGGGGAGCAATCAAGCACACCCCCCTCTGGGGGTCATAGCATGCTTCAATCTCATTCCAGGATAGTGGACAAAGCAACAAGTTGTTCTTTGTTTCATCTGTCAATAGACCAGTTTACGGTTCATGTGCAGTTGTTCAAGTCTTTTGTTTCAACTGCTGGGCCACCATTGTCAAACATCTGCCTACCCGACAAATAAACAAATAATTTTGTTTTGTACAACTGCACATGAACCATAAACTGGTCTATTGTCCTACATTTGTAGCTAGGGTTAGATCAATAGGACAATAATTTAGTAGGACAATAAGAACAGTAATTCAACAAGCGCTTTTTGTGAAACCTTGAATGGAAGGAAACAGAAAGAAATAACAGACCAGCATCCTATCACTGTTAATTATCTGTCAGACATTTTTGTAAAATGATCGTCATGTATGTAGTTCACTCACAGTCCAACCATAATATGAATCCCTGAAATTATTGAAATGTCATTATAAAATTGAAACTGAAATTTAAATGGATTAATTCTAAACTGAAACATAAACTTTAAAATGAAACTGAATATTGAAATTAGAAGTTTAGCTTGAAGATTTGAGTACTCTTACCAGTACCAGTAATTATTCTCTTTGCTAACCAGGTGATGGGCTCCTGAATACTTTTCCTGTCACCAACACAAACCTCACTCAGACGAACTACAAGTAATAAGAAAACTGAGAGTCATGGTTATAGAGCAGATTTTGTATGAGTGGAAAAGAAGTCTGGCAAGGCTGTAGCTGTACCATGACAGTATACTACCTATCTTTACCGTAACTCTGTAACTTGATTGGTTCAGAAGGATAAAAACAATAGGGAAAACCATTTCAATGTCATAGCATGCTGTACGGTAACCATATACCGTAGGTTATTGCTGTAACCTGCCCACTCATATGAAATATATGCTCTGGCTCTATTAGATGATTCTCCATTTTCTATAACAGAGGAATGAGGACTTGGAATACTTGAAAAGCTGTGCAATGGCACTATATAGAGGGACCCAAGTACATTTAGCATCTTTTCAATATTTTATAGGACACTGTCTTCTCTTACTTTTACATTGATATAAAATTCAACCTTATGCGGCCAATGTTCTAGTCTGCATAAGCCTGTATTTATAAGGAATTAACATTCCAACTTCGTGCACATGAGTACAATTAAATCCAAGCAGGTGATTGGCTAATGACAGCTAGTGCTTTAAAAGGGTTAGATGTACTTATGTTTGTGTTATATTTACAAACACAGGCACTTGATGACTGTACGAATTGCACTTGTGCAAATTAATTTCAAATTGAACTTGAAACCCTAGGGTTTATGAAAATAATAAAGTAAAACAACAACAGTATACTGTACAATATATGCTTACCAGCATACACACCTTTTTCATTTTCTGCCCACTGTGCCACAATTTTGCAATCACATTCTCTTTCGTCCTTTAAATCAGCTTTTGTTCCAATAACATGGATTGGGAACTTAGTGCAATATGAAATAAAGAAAAAACATTACCTAAAGTCAACATACATGTAAACTACAATACAAGCATATTTTACAAATCTCTCACCAAAAGATAGAATAAATAAATAAACAAACAAATACATAAATAAATAAATAAAAGCATGTTAGTACATGTATGTACAATAAAAGTAACTAATCGAAGTTAAAATTTCTCAAATTGGAATGTCTGTAGTTATGTAATAATGATTTGCAGTGATATTTCCAATATGCACGAACCAGTGCTTAAAATGTACATATTACAGTTGTAGTTACATACATGTAATGATTGCATACAAATTGATATAAAAACATTTCCAAATTTGGAAACCATCTCATTGGATAAAGGTTTACCGCACTGAACAAATGTAGGTCCAGAATGGTGGGTTAATACATTGAAACTAGCTACTGTACATGTACTATAACCAATTCAAGTACCAAGCTGTTTTAAAAGATATTATCATGCAGCTAATGTCTCTTCTTGTTTTTTGTTTGTTTGTTTCACTAGATTATAAATATAAAAGCTACATGGCATGGAGTTTAAGCAGGCCTGACTATGAATATGACTGCCAGAACAACACAGCTATATTTGTACAACACAGAATATGAGATTGACACTCTCAGCTCATTATAAACCATTTCTGTCAGGGGACTTTATCTAGCCTACAGGCCTGTAGGCCCTAGCCTACAAATTTTACAGCATATTTGTCCAATTACATATGAATGTTGGGCTTTAAGAGAGCATGCATTATATCTGTGAAACAAAATAAATAAAGTATTGAGTATTTTGTAACAAATAGTGCAAACCATTCAACCAGGATATCATTATATTTAAATATTGCAAGACATGAAATGCCATGTGCTCATTATGCTTGAATTTGTAATTTATTAATTGTGCTATTTATTTAGTTGATAACAAAATACTTTTACGCTCTAAATAGTCAGTACTTTTTTCGCGGATAAAATGCATGCTCTCTAAGGGGCTGTCGAAATACACAAAACATGACAAAAGTATAAATCTAAAATGTTCCTGGAACCCCCAAATGCTAGAAGTCAGTTGTTTGGGCCTATACATGTACATATACATTGTATTTTGAAAACAACTTTTTACAGCTAGTCTGGGCTAAAATAAAAAAAGGAAATTTACATGTACTATATACTGGTACTTAAAAAAACTCACATCTCTTCCCCTGAATTTTTCAATCTCCCTTTTCAAATGTTGTACCAGCTGAAATGACCTTATTGAAGATGTACTGTATACAAGAAGAAATCCCTAAAACACAAACAAAAATAAATTTTCTGAAAAATTGTATGCATATGATTCCTAATCTTATATAATAATACGCTAAGTGTGTGTAACACTCTTTCCCAGGCTCCCTCGATCGATATCCTAATATGGAGAATGCACGTGCGCATCCAAAAATGGCGCCAAAAAGTGACGGCCACAGGTATCCCAACGAAGGCGACAAATCAGTTGCTCTCTGTCTTGGTTCTTGGTTGCATTTGAGGAAATAATGTTAAAAAGAAATGAGTTTTCTCAAGTTCTACACTTAGTTGGGCGAGCAAGCCATCGAGTTTACGGGAATCTGTTTTAGGAAAAACCTGGACGAGCAAGCCATCAAGTTTTTGGGAAAACCTAGATGAACAAGCCATCGAGTTTACGGGAATGTTTTAGGGAAAACCTATCCCAGGCAAAGCGGCCGAAGTCAAACGACCGAATGAGGTATTCAAACACAGTTAGAAATGTTGTCCATGGAAAAGGCTGATAATTTTTTTATCTTCCAACTCTATGGTGTGTCAAAGAGCAAATTCCTTTTTGTCCATGTCTGTTCTCTGTAGTTTCCTGTGTTCTTAGATATAAAAAACAACTGTTTCCTCGCCCAACTATCGTAGGCTCTTCAGACCAGAAACTCACTAATAATTCCTAACGATAAACATAGAAATAATACAATCATTAAATAATTAATTAATTAAATAATTAATTAATTAATTAATTAATTAATGTTCGGTATCTAGCGCATAGTTAAGGCAATGAAAACCAGCCTATCCTATGTATTTTTGCCCAACTAGATTAAATATTTGCGTTATTACTCGCGCAAATGAAGTTCAGGGGGGGTTAAGCCGTTCTGAAGTTTTGTTTTTGCTAGCATTTCCCCCCCTGAATTTTAATGTCAACCAAATTAAGAAGACCCCCTGCAGTTTTCTATGTGTAACATTGTGGTGAAAATCCCATGTCTCTACGACGTTCCTTTCTACCCGTAAAAATCCATCGCCCTTTCCGTTTTGGCCGCAAAGCATGCTGGGACGGTGTCATTTGCTATTTCCCAGTGCAGAACTGGATTAAATAAGGTTGCAGCGTCAAAATCATAGTTTTGGTACTAAACGAGACAAACACAACATATTAGTTGCAAATTTGGGATAAGATCTGCGAACCTTGCAAAACTGAGGGGGGAGGGGTGGAAAAGCATATGCATTTCCTGGTAATAACGATACCCTCCCCCATTAGAAGTGGGTTGAATGAAGTTGCAGCATAAAAATCATAGTTTTGGTACCAAACACCATGAACACATATATTGTTTGCAAATTTAGGGTAAAATCTGCGAACCTTGCAAAACTGAGGGGGGAGGGGTGGAAAATCATATGCATTTCCTGTTAACAATATTACCCTCCCATTTAGAAGTGGGTTCAATGAAGTTGCATCTTAAAAATCATAGTTTTGGTACTAATTATAACACGATAAACATAGGATATTGTTTGCCAATTTTGAGTAAGATCTGCGAATCTTGCAAAACTGAGGGGGGGAGGGGTGGAAACCATTATATGATTATCGTTAGCGGTACCCACTTGTAATAATAATAATAATAATAATAATAATAATAATAATAATAATAGCATTTATTTAAACACGGTATTTGCGATACTGCAGCATTCAGAGCTGATGTAGCTGTGATAATACAAAAGGAATGATAAAGAAATCTAGCTAACCTCATTGATTATGTAAATTACAAGTTTTTGATTGAAAGACTTGCATTATAAGATATTGGAATGATACTAACTAAATAGTTGAAAGACTAACTAATTGACTAATAACTTAATTAGATGAATAAGCGAGTAGTTGTGTAAATGGATAGGCGGATGTCTAATGTATAAGTAAACACTTGGACGAGTAAACATGAATAAGTTAGGCATGCATAAATAAAACATATTAGTGGTATGAGAACTTATCAGTGTTGATCCTGACATTTGGTTGCAGTGGTATGGAGTTAATATACTTTTTGACAAGTTTTTTAAAGGTCAAGTGTTTTTGTCTTTAAGGAGATCGTCTAGGTAGTTCCACAGTACGGATGCTCTGTATGTGATTGACTTGCGTATAGCATCTGTACGTGGATGTGGGATGACTAGCCTATAAACGCCTCTTAGAGAGTGTGTATTGTTTCTTAGTGTGAAGAGTTTATTTGGGAGTTTCTCTGAGTTGAGCGATTTGTGAACAAACGTTGCTAGCTTATATTTGTAATTCCAGAACAGCGCATTCCAGTGTGCCTTGTTGATGACGTCTGCACTGGGAGTGGTCCAGTCACATCTGTGGATGATCTTGGCCGATCGAACATGCATGCATCCTCTCAAGATCTTGAAAGAGGGTCGTGTTGCAACTGCCCCATATAATCAGTCCATAGGTGATGGAAGGCAGGATCACTTTGAAGTAAAATATCTCAAGACTACTCAATGGAAGAAACCGTAGTGCTTTAAGTAGATTAAGTTTCTTGGCAAATAATTTTATTGTCTCTTGAAGATGCATGGTCCAGTTCAGCTTATTATCTATGTTAATTCCGAGGCATCTAGTTGAGTTGACTATCTTGATGTTATTGTTGTTAATTGTTAATGCTGGAATGGGGCCTACGAATCGCTTTCTTGATATAAGCATTGCTTCACATTGTTTTAGGGTGTAATGTCATGGCATTGTTGATGCACCATTTTGCTATAAGTCCTAATGCTCTATTGGTTTCTTTAACAGCAGACTCGACGTCATTGGCAATGCAGAATAGGGTGGTGTCATCTGCATACATGTACATCTCAATGTATGTATTTTCAATTTGGGCAATAGTGTCTGGTAGATCATTCGTATACAAACTGAAGAGAATAGGGCCTAGGACAGACCCTTGTGGTACTCCACATGTGACATTGGCAGATTGGGATGTGCCTTCACCAACTGTAGCAAACTGGACCCTTTCAGTTATGTAATCAGACAGCCATTCCCATAGATCGCCCATAATTCCAAAACTCTGCAACTTATATGGTAAAATGGTGTGGGAGACTGAGTCAAATGCTTTACGAAAATCAATGAATACCGCACACACGACTTTTTGATGGTCTAGAGCAGAATGCCATTTCTCAGTCATATGTGCAAGCAGAAGTTCAGTTGAGTGCCCTTCCCTGTATGCCCATTGATGTGGACTGAGAAGATTATGGTTCTGCACTGTGTGTTCTATAATCTTATCTGAGACACAACGTTCCATAATTTTGCTTGGGATGGAGAGTATGGAGGGGGGATGGTAATTCTCTCTCTCGGTGATATCGCCTTTTTTGTGGGTTGTCCTTAGGCGAGCACATTTCCAAGTCACTGGGACCTTGGTCTCCACCAAGCTATGGTTATAAATCTCAGTCATTGGGGGTGTAATCGAAGCTCCAGCTAGTTTTAGGAGTCTTGGTGAGATTCCATCTGGTCCAGTGGCCTTGTGGGCGTTTAGTGTTTCAATGTGTTTCCGCACCGTTTCCTGAGTGATCGTTAGTGATTCCAAGGTTGGTGTAACTCTTGTTTGTAGTGATTGGAGAGGGATAGTCGATGGCGGGAGGCTTAGAGCCTGTTTTTCTCCAATTGTAGCAAAATACTGATTCAAGAGCTCTGCTTTTTCTGTATCGTTGGTAGCCAAAGTCCCGTCGTCTCTTCTTATTGCCGGAGGAGGAGGATCATTACAAGGGTGTGCAGCTTTGTTTATTAACTTCCAGAAGGTCTTGCAGTCTCGAACCTTTTCAAATTGATCAGCATAATAGTTTGCTTTGGCTTGTCTTAGTTCACTACAACCAGACATTCAAATAACTTTTCATTATTGTTTTTATTCCGTTTTCCTGCTTCGATCAATGCTATTTTGGCGACCATATTTGTTTTCGTCACACAAAATCATGACTCGAGCTGCCTCAGGTGACCGTCAGTTTTGGCACTTTTTCAACAATATGTATAATTGTGTTCATCGGTTTGAGAAATTAACTGAGATCCGTAAGATATTATTGCCTTTTTTATCAAAATACAACTTTGAAAACATCAACACGCTAAAACCTCCCACCATATATGGCACTGTAATTGTGTCAGTAGCCGGTCAGGTGGCTAGACTATGTTACTATATCATATTTGTTGATTTCTTGTAAGTTCCGCGGGTCCCTGCTAGTAAAATAATAATACAATAAAATGATTTTTTATTGTGAAAATTCCATATATATATATGTTCAAATGAGCATTCGTAAAAACTATACAAATTGTACATGCATCAATAAACATTGTATGTTCCAAGGGAAATGGTTACAAGCTCACAGTTTTGCTCTGAAATTGAGGTACTAATAAACTTACTGACTAAGTTAGTAATTGGGTGGATGGGAAAATATCTGGCTCTCTGTCAATTTGCATGGTGTGATCATGAGGTCCATACATCATGACCTTGAGCCAAAGATTTTCCTGGCCAAAATCTCACTCAGCCAATAAGTACATTGTACCTAAATACTTACATCTGCAAGATTGAGGTAGTGTTTAGAGATTTCTCCCTTGGTATCATCCTACGTTAAAATAAAAATGTTATTTAAACATTATATATATTAATTAACTAATTATAACTTTATTATATATATTTAAATATTAATATATATTTTGTGCAAGATTCTTGTGAAATACATGTATCAGGGTGAGTTTGACCAAGCCATGGTATTTTGGCTGCTGCCCTCCTCCCTTCAACAACCACATATCGAGCTCTTTGGAGTTCGATCAGCTCATAATTGTACATGACCTTTGCCTCTCCTCTTTAACAATAACATAAGTTATGACATAAGCCAACGTGCACGCGTTATCACTTACATGTACCAAGCCTGCGGTGTCGTATATCCTAAACCTTTCCTTTATCCCTTTCTCTATTTCGAGTAAAACTTCATACACGTCTTCTATGGTTCTATATGTCGGCTACAAGGATACCATGCAAATACAGAAATATCGACAATAAGATATTTATGACACATCAGTATTTTGACTAAATTTGATTCTCAATATCAGAAGAATGATATCAAAAAAGCCTCATTTCCACGAAGAAATAATAGCAACAGCTTACTCTTCCCGGAACGTGTTTTCCGAAGACAGCTTGCTCTATTAGGGCTGTTTTTCCAACCAAGTTACCACCGACCACAACAAGACGAGGACATTTCGGCATCTTAGTATTCTCAAGGTGAAGGAGTCATGTTACTGGTCATGGATTCGACGGCGTGTCTCAAAAGAAACTGGGTACTAATACTTGAGGAATATTACGTTACAGGCATAAAGTGGCTGTACCCATATTTAATTCAGTTTCACTTAGTGCCAATCATAGTAGTATAAAATCATAAACTGATAAAGATGCTGGCCAGAGAAGCGCGGCTAGCTGAAGAAAAACAGGTGATGTTTGAAGAGGGGGAATTGTATACTCCGGGAGACTATTCCTTTTCAGCAAGCCTCAGCAATATTCCAGGGCAGGAGCCAATAACCAGGAGCGTCCATCCCGCATACCAGGCCAATGTCACAGCGTTTTCACAAGTTAGGTTATTTTTAGAACGGTTTCCCGCTACTGTTGAGTTGCAATTATTCCTAAGGGAATACTATCACAAAAGCGTAGCAGCCATGTTGTTTGGTATAACAAACGTAGCTAATGAGGCCTCTTTTGTTCCCCCACGGTGCAACCCACAAATTGGCGGGAGAAATAATCTAAAAATAGCCCAACTTGTAAAAACGCTGTGACACCTGAAAAGGAGAAATGGACGCTCCTGGTTATGGGCTCCTGTCCAGGGTTAAACCTCAATTTCAATAGAACGAGTTAAACGGTGGGAATATTTTCAATTCACCACTTATCACTGGTTGATAAAATTTTGTTTAAAAAAAACTAACAATGTTTTTTCAGTTAACTGGAAATGAAATGGCCTTCACAATTTATACATCACTGCCACTACGATCAAATTTTGACATATCAATGTTTTTGCATATTCATAAATTAGAGTTGCTATATTATTACGAGTTCAAACCGTTTTTCGATACGACGACGGGAAGAGTCTTATTTTATAAACTCCGTAAATATTGAATCTAAACGTCCGCTTTTACTGGATGGTCTGAAGGGGAGGTCAACATGTCAGTTAAAATTTTGGCCATCTGTTAGTTGTCACTTAGCCCTAGTTAATCTTTACTAGAGAACATTTACAATGTTTGACCCACAAAAACCAAATTTGTCAGTTGTCAGTTATTTTTCGGTTGTCAGTTGTCAGTAAAAAAATCATCATTTGTCAGTTATTTTTAAGGCCGTTTGTCAGTAGTCAGTTAACCCCATTCAGACCCTCTTTATACCGAGCCTTTACTGCAGGCCGTTCCCTTTGTTCAGCCTTTATTCAGCGGAAGTGACACGCTCAACGCTCGCCTGCACAACACAACGGCTTGGAGGCATATTTCTAAGCTTCTTCTCTTACACAAGAAGAAAGTTATATTTAATTTATCTTTGCGAGGTTCGCGCGAAATAGTGTGTTGTGCGTATGACATCTCTATGTATGACATAGAGGCCTTGCAGTCGGCCATATTTATACTTTTGTGAATATACATTTCAGACCCCGTGACGTCACGCATGTGATTAGCATGCTTTAACGGCATAAAAATTGTCGCCTGATTTTAGCAATTATGCCTGACTTTGATACGAAATAAAATTATGTTCGTGCTCTCCAAATTGATTTTTAATTGTACAAAAAGGCTAAGGGAAGCCTATAATTTAATAAAATAAAAACGGGATCGATTGTTTCATTTCATTGGCACTTTACGCTTTGGTGTGAATGGGATATTAGTCATTCCGTTAGCTTGCGCGCATCTATGAGTTGCCTCCAATGGACAACTCGTGGACACATTGTTAATTGTATCTTTAGCAAAAAGTTTATTGCAATTTTATATATAATTATCGATGAAATACCAGTATATATGTTTTTCTGAAAAGTGATATCTTCATACGTGAAGATATCACTTTTGAAAATATGACCGGCTTTAAAAGATTACTAGCCTTTGTAAGTAAGAGATTGAAATTGGTATTTCATCGATAATTATATATTAAACAGAATATTACATGGCCGCTTGGAGATATCGGCAAATTTTATCTTCTCGTGTTGATGAAATATCTTTTAATATTCATTCGCTGCACTCACTCGTAAGATATGTTTTCGACACTCAAAGATAAAATCCGTATTTCCGCGTGGCCATATAATTATATCCTCTATGTACTGTATGTGGTTCCATAAAATATCCATAACCCCAACGGATGTTTTTTGGGGGACGTTGAAAAAACACACACTCGCATTAACCCAAGCAGTAAGGATAATGTTCTGTCTGTTTTGCCCTCGAAAAGAATCCCACAATATTTTTTTGAAAACCCAGCAAGACAGAGATATTGTTTAGGAAACAGATGAGACCTGATGATATTCAGCTGAAACCGAACCGGAAATTACTTACTTGTAGCTTAATATGTTAATTAGTTTAACTTCGTGTCCTGCGGGATTATATTTAGGGCCCGTTTACAAGGAGATAGGGTTACCCTAGCACTAGGGTTACCCTAGCACTAGGGTCAAAGATAGCCCGGGTGTACAAGCAAAATGATTCAGGTAGGGTTACCCTACTGCCTGGGCCAACTCAATACAAGCCAGTTGAAGTCTCTTTCAAATAAATTATTCATTTGAAAAGCCGTTTCTTATGAAATGTCATACTAATGAATGAAAACATGTGCTTCTAATATTGCTCTTCCACTTTTCTTTCATTTTTACCCGGTTCAAACAGATCTGTGGAAGTGATTTTGATTTTACTGATTTTTTGGTAGCCTGTGAACCGCTAGGCTCGCGGCCGCCAAAATCATTCAAGCATAGAAAACAACATGGCGGACACGAGTAGAGTTCTGGCGGGTTTTGGTGGATTAACGGCGTCGATTCTTCTTTCTGTGGTGCCCTTTATTGCAGCTGTCTAGTATCCTAGAATGTTATGTTACCTACTAATTGCTAGAGAACTTCAGAAACTTGCAATGTGAAATTTGGCTCTAGAATAGAGTTGACCCGGGTAGGCGGGTTACCCTAGCAAACCGTTTACAAGGGCAAAACATAGCCCTAGTGCAAGGGTCACCCTAGCTCTCAGACAGGGTAACCCTAGCGCTAGGGTAACCCGGGCAGCCGAGTTGAGTTGTCCCGCCTGCTTGTAAACACATCGCTAAAAATAAGAGGAAATGACCCAGCGCTAGGGTAACCCTAGTGCTAGGGTAACCCTATCTCCTTGTAAACGGGCCCTTGCACTAGTTAACATGCACGGAATGTATTTCGCAAACTGAATTTGAACTTAATTTAGTATAAATAGATTTACCACGTATGGAAATGTATGTTTAACCATTTTGTATATATTTTTAACTGACGTTTTATTACAAGTTTTAATAACAGCCATGAGTTGTTCGTCTTTATCGCGTTCGCAGAACGCAACCCTATTAGTTTTGGTGTCACGTGATTGTGGACTGCCATTTGGCCCCCCAAAGATATTTTTGCAGGGGCAAGGCTTGGACCATTGTTTCGTAGCCAATCAGCATAAGTTTACAGTGAAGGCAAACTGCGGCAAACTGCAGCAAATCTCCGCGTTCTTCAAACTCAAAGACAGATAGCCTGCGTAGCAAGCGTTTCTGTGTTTTTTTTCGGAGCGTAGGAAGACTTTTTCGCTATTTGGCCGCGCGAAAAATGGCGGCCAAATAGCGAAAAAGTCTTCCTACGCTCCGAAAAAAACCACGGAAACGCTTGCTATGCAGGCTAAAAGACAGGATTGTATGCGCTCAGTAAGTACTTTTTTTTTCGTTCAGATGTAATGCTGCCTCGAAATCTTCTAGGTAACATTTAATCGAAGTCTTCAGGAGGTGTGCTATCCCAATCTCTCAGCTCTACCTTCCTTACAACCGGCTTACAAACGCGTTTTTTAAATCTGTGATTACTACTAGTTTTTTTTTTATTCATCCTTACTAATATTTCTCGAAAGACGAACTGGGAATCCTTGGATCCTCTTGGTTGCGCACGATATCGTGAAACTGGCCTATACTGGCAGAAAAAGGCCGATTCGGGGTTAGAGAATTCGAATTTAATGGCTAACTCCATTAATATTAGGATAAATAGGGGAGCCGGGGGTGGCGCAGTGGTTAAGCGCTTCGCCTCATCTCTGTGACCCGGGTACGATTCCCGTTCGCGGCGCCACATGTGAGTTGAATGTGTTGATATCTCGCCATTGCTCCGAGGGTTTTTCTCTGGGTTCTTCGGGTTTCCTCCCTCCACAAAAACCAACGCGCTAAATTCCAATTCGATCTATGGTTTAGCCGGGTCCTGACTCTGATTAGTCGCTATGGTTACTATGGTTGTTTCAGGACTCGTTAGAAATTCAGATATTAACTATTTGATGATATCACGTGATACTACCTTAAAATGAAAAAAATAATGTTGAATAGCTAGAGTGGAATGGAATTTGGAATTCGGTGTGATAAATTATCGAAAAAATCCAGAACAATGAGGATGATCTAAAAATAGCCCAACTTGTGTAAACGCTGTGACAGCTATATAGGAGATATGGACACTCCTGGAAGGGCAATCCCTTTATGTGGGACGACACGAAATTTTACCAAAAATACAATAGAATACAACACAATACAATTCAATACAACAATAGAACGCAACACAATACAATACAATACAATTTGGTAGCAATTCGTGTCGTCCTACATGAAGGGATGGCCAAGGACGACACGAAATTTTACCAAAAATACAATAGAATACAACACAATACAATTCAATACAACAATAGAACGCAACACAATACAATACAATAGAATACAATTTGGTAGCAATTCGTGTCGTCCTACATGAAGGGATGGCCAAAATATGCCTCATTAGCTACTTTTGTTATACTAACAACATGGCTGCTACGCTTTTGTGATTTTATTCCCTTAGGAATGATAGCAACCCAAGAATAGCGGGAAACCGTTCTAAAATTAACCTAACTTGTGAAAACGCTGTGACATAGACCTAGTGTGCGGGATGGACGCTCCAAGTTATGGGCTCCTGGTTTACGCTACTTTTCGTGCAGTATTTGGAGGACAATGCACCGTACTTGATGCGATAAATATCAGCCTCAATCCCATGATGTTTATGACTTCCATGCATCTCCCGACTTTTATCGCCAAGCAAAAACTCGCAGACAGCTACATTACCTATCATACTTCCAAATATTTGTTTCATACCAGAAGAAAACACTTAATCGCGATAAATTAAATTTAATGTTTCCACACCAAACACAATAAATTTCAGGTGGGTCCCCATACTGATTCCCATAGGCGGTAGCCACATGTTTACCCTCGACTGACACACTTTGCATCCACCAGTCCGCCATTGTTTGAAATACGCGTATACTAGTACTAGTTTTGCAATGCTTTCGTTTGGTATATCAAGTGGAATATCCCATCAAATATCACTCAGTTGTAGTTTCTGTACACGCACGAGCCTTTGATCTTCAATACAGTGTTTCCTGAACTCCGTGAGAAATTACGATGATTTACCAATTGTCAAAAAGGACTTTTGACTAAATTTTACCCACCCTTTCCACCTTCTTCCTCTGGAGGCACACCCTTGTTAGTTATTCAAACCACTGACCAACCTGACAAAAGACTCAATTGAAAGGCTCAACCTATGTGAGGTTTTCTTTTCGGCACCTTTCAGTTTAGGCTAGGTTTCCAGCCGTGGGGGTTTCGGTGAGCCCGCGATCCTCTCCCCACTCGGCTGGGCGCGCGAGCTGAGGCATTGTCGGTTTTTAGCCAATCAAAAACTTGCCACTAAAATCCTGTCGCTGAATGTATTTTGTAAACTTTTCAAAGCCGGACGAGAAGCTTTGGATTGCTGTTCCGAAATGCGTTTAAATTTGCTTTGGAAAAGTTTGCTTTCGAATAATTCAAGGATTCACACAAGGAAGCAGTATTAGAGTTAGTTTTGGGTGAAGACAGTGTCAGTATGCACCGGGTTTGGAAAGTGACTTGGGAAACCGTCACTTGTTCCAAGCTCGAAGGTCGCGAACCCGTAATGTTCAGTCATTTCTTTGCCTATGCAAGACCAGGTAGCCATTCTTACTTCAAAGAAAATTAGTGCTGCCTTTATCGGAGAAGAAAAGACGGACGACTCCATATTAAAAGAGTTATAAGAGAGGAAATCACGTCTGACTCAGGCCACGTTTACGCGTTTAACTCTGCGATCACAATTCACTTGAATATCGCTGCATCAAACGAGTTTTACAATTCTTTAAGTCCTATGTACTAAGTTTGTGCATTTTTTAAGGTCTCCAAAACATACGAGCGGGAATACTCTACTCTAGCTCAGAATAGCTCCGAGATAATATCTGAACTTTATCCCCGTATTCTGTCAGCGAGGTGTCTTGAGCGGCACTAATATTACAGAGTAACAAATCGAATGCAGCCTAGTTTCTCAATAATTTTAAATGGCGTTTGTTCTTGAGAATTCATTTCACACTTGGAGTTTTGGCTAAATTGCAGAATACAGTGGCACTCTTGAAGCTCTTTAGAAATATCTGGCTCCGTGGCTCCGTAGTTGCCCGCGCAGTCGTTTTAAGGAACTGAAATAGTACTTAACTGTATTAGTCATTTTGTAGCTAATCTTAGGCAAAGGGGTTAGGATTAGCTAAGTCTTACAACCTCCATTTTGAATTTATTATCATCACAAAGTAGGAAAGCAAAGGTCATGGCTCCGCGGCTCCGCGGCTCCGTAGATGAACAAAACACACAGGAATCCCATGATATAGTGTTGACATAATACATGTTGCTTCGTTCTACTACAGTAGGGTATAGACAGGTATCGTGTTTGGAATCTATAATGTCTCACTACGGAGCCACGGAGCCGCGGAGCCACTTCAAATGTAACCTTGCATTGGTAGGGTATAGACAGGTATCGTGTTTGGAATCTATAATTGTATCACTACGGAGCCACGGAGCCGCGGAGCCACTTCAAATATAACCTTGCATTGGTAGGGTATAGACAGTGCAGGCATCGTTTTTGGAATCTATAACGACTTTTATAATAATATAATAGGCTAAGTCTCGTGTTAGTGTTACTGTTAAAGCTGGTTTAACTTAAGTTTAAGTGTTACTCAGTGTCGTTTTAGCTTGCTATGGTCTGCGGAACCGCGGAGCTGTTTTTTTTGGGGAGACCTTGAAAATTGACGTTGTATTCTGCAATCGCTCCGGAGTTTTAGTTTAAAGTTCCCGTGTGTTTTGAAAGTTTAGAGCCTACGCTACCGTCGTGAAAGGGTAAACGGCTTTTCTTGTCAAAACACGCAAATTGAATAATATTGAATTGTAATCAGGTGACGTCACGGACACGGTGTGTTGACTGTTGACCGCGCGCCCAGCCGTTAGTGGGGGGAGGCTTTGGAGAAACGACACCCCAACGGCTGAAACCGAGCCTACTTTCAGTTGAGATCTCGTCTGCCACTACTTCCATGACACCATTAAAACTAATAATGGTGATCAGAAGAAAATGTGGAAAGCTATTAACGAGCTAAGGTCCCATAAAGTTAATACAACCATATTAAACAAAATTAACATTATGGGAAATACGATCGAAGATCCAAAAGAGATCGCCGAGGCTTTGAACCAGCATTTTGCCGAAATCGGCCCCAAATTAGCAGGAAAGATCTCCGACAATAATATATCTTTCAAAACTTATCTAAAGACAGTAGATTCCTCATTTCAAATCAAACCTATTGAAGGAAGGCAAGTCCTCAGATTACTAAAGAAGCTCCCTTTAGCTAAAGCCACAGGATTAGATAATATCCCTTCCAGGTTACTAAGAGATGCAGCTGAAATTGTTAGCCCCTCTCTAACCTCACTATTTAATTTATCTATAGCAAAAGAGATCTTCCCCCAAGATTGGAAGCTTGCAAGAGTTACTCCTCTCTTTAAACAGGGTACTAAATTTGATCCAGATAACTATAGACCAATCTCAATTATCTCTGCTGTTGCAAAATTATTTGAAAGGCTGGTATTTGATCAGTTTTATGATTATCTTCAAGAACATAAAATCCTTACTAATAGCCAATCGGGATTTCGAACCCTCCACTCTACGGTGACAGCATTACTAGAAGCCACAGACCAGTGGTACTACAACATTGACAAAGGACATGTCAATGCTGTGTTATTCCTGGATCTGAAAAAAGCGTTTGACACTGTCGACCACAAAATCCTTCTTGAAAAACTTAAATTGTATGGATTAGATCAAGCCTCTTTGAACTGGTTTGACTCGTATCTTAGTAACAGGCAGCAACGATGCAGGGTAAATAATGAAACATCTAGTCCCAGAACCCTCAATTGCGGCGTGCCCCAAGGAACGATCCTAGGGCCCCTTCTGTTTTTACTCTACATCAACGATCTACCCAACTGCCTATTAAAATCTTTTCCTCGGATGTACGCCGATGATACAAACTTAACAGTAACCGGCGAGAGTCCGAGAGAGATAGAAGAATGCTTAGGACTCGACCTCCAAAATGTTAGAAATTGGCTTTGTGCAAATAGACTCACCCTAAATGCAACAAAAACTGAATTGTTGCTAGTGGGTTCCCACCAGAAATTGACAAATTTTCAGAAAGATTTATCTTTCACCATTGATGGTAAAGTCATAGAAAGAGTTACCTCAACAAAATATCTTGGTGTACATCTAGATGAAAATTTGTCTTGGAAAACCCACATTAACAAACTCATGAAGAAAATCTCCTCAGGTCTAGGTGCACTCAGACGTATAAAGCCTTTCATACCCCCCAAAGCACTGCTAAGTGTCTATGATACTCTCATACTCCCTCATTTTGATTACTGCAGTGTTGTATGGGAAAATCTAAACAAAGGACTTGCCGAGAATCTACAAAAGTTGCAAAACCGAGCTGCCAGAATAATAACCGGTTTACCCTTTGATACTAAGATTGATGAGCTCCTAAGTACTCTAAATTGGGACAGACTATATATTCGACGAATCAAACAAAAAGCAATAATGATTTATAAGGCTTTAAATAACCTGTCTCCTGAATATTTATCCTCAAAATTTATACCACGTTCAGCCTCTACAAATTACAATCTTAGGGGCTCATCAACAAAACTAACCCTAGTACGGCCACGAACCAATTTCGGTAAAAAGGCTTTTCGCTTTAGTGGGGCTAAGTTATGGAATGAACTGCCTGAGGATGTAAGGCAATCAACTAGTTTAAATAACTTCATTTTTAATCTTACGAAATCGAGTTATTTTAACCTTATGTAAATATTTCTTATATATGACATTCCTATTTTTCTTATTCGTCCCTGCAACATGGCTTTCATGTAAAACAGTTTCATATTTTAGTGTTTTTTTATCTATGTATGTAACTGATGATTTCCATGTATAAATAAAGATATTCATTCATGCCACCAAGCTAGAGAGGTGATTTCGGTATCAGGCTAAAACAACAGTCGTCACGCGCCACTTGACTGCGTCTTGTTGCATGTGTATATTTTTGTCTCGTCACGTTGTGACGTCATCACACAAAACGGATGACACTGACATATTTGCTTGATGAATAACGGAAGCATTCTAAGAATGTGTGACTCGATTGGCTACAGGGCCACGTATTAAACATAAACACATTTTCCAATGAATGGTATATTTATTTCAACTCTTTTTATTCTTCCTTTATTTGGCATCCACGACGTGTACTGAATTGCTCTCTATAATATTAAACTCTAGTAGACAACATGTATCTCTTGGTCCGTTATTGTTCTTCGATGATGTGCTGTCCCGAATCAATCACCTAGAAAACAACAATCATTTATTTGTATCATCAGTAGAAAATATATAGAACATTAAGGGAGAGAATGAATAGCAAAAGTCAATCTGGCAGATGGCAAGCTGGTTTCGGTTGTTCGAAGCAAGGGTAACTTTAACCCCAGGATAGCGCTAATCTGTAATTGTAATTTACCCTCAGGTTAGTGATTTAACCACGGAGTAGCGCTAATCTGTAATTGTAACTTACCCTCAGGTTAGTGATTTAACCACGGAGTAGCGCTAATCTGTAATTGTAATTTACCCTCAGGTTAGTGATTTAACCACGGGGTAGCGCTAATCCGTAATTGTAATTTACCCTCAGGTTAGTGATTTAACCACGGAGAGGTTAGTGATTTAACCACGGAGAGGTTAGTGATTTAACCACGGGATATCGCTAATCTGTAATTGTAATTTACCCTCAGGTTAGTGATTTAACCACGGGGTAGCGCTAAATCTGTAATTGTAATTTACCCTCAGGTTAGTGATTTAACCACGGGGTAGCGATTATCTGTAATTGTAATTTACCCTCAGGTTAGTGATTTAACCACGGGGTAGCGCTAATCTGTAATTGTAATTTACCCTCAGGTTAGTGATTTAACCACGGGGTAGCGATTATCTGTAATTGTAATTTACCCTCAGGTTAGTGATTTAACCACGGGGTAGCGCTAAATCTGTAATTGTAATTTACCCTCAGGTTAGTGATTTAACCACGGGGTAGCGCTAAATCTGTAATTGTAATTGTAAGAGCTCAACTGAATTGTACTCGCCCTGCGGGCTCGTGCAATTTTTATACTCTTTGAGAAACCCACTCGTGCAAATTAATCCCAAATTGCACGAGAAACCGCATGATTACCTATACAAATATGCCGTAAAATCCCGCTTATAAGCTCCCTCGCTAAAAGGCGCGGATATATGGGGGTGGAGGGTCGAAATTGCTAGTAATTCCTAGTTCTCTTCATGCGGTGCGTTACTACCCTGAGTGCTCGAAGACATAAAAGTCGAAGAGAGGAGAGCCGAAACCGAAGAGCCTCTGGTGTTATCCGTTGAGAATCTCACTTCCTTGTGCTGAGTTTTAAATCAGGAAAACACCTCAAACCAGGTTTTACTGCGCCATTCGTAAGCCAATGAAAATTACCATTGCATCTAGCACTCATGGTTGTACCTGGTAATGAATAATAGATTATCCAATCAGGGACGAAGTTCAATCAGTCTGAACCGAATGTAGTGAGATTCTCAACGGATAACACGAGAGGCTAGTCTTTTTTTTCTCCTTCGTTCTCACCTCTCTCTCGCCTCTCTGCCTTTTATTTCTTCGAGCCTCGACACAGCGTAACGTATTAGTAGTAACTGTTTACAAACAAGACGCTTGGTAATATAAGTAAACAATCTGAATACGTTGGTTCTAGATCTTGGGGTGCCATTTTGTCGTGAACTGAGTAAACGCCCGGCATACACTTTATCTTTTTGCTAAAGAGATGACTAAATTATATGATGTTCAGTTGTGTTTCCTTTTCTCTTACCTCTTGACCTAGCTGTTGACGGGCAGGCCTTCTGAATGATTGCGCTTAGTTTGGAGTTCAGAGTTTGGAAGTCGCTGACGTGAAGCACGTTTTCAGGCTTGTTCTTTGCAATCTCACGAAGCTCTGCACGTCGAATCCCTTGTCCAACACCCACGGCAATGATTTGAACTTCGTTCTGAATGAAAATATACAACTCTGATTTCAAAAAAGCTTGTACATAGTAAACAGCTGGTACTTTTACCCACGAACCTTTGCACGCGAAAAAAGAACATTAAATCCGTTACAAAATCACGGCAGAGAGGTTTCAAAACTTTTAAGCAAGCAAGTACAAATGATATTAGCGAGTCACTTTTACCAAAGGGGACGTGGAGAAATAAGAAAAACATTTCTTAACGTCGATTGAACGTCAAGCCCTGACCCCCTCCCCCTCAGTAACGTCCCGACCTTACTAATAAAGTCATTCCAAAAATTAAATAACATTCCCTTAGCGTCCAGGGTCCGGTTGTTCAAAAGGTGGATAAAGCTATCCACTTGATAAATCCGGCTCTTTCTATGTGTATCAATGAACTACAGCAAAACAATACCCTGAAATATAAAGAACCCTAACCCCACAATAGAGTTGTTCATTGTCCTGAATTTCAGGACGTTGGCAAAACCTAGAAATATCCATAAATCATATCCAGTGGATAAAGTATTAACCAAACTAGCTTATTTTATCCACTGGATAGGGGTTTATAGCATTATTTACCTTTTGAATAACCAGGCCTATACCATTACCCCTCCACAAAAATGTGCAGAAGACGTGTTCAGTTTTGACTGTATTAAGCTCGCAAGGAATTGTGGTCAAATGAACAGCCGCCATGTTTTTTCGTATTCTGGATCAGTTACTGTCTTCTTTCTGAGAAGGCATTAAAGTGCACTGACCTAACGTTTATTTTATTATCACAAACATCGATTCTACATAATAAATAATAAATATTCTATTTGTTATAGCAGGCTGAGTATTACAGCTTATAGCTGGTGGGGTCCTGCTTTTACTCCTCACACACTTCCCACTACATTAAAGTGCCTATAACCCTTTTGCAATTTTTATTGCTTACGAACTTTGAGTACTTCTGTGAAGAAAGTTTTGGGTTTGAGTGACTGAATACTTTATGTTCTACGCTTGTTTGAAATCGTGTAAATGTGACCTTCCCTGATCCATGACCGCGTAAGCAAAAGCCTGGGTCGATACTTGTATTTACGTCATCTTGACGTCATATAATTAATTCGGCTTTGCAATCATTTCAAGAAATACTTAACATATTGACTAAAATGACTTTTTTCTTTACTAACAACTCAAAAACTGTATATTTTCTATGCATCGATGTTGTTGTGATAGAAAGGCGCCATGGAGAATAATGCATTAATGAGGTGACGTACATACACTTTTACTTACGCGGTCATGGGTCAGGAAAGGTCACAAAAGGTCACATTTACACGATTTCAAACAAGCGTAGAACTTTCTTCACAGAAGTACTCAAAACTTTTCGGAGGTTCATAAGCTATCAAACTTGCAAAAGGGTTGTAGGCACTTTAACTGTTTTGGACACACTACACTCGGCTCACGGTTGATTTTTACATCAAGTGAGTAGTTGAATGGTACAATATTTCTTGATTTGAGTGTTGCGTCTATGAGTTATAAAGGTTTATGTCTCCTAAACGCTAATGACGTGAAGTCAACCCGGCCAGGAATCATTTATTATAGAAGAACATGCTGGTGGAGATAAATGACATTTCATAAACATCCTAATTTGTATCAATAATTTTACCAAATATTTGACTACATCAGAGCATATTTAATAGAGGGGAATCGTTATGAAACCCAGCGACCTTCTTTGTTATAAGTCTTTGCTCGCTTTTTTCAACCGTGACCGTGCACAAAACACAGTAGATATTGGAATATGGCCAATAGAAACGTGTGGGTTCAGTCGATCATCCGTAGGTTAATGAGCTATGACCGTGCACAATCTTTTGTTTCGGTCTCTTTCCAAAATAAATCGCAGCGCCTTTGATAGCGCTTTTGAAGTTTGCCGGGACACTCTATGATCAGAGAATAGTTTCATTCCCAAGGAGAAAGATATAACAGTAAATTCCTGGGTTGACGTCACATAATTAGCATATTGGAAATATAAACCTCTATAACTCAAAGACGCAACACTCAAATCAAGAAATATTCTACCATTCAACTATTCACTTGATGTAGAATCGATATTTGTGAAATAAACGTTAGTTGCACTTTAACCACGCGAGAGATTTACCTTGAGTAGTTTGAGGACTGTTGGGTACGGCTTACTGCCCCTGTTTGTTCTACCATCTGTCAATACGACCAGAACATCCGGGACACCTGGCCTGTCACCTTTAGATCGACGAAACAGCTTTCGTGCTGCAAGACTGAGCGCTTTGTCTGTCCTGGTCCCGCCACGGAGGTATCGCAACGTTTGAAGACGACGAATCACAGAATCCGGCGTCTGAGGCGACATGAAGTCCAGTTTCAGATAGCTCATCTGGTTGTACATGATAATGCCGAAGCGAGAGCCCGCTCCAGTTCCCTTAAGATACTGCACCATGTGAGCCAGGAAGTTTTTCGCTATGCTGAAGTGATAGCTACCGAGGCTACCAGATGTGTCGAGGATAAAACCAACATCTAGATTACTTTGACAAGCACCTTTAGGGTGTAAATGAACGTGGAGTCATCAGTATCCTAGGGATTTGCCTCTCATAAATATCCATAAAACTAGCAATTTGATTGGCTCTCAAAACGTGTCTTCCATGACACCGCATGCTGTACGTGCATTACGTCACCGATCGGTTTCTTGCAGTAATAATGTGGCTGAGATCTATCAGCAGGATGTTAGTTTTGTTTTATTTTTAAAGAGACGTGGAAATTGAAGCTTTCCGACGGAACAAGTGAAGTCGGAAAGCGTATTCATAACGGCTTAAGAGCATCATTGCAGTAAGGTGTCGTAGTTTTGTTTATATTTGGCATGTCATTGGTGACAAAAGGCCGGCATGCAATCGTGCATGTATATAACGAGCAACTTCAGAGAGCAATTCATATCTCGCCGTTCGTGCAGCGTCCGGAAGGCAAATTCATTTATTCAACTTGTAATTATTTACTAGAGAATTATTTTAAGATCTTAACCCCCGAGACCCTGTGCTACTGCATTCGATCGGGGAATACCTTTCCCAGAGTTTTTTTGCCTAAAGAAGGTTTTTATCCCTGGGTTTTTCGTATCGGGCTGAGCACGTTTTTAGATTATGTTATTTCCATTTAGACAATCTTATTGATGTAAACTTATTATAGTATAAAACACGTAAGTGTGAATCATTAGTGTTAAGTCATTGGACACTACTCTAGCACTGTAAAACTTAATATTATACAGTTACGTGTGAAGTTATTTTTCACCTATAAACCGTGAAGTCTTGGACACATGTACACTGTAAGCTATTGTGATGCATGTAAAGTCATTATAATTATCGACACAATTAAGTCGTTGTGCAGACACACCTCAGGTGTAAAGCTACTATAGATACATGCGGAGTGCCGTAAAGTCATTGTAGACACACGTATAATTGCTGCCGCAGCGAGCGAGCCTGAAGCGAGCGAGCAAGGCAGCAGTTCTAATCTGTAAGCGGGTCCAAATCTCGATTTCTTTTTTTTTACCACAATGCATCACTTCTATTGTCTTTTTTTACCACACTGCTTTGCACGGATCTGATCGTGACGTGACATTACACGATTGGAGCTAACCACGTTCAACCGTTCTTTAATGCATTTCTGTGTATGCGATCCTTGTGTAATCATGAATTTGTTGAAGTGTAGGCGCACTCTTTCTAACTCTGTGTGAACTATCAGTTTCCAAAGAGCAAGATCTCTCCTATTATCAAGATGGTGAGCAGCAGATAATTTTCTTCTAACAATTAGCATTTACAATTACATTCTCAATTGGGGAGAACAGCAGTTTGTTGTGCCGGGAAGTTAAGAAAATGTCGGGAATTGGTAGGCTCAGGGAATTTACCGGGAGATCGTTGATATGTCGGGACAAAATGAAAATAAATCGCGACAACTTTTGAAATACACCACAGCTCAAACAGGATTCAGTCGCACGATAGCCCCAAAACTACAAAATATATTCATCTATATAACACCTTAGTATTTTTATCACCCAGTAATCTATTTCCTACCAAAGTGCTACTCTAGGTTCTCTTCTAATACACTTCCTTAACTGAGCGGAGCAGCATTCACTACCTATTTGCTGCCGCAGCGAGCGAGCCTGAAGCGAGCGAGCAAGGCAGCAGTTCTAATCTGTAAGCGGGTCCAAATTTCGATTTCCTTTTTTTACCACAATGCATCACTTCTATTGTCTTTTTTTTACCACAATGCTTTGCACGGATCTGATCGTCACGTGACATTACATGAGGTGGAATCTGTTTTATGTTGGCGCTAACTACGTTCAACTGTTCTTTAATGCATTTCTGTGTATGCGATCCTTGTGTAATCATGAATTTGTTGACGTGTAGGCGAACTATGTGTGAACAAGCAGCCGGTTCAAAACACAATTAGCATTTACAATTGCATTCTCAATTACAGTTGATTTCCGGTGTTTAAACTTCACCGCGGAGAACAGCAGTTTTTTGTGCCGGGAATCTTAAGAAAATGTTGGGAATTGGTAGGCTCAGGGGACAACTTTTGAGATGATTCAGTCGCACGATTCAGCCCCCAAACAACAAAATATATTCATCTAACACCTTGGCATTTTTTTACCCAGTAATATATTTTTCCTGCCAAAGTGCTACTGTAGGTTCTCTTCTAATACACTTCCTTAACTGAGTGGAGCAGCATTCACTACCTGTTAGGTATACTAGTTATAGTCATTGTGTATAGACACACACGTAAGGTGTAAAGCTATTATACTGTAGATGCATCAGAGTATAAGTCAGTCTGGCACACATAGTCACTGTGCACAGACACATGCAGGCGGTAATCTATTATAGATACACGTGGTGTGTAAATCGTTGTGGACACACGTAAGCCGGGTACAGCTATTATAGATACTTGTACTCGTAAGTAATAATCATTGCGGACACGCGTAAAGTAATTTTGGACACATGTAAATGATTGTGCATAGACACACACATAAGGTGTTATGCTATTATATATCCATGTGAGTGTAAGTCTTTGTGGACACATGTAAGTCCCAGTGCTTAGACACATGTAAGTGTAAAGGCAAGTCTTAGTAGACACACGTTATGTACAGCTATTATACATGTATGTATGTGTAAGTCTTTGTGGACACGTACGTCATTGTGCACAGACATACGTAACGTTGTAAAGCTATTATATACCCATGTGAGTGTAAGTCTTTGTGAGCACATACATGTAAGTCCTAGTGCTTAGACACTTGTAAGTGTAAAGCTGTTTTCAATACACGTGAGATCTTTGTAGACACGTTGTGTACAGCTATTATCGATACATGTATACATACGTGTCAGTCATTCTGCATAGACATACGTAAGGTTATAAAGCTATTATACATACATGTGAGTGTTAAGTCTTGTGTTCACACTTAAATGTACAGCTATTATAGATACACATACACCTAATTAAAATCGTTGTGGACAAGTCATTGTGGACACACGTGAAGTGCATAGTTATTGTAGACATAGATGAAATGTAACCTCATTGGACACACAAGGTGTTAAACTAATATAGACACAAAGTGTAAGTGTCGTTGGACACACGAATAGCGTAAAGCTGCAGGACACACGTGAAGTGTAAGTCATTAACACAAGTGAAGTGTAAGCTGTTGCAATACACGTGAAGTGTAAGCTGTTGCAATACACGAAGTGTAAGTCTTTGTGACACACGAAGTGTAAGCTGTTGCAATACACGTGAAGTGTAAGTCATTGACATATGTGAAGTGTAAGTCATTGTGATACACGGCAAGTGTTAAGTCAATGTGACACACCTGAATTGTAATTGTAATTGTAATTGTAAGCTATTATAGCACGTGAGTGTAAGTCAATGTGACACACGTGAATTGTAATTGTAAGCTATTATAGCACGTGAGTGAAAGTCATTGTGACACGTGAATTGTAATTGTAAGCTATTATAGCACGTAAGTGCAAGTCATTGCGACACACGTGAATTGTAATTATAAGCTATTATAGCACTTCAGTGTAAATCATTGTGACACACGTGAAGCGTAAGTCATTGTGACACACGTGAAGCCTAAGCTATTATAGCACGAAGTGTAAGTCATTGTGACACACGTGAATTGTAATTTTAAGCTATTATAGCACGTCAGTGTAAGTCATTGTGACAGACGTGAAGCGTAAGTCATTGTGACAGACGTGAAGCCTAAGCTATTATAGCACGAAGTGTAAAGTTATTGTGACACACGTGAATTATAGGCTATTATAGACGTAAAGGGCGGGAACTCTTTATGGAAGTTATAGTACTTGTTTGTTTGTAAGTTACGTTATAATGTATCTACTATTGTCGTTGCACACCTCGGCGACAGTACAATAACACACTCCATACAGTTGTATTGTTGTTGATGCATTAAAGCGGTTTTCTTTTGAGCTAGTGTCGTAAAATCAAAACCAAAATAAGCTTAATTACAGAGCCAACCACGGGAGCAAGTGAAAACGCATGAGCCAATCACGAACTCGAGTAATTCATGATTGGTTTTATTGAAGCAATCACAACTGAGGTGAGAGGGGTTTCAGTTTAGAACCTGAATGACTGGCTGATGATTACAAAACATTTTTCACAGCCAATAGAAAAGCTAAACAAACGGAAAACCAAAGCAATCACTTATATTACAACACTTCGACACTCAATCGAAATCCGCTAAAGTGATCAGCACAATTCCTGCAAAAGCACCATTTGATATCAGAAACCAATATATCATAAATGGTATTTATACATCATGACATCATCCAGCACACATGTTCTACTTCCTTCAGTTACTCACAGGCTTTCATATTACATCCAAAAGTCTTAGTTGGAGAGCCTAAGTGTCTACAGTTACGTCCTTCGTGTCGTGGAATGGGGTTATTACACCACCTGGCGAAGGTCCTAACTCCACCGCCACACGTTCTACTGCAGTTGCTCGTTGGTTCCCAATGAGAGTAGCCGCCATTCACAACTACGAAATGAAATCAATAGAGAAATGGCTCTTATGCTCCAAGACCATGCTAATAATACTATTTTATTTGTTATAGCAGGCTAGCTGATTATTATGGCAGCTCAAAGCTGATGTCGGCCTGTTTTTACTCCTCGCTACATTAACTGGTTTGCACATACAACACTCGACTCACATGTTTATTTTTACGGAGGGAGGAAAACTGGAGAACACGGTAAAAAACTCTCGAATGTAGATAAGGCATCATCAACAATTCCCGAGCCGGGAATCAAACCCGGGACCGCAGCGGTGAGAGGCACGTTTGTTTACCACTCCGACAACCTGCATCCCCATGCGTTAATTATAATATTTCTGCGTCAAGTGAAAACTTAATATAGCTGGGTGGCGCAGCGTATATTATAACTAAACTGCATGCTCACCTCTCACTAGTACTCTGGCCGCGCCCGAGATCGATTCTCTGACGCGGTGTCATATGGGGCCCGCAGTAATTGGCTCACGCTGTTGCGGTCACCCTGCCATAGCAGGAGTGTATTACACAGGAGTGTTCCTGTGCCCTTATGTTGGCTCCTAACACAGTAGCTGGTGTGTCTGTTTATAGTCTGGTATGCGATTACGTTGTCTTTTGTTCTCTTGCACTTTAGTATTTTTTTAGAAGTTTGAACCGTGTTAATTACAATTTTTCAGTGCATCCTGATTGGTTAAAAGTGACGGCCTTTGTTTCTTCTCGCGGGAAACTCTCTGCTAAAAATAACTCTATACCGTCTACAGTGTTGTGTGACAATATAATGTGGGAAGAGAACACTCCTCTGTAATATACTCCTGGCCATAGTTGTTAGTTTTCTTTTTGTGTTTGTAAATAGTTTTTCTTTTCTACTTTGTTTTTTCTTTTTTTCTTTTTTGTTGTTGTAATACATGGCGAAGAATAAAATAAAATATAAATAAAACAATAGGTCAGTTGAGTTTGTTGATTCTTACCCATGCTCCGAGGAATAAATTTTGCTCCGAGTTCTCCAGTTTCCTCCCTCAATCAACACGTGAGTTGAGTGTTGAGAATATGTGAATGTAGTAAGGAGTGTGTGTGGAACGAGTCTCGGATACATGAGAATATCTTGCCAGAGGTCTAATCAGCTTCGTTCATCCGAGGATAACAAAAATATTTAACGTTGCATCTTCAAAGGAAACAACTTGAGTACTACCTCTATAGTATAAACAATTACAATGAACAGATCGAAATGACAGGATAATTTAACTAACCTTCGTGCCGTACGGGAGACTCGTGCCGTATGGGAGACTCGTGCCGTACGGGAGACTGGTGCCGTACGGGAGACTGGTGCCGTACGGGAGAACTTTGTCTAGCTCTCCTCCCGCAGGACATTCGTAAGATGTTGGTCATCTTGGATCGAAGGCTTCTGAAATGTTGAACGTGCAGCACATTGTGACGGTTTCCAATAGCAATCTGCTGTAACTCATTCCGACTGATACCTCGACCAACGCCCACTGCAATTACACGAACACGTCCACCCTATATGGTGAAAGAATGTTATAATCAACTGCAATTACACGAACACGTCCACTTTATATGGTGAAAGAATGTTATAATCAACTGCAATTACACGAACACGTCCACCCTATATGGTGAAAGAATGTTATAATCAACTGCAATTACACGAACACGTCCACCCTATATGGTGAAAGAATGTTATAATCAACTGCAATTACACGAACACGTCCACCCTATATGGTGAAAGAATGTTATAATCAACTGCAATTACACGAACACGTCCACTTTATATGGTGAAAGAATGTTATAATCAACTGCAATTACACGAACACGTCCACTTTATATGGTGAAAGAATGTTTTAATCAACTGCAATTACACGAACACGTCCACCCTATATGGTGAAAGAATGTTATAATCAACTGCAATTACACGAACACGTCCACTTTATATGGTGAAAGAATGTTATAATCAACTGCAATTACACGAACACGTCCACCCTATATGGTGAAAGAATGTTATAATCAACTGCAATTACACGAACACGTCCACCCTATATGGTGAAAGAATGTTATAATCAACTGCAATTACACGAACACGTCCACCCTATATGGTGAAAGAATGTTATAATCAACTGCAATTACACGAACACGTCCACTTTATATGGTGAAAGAATGTTATAATCAACTGCAATTACACGAACACGTCCACTTTATATGGTGAAAGAATGTTTTAATCAACTGCAATTACACGAACACGTCCACCCTATATGGTGAAAGAATGTTATAATCAACTGCAATTACACGAACACGTCCACCCTATATGGTGAAAGAATGTTATAATCAACTGCAATTACACGAACACGTCCACCCTATATGGTGAAAGAATGTTATAATCAACTTTAATAATTACACAAACATGTCCACCCTATATGATGAAAGAATGTTATAATCAACTGCAATTACACGAACACGTCCACTTTATATGGTGAAAGAATGTTTTAATCAACTTTAATAATTACACGAACACGTCCACCTTATATGGTGAAAGAATGTTATAATCAACTGCAATTACACGATCACGTCCACCTTATATGGTGAAAGAATGTTATAATCAACTTAATTACACGAACACGTCCACCCTATATGGTGAAAAAATGTTATAATCAAGGAGTACAAATAGTGAATTCATCAAGATTAAAGTAAATTATCGTATGCCACAAACAAAATCCTTCGTTGCAAGTGGTGGGATAAATCCCATATCCCACTGAATTACGTATGCAAGTGGCGATAACTAGAGTTCCTAAGGAGAGGAATCGCTCACTTAATTAATTCACAAAATGACCATATGGACTAACATAAATTAGCAGTGGTTTTAAAATGTACAAATTTGACAGCAATTGAGCGACGATGGTTGTTTAATGTAGTGGTTGCGACGTTTGCCTTACGAAAGGGAGCGGGGATCGAGTTCCAGAAAACCTCTCAAAATTTTTTTACATCACCATTTTCTTGAGAAGTTTTTCTTGAGAACCCTAGCTCTAGGTGGGTAAGATCTTGTTTACTGACCGGTTAGGATTTTTTTATTTTTCAGGATAGGATTTTAAGTTAGTTTATATTGTCATTTCATGAATTAATTAAGTGAACAATTCCTCTCCTTAGGAGCTCGTGGCGATAACTAGTTATCACCACTTGCATACAAATCAGTGGCTTACAAACTCAGTAAACTCGGTAAACTTTCTTTCTTTCTGGGTTAAACGGCATTAAGATAAATTGGTTAATGAATGTCCACTCGTGTGATATGGGATTTATCGTTGCTCGTAAAGCTTAACGTTAAGCATTACTGGCGATGATAAATCCCACATCACACGAGTGGACATTCATTAACCCTTACTAAAGCCCTGTGCAAACGAGGAAATAGTGTTGTGGAAACATTTGTGACTTTCAGTGTTCCCAAAATGTCTTCTCGTTTGCGCGCGCACTAAACATTTGTTGCGGAAGAAATAAAAAGCAAAAATATTTCTGAAACACATCAGAAACATTTTTCCTTCCGCAACCAAAGCTTCCCCGTTTTCTTGCCGAAGCAACAATGTTGACTAGAACCCAGTGCTGCTCTATATATATTGCGCATGCGCAAACTTCCTACCATGATTAAGGCGCATGCGCCAGCATTTGTTTCTCGGGAAATGTTTCTTAGTCAGGCAGCAAACATTTTCTTGCTTCACCCTCGTTTTCTCACCCAAGAAATATTATCAGCACCAATATTTCCTCAATCAGTGCACAGGCCTGAAGGACCGAGTGCATAAATTTAATCAAATTCAAAAATGTTTTAAAAATTTTAACATGAATCCCACCACACGAAAGATCACATCGAAATTAGTATGTTTACCGAGTTTGAAGATGTTTGAGTAAATAAGATCTGAATAGCAAGCTTTTGAAAATCACAAGAAAGAGAGCTCAGTATGGATTAGAGGGACCACCGTCCCCACACTCTAAAGAAAACTCGATTTTACTGAAATAAATGCCTTACGTAGGATTAGGATATTTTCGAGGAATAAGGTTATTTATTGCATGTGTTACCCTGAATGGTCTGGTAACTTTGTGGTAAGAAATACTTCTGCGGTTCGTCCTGCCATCAGTCAGCACGATAAGTACATTACGTGCGCGATGCCTGTCTCCTTTCGAACTCCTGAACAGTTCACTGGCTGCAGTTCGCAGCGCTCTGTCGGTTTGTGTGCCTCCCCTCAGATAAGGTAAGCGATCCACTACTCGCAGGACTGAAAGCAAGTTCTGGAGGAATAAAAAATTAATAATAATAATGGCCATTATTTATATAGCGCCATATAGTCATGGCGCCGTACTTATAATTATATTTCTAACATATCCCGTCAGTGAATTCTTTCGGACTGCTTACGGCGCTAATAGCTGTCATGCAGTTTACAATGTTGAGTGTGTGGTTAGTGCAATCCCTTCCCTTTTTCGAGTAATACAAGCAGGAAGACAGTTACTTTAGTCCGTGTATTTAGAGAGAACATTAAAAAATAACTTTTTTCAGTGGCCAAAAAGAAGGAAGAACCGAAATGTGAAGCTATTATAGAGATATTACATATTCAAAGTAGAACAGATTTGGTATGAGTAACGAACCGACGTGACTCTGTAATTGATACGATTGGATCAGAAACTCAAAAACAATGGGAAGCCAGGCATTTCAACGTATGTCATTTCCGAGGTACTACTTCATGTAGCTATGGGAAGCCAGGCATTTCAACGTATGTCATTTCCGAGGTACTACTTCATGTAGCTATGATTTAGCCTAACTTCACCCAAAATTAGTGATTAGCTCTAAAACGCCCAAAATTAGTGACTACCTCTAAACACCCTAAATTAGTGAGCACCCGCTGTTGACGGTTAGGGTGTTTTTTAAATGTAGAGTTAGGGTTTTATAAGGGTTTGGGACAGTTGGTGCAGCTACATGAAGTACTTGCCCATTGCCGTTGGCGGCCATGTTGGCTAGAAGCAAGGTCATCCTCGAACTGAATAGTTTCAGAACGAGTTTAGACTAGCAAAAACAAGGTTGCTATCCTCCTCGGACGCAACATGGTTGGCATGTGAGTCAACGCAACAATTAACAGCGGCAACCAATACGAAAGCATTGTCGAGGTAGTGCATGTCCTTGTTTTCAATGTTTGGTTTTCTTAGACCATCATATCCCACTGATAAAATGTTTCGTTTACCATTGCCCTCTCTCTCGTGATGGTGGGTCAGGCAAAACAAAAGGATTGCCAGGGAGTCTGGAACCAAGTAAAGCGTGCTAAGCCTGGTTACTAAGTCAGCTTGAAGACTCGGGTAAAAACTTTCATCTATTCCTTGCCTACTTTTCCTCTACTAGTTGTGGATTGACCATTCGCACGAGAAATCAAGAAACTAGGCGTAAAGAGCTCGGAAAAGAGGTGTGGTTATGAAATAATACTTCAATTTTATTTTTCCCCATAAAATTGGGTCGGTCGGGCGATCTAAATGAAACATTTTATTGGGAGATGGCCTTAATTAAAGCAATTTGGGCAATTCCTACCTGTCGACGTCTATCGTTGAATCTCAGTTTGACGTGTGCATTGCTGCTATAGATAATGATACCAAATCGTGTTGCACGGTTTCCTCTATTTAGGTTAGTAACCAGCATGGATATGAACTTCTTTGCCATACGGTAGTGACTCCTACCAACACTACCCGACGAGTGAAGTATGATTCCTACATCAAGGGTTCGACGGCACGAAGGAAGTGGAATTGATGGACCTGATTTGGACATTGAACAGACAGTTTTAGAGCCACCGTGTAACAGGTGGGTCAAGCAAGCCACTGCATAAATAAATTACAAACACTATGTATATACAAACGTTTTACAGATATGTTCATTAGAAGGGGCGGATCCAGAGGGTAAAATCGAATCCCCCTTTCCTACCCCTCTCTTTTATAAAGAAAACTGAAAGAAGCTGTCATGATCGAACCCCCCAGATTTATGTTAGGCTTACATCGTTTGCTGTTGCATCTGACCTTTTTCCTAGGCAGGCCCCTACATTTTCGTCCTCCGTTGCGTGGTCTTGGGTTGTTACATTCTCGGTACATTGTCCTGTATCCACCACCACATGTCCTGCTACACCGGCCATGGTACCTCCAGCGAGAGTACTCACCATCAACGGCTTAAAGAGAAAAAAAGTTAACCCTGGTTTTCCTTATTCACTCGCCATTGTTACTATAATATTGTTTTTTCTCTTGTGTTTTTATATTACTATATGTGAGTAATATAGGAAATGACTTCATGTTTGGAATCAGGTTATTTTCAAATATATTATGGAGGCAATGATGACAATTCTAGTGAAGATATTTAAAATGAGAAATTCTCTGGAGAGCAATGCAATGCAAAAATAGAACGGGCTAGTTTTGAGATAATTTTCTACCCGGTCTCGTGTGATCCCCTAAGGCTAAGAAGAGTCCATCTTGGACCGACCAATTATTTAGCTCATATCGTATCAGACTATTCATACTTCGATTGCTATCACATAGAACTGCCATGTGCCGTGAAAACGCGCTTCTATAATGACACGAATCGCTCAATTGATCGTTTGCATTGACGTCACACAAAAAATTGCATCAAGAAAAAACTTATATTAGTAAGATATTCTTAATGCTGTGTATAGAGCAGGTAAAAATATAGAAATGACAGAAATTTTGGAGCAATAGAGTACTTCGTAACCGAGCTGTCGGCCAAATAATATTCGAACAATTTAGTGTAATTAGTATGCGGCGGCCATGTTGGTGTACAGCTTCAGTACACCAAGATGGCGGCCAAAAACGTACTCTACAAATAAAACTGTTTTCCCCATCAATATGATTAGCATTCACTTCAAAACACTTTAGCTATCACTTTTAAAGGTTTATCAAGTCTAAAATTTGAAATTGGCCAAAATATATGGATTTCCTTGACATCTAGGAAACACGCTGACCTGGGCTGTCACAAAATTCAAAGTACTGTAACTCAAAAACAAATCACCGTATCCACGTAAATTTTTCGAAGAATACTGAGAATACTGAGATCTAAATCATATTAAAAGAACAGCTTCATATATCTTATAGTTTAGATTTTAGAATTTTGATGACGTCACATGCAAAGGATCAATAGATTTCAAACCCAATCAGTCTAAAACAAACTCTAACCGGGACCATAAAACTTACCCTAGCCACTTCGAAAACGGGTTCCCAGGTATAAAACGACGAGGTTTTTGGGCTAAGGTTCCAGAGTTTACAGGTAAATAGAAGATAAAAGAGTAGTGAGAGACAAATGCGAGTATTTTATGGATTCCGAACCCATAACCTTCTGTCATCAAAGCCAAGTGTTACCAAGCCAAGGTAACACTTGGTGTTACAAGGTAACACTTGGTTACCAAGGTAACACTTGGTCCTTTAGCGGCCAAGGTCTGGTTAGAAATTCCTGTCGTAACTGAGCCCGCCGCACACGAGAGCTATCAGCTTATTAGTATAAACCAACTAGTGGACTATTACAAATCCTTCATTCTGATTGGCTACCCTACTATAGCCCATGGTAGAGAAAAACCGCACGCATTTTCACGAAATAATCTTTTTTTTCAACTTCAATTTGTTTCTTTCTATTATTTTCTATTGTCCAACTAGTTAGTTTATACTAAAACAATTAGACCTCTCGCCCTCATGGGCTACGAGTTAAATAATCCATTCGGCTGCGGGTCTAATTGTTAAGTAGCCACCGGATACGAGAGGTCGTTTGCTATAGCGATGTTTCGTGTTGATAAACATTACAATTGTTATGCTAATGTACCAACCATGATTTCAAAAAGCCGCTTTGTGCCAGGAACCAATGGATCTCTGGTTGGCACATTAATGAGAATGGATGATCGACGTGGCAGCGAACATCGCTATATAAGCTCTCGTGTGCGGCGAATTTCGGCGAGTTCGTCGCCTCAATTTACTGTGAGGGAAATCTCTATCGTGTTTAATAATTCTTGAGGCCGAGAAACTCAGCTTGGCGTTATCTATTGACCAATGAAAACGCACAGTGCTCTGACATGATTTTAAAATGGCAATGTCCAGCGAAGTCCAGAGTTTTTAAGGAGAGGAATCGCTCACTCATTCTGATTGGCTAAAATACATAGATTAGCAGTGGTTTTAAAATTTAAAAAATTGACAGCAGTTGAGTGACGATGGTTGTTTAGTGTAGTGGTTGCGACGTTTGCCTTACGAGTAGGAGGAGCGGGGTTCGAGTTCCAGAAAATCTTTTAATTTTTTTTTACCATTTTCTTGAGATGTTTTTCTTGAGAACCCTAGCTCAAGGTGGATAAGATCTTGTTTACTGACCGGTTAGGGTTCTTTTATGGTTCAGGGTAGGGTTTTAGTTAGTTTATATTTCCTTTCCTTAGGAGCTCGTAGCGAAGTCACGTAGATACTTAGCTAAGGGGATAGGCAAGCTCTTTGCGAAATTTACCGTGTGCGGTGAAACGCGTCGCTTGAGCTAACAACTTAGCGAACTACCTCTCGTGCCCGTTGGCTAAGCTGATAAATCTCGTATGCGGCGGGCTTTAGGAACTCTAAGTGTGAAAGACTCTTTATTATTTTCACATTACTCTTACCACATGGTTTCACTTGGCAGACCTTGCTGCCCTCTGGTGGTCCCTCACAGGTCTGCCCGCCATGCTGAGGTTCTGGGTTATTACAGCTTCGCTCACGAATCATTGACCCTGATCCACAAGTCTTGCTGCAAGGAGTCCACGCAGACCAAGGTGAGTACTTGCCGTCCACAGGAGACTCCACAGGGCTTGCTGTCCAATAGCATTAAAAAAGTAAAGTCATCTATAGACATTTAGTCCAGACACTGACCCCCACTTCCGGCTTCGTGCTTGGGCTGCCTGTGGTGGGCGCCACAGGTAACCCAATCAAAAAGTCGAAAGGGGAGGCCAGCTTCTGCCAAAAAGGCGATTTCCTTAAAGGATGTATAAAGAGTAGTGAGACTGAGACGTTTGGTTGTGATAATGTAAAATGGTCCTAAATAAGATATGGAGATTTCAATAGCCCACTTTCGCGATATGCTTTACTTGTCACGCACAAAGGTTTCAATACGAGGCCCCGTGCTAAATTAAATTTATTCGTTTCTCTGTGAAAAGAATAAATTTAATTTAGTACGGAGCCTCGTATTGAAATCTTTGTGCATGACAAGTAAAGCATATCGCGGAAGTGGGCCATTTACAAAGTTTTGTGGCCAGAACTAAATGTGGACTGACTATTGCCAAGAAAGGAAAGACTGATTCAACGGAACAGAGCTCGAGAGTTTTCCTTCCAATATTTCGATCGGCTCTTCGGGGAAAGAGGCTTACAATGTATCCAATAAACTAGAACCAACTTTCTGACTATAGCCTATATTTTACGAGGGTAACACGTAACAGTAGAGGAACTGATAACCTTGTGGCCCTCAATGATGATGATAATAATAATATTATAATAACCAGTTAGTCTAGCTTGTGGGGTCGTGTATAAATCAATAAAGAATAAACTTTACTTTTGAGATTTGTCTTCTGAGCTCTAGAAAAAGTGTTTTAGGAAGTTTGAGTTCTCGACTATTCACCCTCTCTAGGGTGAAGAGTCCAGAACTCAAACTTCCCTAAAATACAGTTCCTATATAGAGCTCTGAAGACAAAAGGACACCGGAATACTCAAAAGTAAAGTTTATTCTCTTATTATGTGTACTTATAGGAGATGAGGAACTAAAATACGGAAAAATCTCGAGTTTTTGGATTACCATACAAAGCCTTGTAATTCTCTCGTAACGTGAAACCACAGATTTTAAACTATGAGCTTGGGCTGCCTGTGGTGGTAGTGGGTAGGCCTATTGTGGGAATGCAATCACGTGGTTGTACTGGATGGCAAAAAATCTGACTCATTTATTTAAAGGCAATGCATTTGTATGAGATCGCTAGTCAGTGTTATTATAAGGTTCAAAGGTTCGTTTATTTCACACAAAAACACAAAATAGGAAATATACATACATAATGAAAAGTTTGTGAAGGATACAAGAGATACAACCCAGAGGGGTTAATTACAAACTCTTGCACCCTATTTGTTATTTATGATTAATCTAAGATGACTGGATAGGCACACAATTACTGTATTTATAATTAGATAATTTTAAAGTTAAAATACGATACTGAGTTCATTATATTCATGTACAAGAGAAATAGCTTTGTACACAAATATGAATCACGATGTGGAAATTAGATGCTTTTTGAAGTGTTTCTTAAAAAGTTTATTTTAAGAACTGTTTTTAATCTCTATTGGAATGTCGTTCCAAGTTTTGACGACCGCATATTTAACGCCGAATTTGCCATAGTTTAGATTTTGTCGTGGCAAAAAAAGGTTCTTATTTGATTTAGAGCCCGCTGACCTGAGGGAAATTAGTGATTAGTGAGCTCGTATGACATGAGGGAAATTAGTGATTAGTGAGCACGCATGACATGAGGGAAATTAGTGATTAAGTTGAAGTCCCGACGCCGCAGAGGGATGGATTTTTACAGATCCTCCCGAGGCTCGAGGAGAAAATTAATCACTAATTTCCTTCATGTCATGCTATCACTTTGTAATACTATTATCACTGAGGAACGGAACAAATCTCTGAGAAATTTAGTTTGATCAGGGTATTATAAATGTTATTTTTCATCTTCAATCGATTGTCGATCTTTCTAAAGATTGTTTGCCATCCAGTAAATATTTTCCCATGGGAACACGAGCGCAATTCTTTGGTCATTGAATTGAAGTAATGCATCAGCACGTGACTGTTTCCTGCAAAGTGCCTCTTTAAAATTATTCAGTTTTCTTTCGCATGGGTGCGTTGTCGTAAAGCTCCTCGGCTGTCGCTAGAAGTTGACGATTAGCTTTGCTAAAACGATTTCTCCAATGATGAATGTCTCCTATTGCGTTACAAATCCGACAGCAGCTTGGATGTAAATTCTCACCCCATTTATACACCTTATTATACCTTCTCAAACTCATAAATAATTCATCTTTGCCTCGGTTTTCAATCCCCTATCACTGTATTTAAGAAATCGCTTCTAAAACAGCTCTTCGTGTTTTACATATTACTTCAAAACCATTCGACATGACCTAGAACTCCGCGTTCTGACAGGAAGCCGGCGCGTGTGGTTTAGTTTGATGATGACAATTTTGCACTAAGTCAGACTCTGATCATATATTTGTTATCTCTCATGCATATTCAATCTGGGAGCCATATAACCAGCCCCAAACAGGTTCTTTCTCTCGCGCGCTGAAAAAAAGACCCTTAGTAACCTACCTTGTCTGTTTTCTGATATAGTGTACACGTAGTTCGTATTTTGTTTACCGATACATAAATGTTTATCAGATTTCACACATCTGTCTGATTTGAAATCCATGATGCAGGAATCAGCAGTGCCATCATTATTATACGTATTGTCTGCGTTTGGTCCGCTCCAACACTCTCCATAATACTGAAGGCCTATCCGGGTAAATCCTTCTTTTTTGGCTTTCATGGCACAGCGACAGGCAAGACTGGATGAAACGGAAACAAATCAAAAGTTAAAAATAAAGGTATTAATTTAAATAGAGCAAATATTAATTTATGTGAATATATTCTAATGCACAATGGCGGACTTGAGATACGGATGCCGTACAGTTTACAATAGCAAAATAAACAATTAACTTGATCTTACATGTCTAGTCTTCTGCTAACCTTAGAAGGGTCTACTAATCCGGGACACGGATTCCGTGGTCGAATTGAAATTTGGGTGGGCTTTTGTGGAGGGAGAAAATTCGGAGAAAAACTCTCGGAGCAAGGGCGAGATACCAACAAACTTAACTCACATATGACGCCGCCTCTGGGAAATTAGGCTGTTGTACCTGGAGACAATCACTACTCTTTCTCCTCAAGCATGTTCATGGTCAGAGGGTAATGTTCCTGAAAACAGCGTTTTGCCCACTTCTACTTAGTTAGTTAAACATGCCAAGCAAACCAAACTTGGTAAGTCGGTATGGTCCATTAAATACCGATTTTAGGGTGCTCCTTAATTTTTGGTAATTAAAGCATTTAAGTGAAAATGGGGTGGCTAGAATGAACTTATTTCTCAATATTTCTATTTATTCTTTAAGTATGTGTACGACAACATATATATCTGCCCTGGAAAAGTCTGTTACTATGGTAACAGTTCCCACGGTCAGGTGATTCAAGGAGTCCAAAATTACTCTCCTAAAAAAATTCAATGTTTTCTTATAAATTGAAGACTTTTGCACCTCATTCAAAATGTCGGGGAAAAAACCGCGAACTGAGTCTATAACAAAACCTCAAAATTCTTACAAAAGCTTTCGAATTATTACTAAATAACTTCATTTGAGAACCAGTCGCCATAACCACAGCCTCGTCTTTAATTGTTTAATATCTATTGATCGAAAGCAAATAAGCGGAGGGAAACTCCACTTACCTTCTTAGATACTTCTCCCAGTTATTCCAGCGTATGGTTGTACCACTGTAAATCGGATTGGAGGGGTCGCGGTCGTTGATCATTGGCATTGGAAGAGGTCTGGGCTTACGACCATCTCTGAAGCAGCCCAGTTTCTCCAATTTGATGGGGCAGTTGTCACTGTACGCTGGTTGTGTTAATGAGAATTGGGCGGGTTATTTTGGTGAAATTAATGTTAGAGTGGTTTTCGATTCATTTGAGTGTCGAAAATAATAGCTTTGTTTTTGCGTTTTCTTAGCTTTTCTATTGGCTGTAAAAAATGTTTTCTAATTATCAGCCATGACCAAAGATTGTTTTCAGGGGCGGATCCAGAGAGACGGATCCAAAGGGAAGGGTGTAGTGTATTGGTATGTAATACTTAAGGCCGTGAGGCATGATGGGTAATATTAGATATGCAAGATGGCGGGAAAAAATCCCCCCCTCCCCCCATTTCAGTGATAAGAGCGTAGACAAACTGAAATGGACCATGATTTAATATCATTGAAATGGGGGGAGGGAAGGTCTTAAATTTTCAACAGATTTCACCGAGATTGTATCTCGAGGTTCAGCGTGACAAAACCACAACGTCATTAATATTAGCATATCTGTCACCAAGATTGACACGATAATCATCGAGAGGTTATTACGCAGTGACGTAAGCATATGTATTGCAATGCTTCTATTTGTGGTCATAGAAGTGTATAAAAGAGTACGTTTTCGGCACAATTTTTAAAATATATCTACCCGAACAAAGACAAATTTCATCAACCGTGACCACTTTATCTGTGTGATGGTATTTAAAAAGAAAATCGACTCGAAAACACTATATTGTGTCGGTGGAAACTGACATTGGCATTGGGAAAGCGATGTAATGTTTCAACTACTGCCTGTTTTAGAATAACTAATAAGACTAAAAAGAAGTATTTCTGCGACAAGCGGAAATAAACTAATATCAGATTAGTACTGACAATGGCTGCAATACTAAAATAATTCTCAAATGCCAAAGTTTCTTATATTCTCGCTTCAGGTATTGGGAACCCCTGTGCTTCACGAATGATACCACAAACGCTGTCAAGCTCAGTTTCTGTTTTACCCTCAGTTCCTTAAAACCCCCTCCAAAAACACGATTTAGGACGGTTAAAAGTGTTTTTAGGACGATTTAGGTTACGTTTCAGACGGTTTATTACGGTTTTTCACGGTTTATATCATAACAATAAAACATCGATGTAGTTTCTCTCTTATTACTAAAAAAACCCGTTAAAAACCGTTGTAAATCGATACAAATAGCTCGTAAACCGTGGCATACCAAGCCAAATGCCATGTAAACCGTCCAAAATATTCGTAAAACCTTATAGCTAGTAGATCAAAGAACAAAATGGGGAAGACAGTAAAATCGAATAAGGTCTTCAGTCTGATACAGTCTTTTTCTGAGCAACTTACAATAGAAATTCAGCGCGGTGGCGCAGTCGGTTTCTCTTGTGGCGCGGCTAAGAAGCCATGCCCATGGATGCGGGTTCGATCTTTGAACAAGACGGATTTTGTTTTCACTCTTTTCTGTTTAACCATGCAGCACATCATGGCATATAAAGATATAGACAGACATACAAATGTATAGTAACGGTCTTAATACATGTATTTCTAACTGTGGCCTTATCAGTGTCCGGCGGAAAATGCATGCAATAAAGCTTAAGAAATAACGCAATTGTAGTGATATTGTTTGTTTTCCTTCTGTATCTTACTTGCTCTTTTAATTTCCTTTCGCGAAATATGGTCTGTGACCTTATCTGTAAAGTCGTTTAGCCACTGGGGACAATCTTGGACAAATTGAGTAGGAAAAAAAAATCCCCCCTCCCCTCATTTCAGTGATGAGAGAAATGGACCATGATTTAATATCATTGAAATGGGGGGAGGAATGAACTTTGTGTGCTGGGAAAACATGTGTTAAGGGGCACAAGAATCCTGGTACCACAAAAGTTGAGGAGTCGAGTTTTAAGCCTTTCACATGAAGGACACCAGGGCGTAGTTAAAACAAAGCAACGCCTACGCACTAAGGTCTGGTGGCCTGGCCTGGACAGAGAAGCAGAGAGGAAGTGTACATCGTGCCATGGATGTCAGTTAGCAAACCATCGATTCCAGAACCAGTGAAAAGGACGGAAATGCCGGAACAGCCTTGGCAAGACCTGGCTGCAGATCTATTAGGAACGCTCCCGACAGGGGAGTATTTACTTGTTGTTGTGGACTATTTCAGTCGCTTCATGGAAGTAGTCATCACAAATTGAAGTCTATTGTATCTTTCAATCAAATCAATCAAATTTATTTCATCACAAGATTATATATAATCATAATTTAGAAATTACAATAGTTGCGATGGGGAGTCTACTAGAAAGCATAACATTGCTTATTTATTGGAGACCCCTTATTACAATTAGTTACAAGAGAAACAAAGCTAGAATATTTACATTGTAATAATATTGTTGATTTAAAATATTGATGTATTAAAAAAAATTTAGATGGTCAACGGGTGACATGATATGGGATGAAATAATTATTTAAAAAAATCAAGGAAACAATTATGTGCTGCCAGTCTCTAATATTAATATGTTCTGGACATTTTTTTCGAATCTGCTCAAGGTTTACTTTCAGTCGTTACCTTACTAAGATGGTTCCAAAATTTCGGCCCAGTGTAAGAAATGGAGAATTGCCCTAGTTTTGTATTTTTTGAGGTTATATGGTAGTTATGTGATTGTCTGGTATTGTGATAGTGAACATGTTTGTTAGACATGAAAGTATTATCGAATGTTTCAGGTAATTGATTTGTATTGAATTTATACATAAAAATAGCAATTTCTAATGTGTTAATGTCATAGACAGTAAGTAAGCCTTGTTCCTTAAATAGTGGTTCTGTATGTGATGAGTATGTCGATTTGGTGATAATTCGTATCACTCTTTTCTGCAAAAGATGTATTCTCTTTCGGTTTGTGTGATAGCTAGGTGCTGGCCCAGATAATGTTACCATATTGAATGTAGGGATAAATTAGAGTGTAGTATAATGTTTTTAAGCTATGTTTTGGTAGGAAAAAGCGAAGTCTACTTATTACTCCTATGCATTTTGAGATTTTTGAGGATACATGATTAATATGTGCTTTCCACTTTAAATGATCATCGATTATTATTCCTAAAAAAAATTGTTTCATTTACTTTGTTGATGCATTCATTGTCAATTCTAATATTCAGTAAATTATATATTTTTTTGCGATTAGTAAATATCGTGTAATTTGTTTTTGTTATATTCAGTGAAAGTTTGTTTGTTTTAAACCAAAGTGATAATTTTTCAAGTTCGAGATTAAAAGTATTATTCAAGTTTTCTAAAGATTTTGATTCATAAAATATATTAGTGTCATCAGCAAATAGAGTGAAAGATAACTGAGGATTTCTGAGGAATGACAGATGTCATTAATGTAAATTAGAAATAGCAATTGTCCAAGAATAGACCCGTGTGGCACTCCACAAGATATATTGAAAAGATCAGATTTAGCATTATTGAATTCAACGAACTGCTTTCTATTAGATAAGTAACTTTTAAACCAATTAAGAGGAACACCGCGAACACCATATAATCTAGTAAGATTATACAACACCTAGAGGAAATCTTTGCAGTACATGGAATCCCCATGTCACTCAAAACTGACAATGGACCACAGTTCATTTCAGCAGAGTTTGAGTCATACCTAGAGGAGAATTACATTGTGCATAGGACCTCGACACCCCTATGGCCACAAGCGAATGGGGAAGTAGAACGACAAGCAGAAAGAAAAGACTGGCGCAAAGAACTGCATAAGTTCCTGCTTGCTTATAGAAGCACAACACACACCACAACTGGTGTGAGCCCAGCAAAGTTACTATTTGGCAGGGAAATTCGGTCGCAACTGCCAGATATTAGAGGAGTGCATGTAAGTGTACTTCCCAAGGAGTGTGAGATGAGAGATAAGGACAGAGAGATGAAACAAAAGGGAAAGGACTATTGTGATAAGCACAATAGAGCACAAGAGAGTAAACTAGAGCCTGGGGATAGAGTCTTATTGAAACAACAAAAAACAAATAAACTCTCTACAACATTTGAGGATGTGCCATACAAAGTTGTTGAGAAGCAAGGAAGTCAAGTTACTATTCAGTCACCTGAGGGAGTGAAATACAAACGCAATGTTCTCATACTCATTTAAAGAAATACTTCAACCAGGACTCAACTGAAGCAGAACAGGAAGGAGACACAAAGGATACTTCTCTTGCAGGAGATGGCAAAGAAAGTGCTCCAAATGAAGTGGTGGATCAACCAATCAGACCTCAGCGAGGGCATCGAGTTCCAGTTTACTTGAGAGACTATCATTTGGATAAGCCATGAACTGATATGTGCTTTGATGTATTTGTCCCAGTAATAGACAGGAAAGGAGTTTTTGTTTATTTTAAGTACTGAACATTTGAACACTTTGAAGTTAGCTATCGTTTAACTAATTTGTTACAGTTGTTATGGTGATATATAGATTAGTTTGTAGCTGAGACATTAAAACATTTGAGCCATGTTAAGTAAAAATCTCACAGAGTTTCAGTCTAGGGTAAAGGGAAGCATGATGGGTAATATTAGATATGCAAGATGGCGGACGAAGGCTAGAACGTGTTTGTGTCATGCTTGTATATTATCAGGTTAAATCCGAATACATCCTTGAGTAAGGATACTACAAAGTGTACAGGGGGTTGTAACCCTCCTAATGGGTATTGCAAATAGCATTTCAGAGTGTCTAGATTTCAACATTTTCTGCGTAGTTTTTCGCGGCTTTGCCGCTCAAACCACCCCCTCCCTCCCCAGCTTTAAAAATATTCTGCGTCCACCCCTGGTTTTGGCCCTCGTGCAATCAATTTTCGTTTCAGTTGAGTATCAAATGTATTTACCATGGTATTACTAATTGGGGATACTGTTTTGAATAAACTGTTTTAATATCCACTGAGGTGGTCACTATCAGAGATTTGTTTGCGTTTTCAGTGGCCATGGCGGCCTACGATTAACGTCCTGATCCGAGAAGACGCGAAGGGCTAACGATTTGCAGATGTCAGATCGAGCAAGGGCAGCACCTTCTACCAGTTATTTTAAGACCCTGAGTGGTGGTCCGGCCCACGACCTCCCGCACAACAAACCGGCACTTATCCACTGAGCTAACCGGGAGGATGCTAAATTCCAATTCGATCTGTGGATTAGCCGGGTCAGGACTTTGATCAGCCCCCATGGTTGTTTCAGGTCTCATTAGAAATTCAGAGTATCCAAGATTGCGTTTACCTTTCCTCGTGATTGGTTCAAGCCGGTCTTCGATGGAGTACCGTAAAACAAAACAAAAAGAAATTACAGAGCCAATCACGGAAGCAAGTAAAACTACAATGAGTTTTACGAACTGAAGTAACTTTGTATATACGCTGCTGTCGTCCTTAGTCCACGCACGTCACGTGACTCTGAATAACTAGGGCGCATGCGCGAGCTGATGCATAAGTCGGTGGGAATTTTAAAAACATATCTGTTGGCCGTAACTATTTCGTGTTTGAAGGCTATTTTATCCCAGTGGCCCAAACTTAAACTACATTGTCCAAAACATGTTGTTTCTCAGTTTCTGGAGGAAATGGTCTGAGTATTGAATCTAATCTTTCCAGCAAAACTCTTATTATTCGCAGAAAACTTGAAGGTACTCGCTAAATTTTGAAATTTCCGCCATTTTTGTATACGCTGCAGTCGTCCCTAGTCTACGCGCGTCACATTATTCAGTAAATGGGGTCTGGGTACGAGATTGTTATTCAGCGCTGTCTGTCCAACCAACGCATCCTCGCTCTACCGATTATTGGTAATTCTACGACAAATCCTAACCCGAACCACACACCGAACCCTAACCATCGGACGAGTTCACGGGAAAACGACGGGTTCTCACTCACCTTGAGGTAGGATTCACAGATAAACAAGAAGAGAAGGTAAACGAGAGAAGGAAAGTTTTTTGAGCGCTCCTACTCGGGCTCTAACTCGTAACCGTTTGCGTGTAGTGCTTTGTAGTACTTTGTAGTGCAGACGTCATGACCACTACACTAAGCCCGCCTACCGCCGTTAGGAGTTTGACAATTGTTTATCTTTATCCTTGACTGGTTTTAAGAATGCCATTGTTTAATTTGCGTTCTAGAATTAGCGATTATTGATAATTGAAGAGCAAAAGCCATTTACTGATTATTGGTAATTCTAGAGCGAAGATATGTTGGTCTGTCGTGGTTAATTTCCCAGACTCGGTCCCAGTTCTGTTAGCAATTTCTAATAACAATATATATAACTTACGTAGATTGGCTGTCGCTAGTTCAGCCAATGCCAGAACACCAAGAATAGAGTAGAAGAACATGTTCGCACTGTAACATAATAAAAAAAAATTGGACTTATTAGAGAAAAAATAAACGTGAACTTTAAACACCAATTTAGAAAGTTTTATTATTCTTACAATTCCTTTTGTATTTTTGAATTAAGAAGTGTAAGTAATAGATACAGAATGAATGGCTGTGCTTTATCAGATTTATGTAAATCCAATAAAACACGGACACGAATTATGTATGTCATTTTTTCAGTTATTTTGGCGATATGACTTATTTCGGCCGAGAAAATTGAAGCAAACGATTATGTAAATCAGACATTAAACATTAATTTTCTTTGTTTCCCTTCATGAATTCTTAGGAGTTTGATAATTATTTTTTTAGTTATACATCTGAAAGCTCACATTTTCCGATTATGTGGTGATAATTTTTTTCGAATATCCATTGTTGTGCATGTATTTTGCTTTTTAAAATATTATTTGTTTTTATTATAAGAATAAACCTTAAATACACAAATAAAGTTTGTGCCATAAATTATTCGCTAAAACTCATGGGGAGGAGGGACCATAGATGGACAAATCACGGAAAAACGATTGAAAAATGTTGTAAATTGGAATTTTCAAAATTATTGTATTTTGGAATTTCAAAGTATGGAACACCATGGAAATTCGGATTCCATACTACGGAAAACACACTATTGTTTAAAATACTCATTTACGGCATTTTTTCATGGTTTTTCCATACCATATTATCTATTGTTTGTTTTTCCAGTACAACTTGCACCGGCTCCAAAAAAATCGATCTGTCAGTAAAATTTCCGTTCAACAAATCGCTAAAGAAGGAAAGGAAAAAAAATTATACATAAAAACAAATAGTTTACTCGTTGAAGACAAGAAGGAAACATATAAAAAAACCTGTTCGATAACAGTTTCATTTATCCCTTTTCATTTCATATTCCAACAAACTAGTTTTAATTCTCAGCAATGGCCGTTAGGAAGTGACGTTTTTTTCTTTATCGAGCTCTTTAAACTTTCAGAGCAGTAGGCATGCACTTGATAAACGGCCTTTACAAAATACTTTCTATCTTTAAAATAACTTGTTTGTCCTACTTACCTCAACTTGAGAAGAGCTCGTTCTCCTCTCGTCGCTTGAGCCGAATGACCAGAATTCGTCGTATTTAAAGCTTTGGACTTGAACGCTGGCGTTGAAATGTAAAAGGCGACAAATCATCCAGTCGTCAAGATGAAATCTTAAAATATTGCTTCTCTACCTTTTGAAAGGCTAATTTAGGCGCAAAATAGGCCCACATACGAACAATAACAAGTATTATTTTCACGCCGAGAAAGTACATTATTAAATTGAATAAAATAGTTTTATGTTTTTTCGAAACTTTCTGAAGGATATAAAGTTAACTTTAGTTATAAAGGATATAAAGGTTAGGTAACCTTTATGTTTTCTTAAAATACTGCAAAACTTTGTTTCGTACTAATATTGTTAATAAGGAGTAATGAATGTTTCTTTTCACTGAGTGGGTGTGGTAATTTGATCATATAATTTCATAATTAGGAAATGTCATTAGCAATTAAAGATCCAACCTCCGATTTCCAGTTTCTGATATTTTATTCAATGGAAACGGGAACTACCACGGGGTCGAATATCTTACAATAAACCATTTTGCCATTTATAAGCTTTTTGAAGCTAAGATAAGAACACGACACTAATTAAAGCAAAAAATATTTTCCCCATGCAGAGATCTGTTCTATTTCATTCAAATTCATATATACGCAAACTTGTTTAAATATAAGTGGAGCTCCTTGTTCAATTACTAAACACTTACAAAGCTATAACTAGTGCATGATTATTTGTTTGTCACGGCTCTATCACTAAAAAAAAGCTAAACTAATCTATGATCAGATCAGTCCATGTGGGAAAATAAATCCCGACCATAACTTTATATAGTTTTACTTTATATTTTGGGCAAAAACAGTGAGCTTCGAAAAGTATTTGCTTTTCAGTTAAAAAGACACTCCAGTCTCTGTTACACAAAGCACATTATCTGAGATATTTCAATACATTCAATTGCACGCTACGTAGTCATTGTATAATTTTTGAGCAAGGCGGTGAAATAACCCAGCAACCGTGCAGGGAAATGGGAATGCGGCAAACATTAAAATACTTGCCCTAAAACAGGCGTTAATGAAGCTGTAATTTTTCACCAGTTACCGGCTCCTAAACTGCACGCTTTCAGTCGGTAGATGGGACTGTAACCGTTGCGATTACATATTTAGACATGTACATTATTTGCTTTAGTTTTACATACAAGAACTGTTTAAAGAAATACATATGCGGAAAAACAAATACGATTTACGATAAATCTCGTTGTTTTCGTTATTTGCGGGAAAGTAATTTGCCCGTATTTTGCATGTAATTTAAAAAAATCACCAAAACTCATCTGAGAAGAAAACTAATAACATGCTGGAGATAGCGTATTAAAATTACCAACTGCGCAGAGTTTTGAGCAGATAGTTTAACTTTGTTGATTATACTAGCTCGTAACTTTGTCGGTCTCGAAAATTTACAGACGTTTTATGATGGTGCTTGGCAAGCATACACATCTCTGTAAATTGTTGAACTTTGTTAGCTCGTAATTATAACTTTGTAAGGAATAGGATAGCCCCCTAAAGTTTGGCAATCTTGTTTATTTTGGTATGCTCTTTCAAGCCACTTGTCGAGTTTTCAAATACCTGCAAAACCCCATTGGCCTACCTTACCTTGGTGTAGGTGTAAAACTTTGGTTCATAGATCTACCAGATTTGGTTTGATAATTGGCTATGTTACTTTTAACGATTCTGTAAAGTTATATTTAGAAATTACCGGTAGTCGAGGAGTTTTGAAGTTTCAGCACTTATGACTGTTGATACATCCTAAAACCAGTGGTAATTAAATTTCGAATTCATTTTACATTTAGAAAAAATATTGACAACGTTTACAAGATCGTTTGTGTTGAAACTGGATATGAAACATTAATATGAAAGCGTATTTTCAGTTTTCCATACATTGTCTGTAAAAACGAGTCAAATTTCATAAATTCGATTTTACGGATTTTATTAACATCGGATTCCCATCGATTCCCATACAAACACTGTATTTCGCGCCATGTTTGCACCCCTTTCAAAATGTCGGAATTTATCGCGAACTGTCACAAAACCATTTTTGTTAGTTTTATGTTCGTTGCTTCGAATCCCTCATTTGCGATACGTTTGTAATTTTCGCCAAGGCCTAAGTCTCATAAAAGAAAGAAAATATTTTTTTAATGTTCATGTCGATTCTCAGTGGCTTTAAAATATAGGTTAAATGTGCAGTAGAAGCAACGCATTGTCTTCGTGACAAGAACAACTTCCATACATGAAACATTTCTGAATATAAATGCTACGGACGATATCTTAGGGCCTGTTTACATGAAGGGAGATTAACCCTAGCACTAGGGCTATCTTCTACTCTTTTGTAATCCCTCGAGACTGTTTTGCCTATCCACAATAATGCTGTTGGTCCTAGCACTAGCGGCAACTTCTCTTCATGTAAACAGGCCTTCAGTAAGATAGAAATATACAACAATTGTGAAGATTGATTTAAGTGCGACCGGAAAAATCACTTTAGCGATCCTTTGTCGACATTTTCCAAGTATTGTTAGATCGTACGTTTTTAAAACTAAATATTTGAAAAGAAAAAAGTACGATAGAAACAATGGAGCTCCTAGCAGGCTCTCTGCTGATCTCTTTGGGCAGATGTTTTAAACGAGGTCTCTGTTAAATATTACGTGTCAATGAGGCCAATTAACAGCCACCAATCGAACTTTGACTCTACTCATGTTCACCACCATGACATAGCCCTTTTAACTGTTCGTAGCCAATTAACAGCCAGCAATCTAACATGCACAACACCATGACCTTTGACATATTTCGTTGCTATGCAACACCGTTGCTATGCTCGCAGCAGCAGTGCGATTTTGACTTCCGGTTTTTGCTAGCCTGAGAAAACAGCCGACTCGGGCGATATGAGTCGGCTATTTTCTCAGCCTAATTTTATGCGTGTTCACCGGTCACTCGATAGTTTAATACTTACACATGCTTATAAGTTTGATTCGTGGTTTACCTGAAAGGTTTTCATGAATGAATTAAGTAAAGTGTTCAAAAGTCGGAACAAGCTGTAGCGGGGAAAATGAAAAGCTTGGTTTTATCGTGTGAAAGCAAATAATACTTAACAAAAATCTCAATCCCATAATTTTTAAGGAATCGTTCAGGACTCGAAAGGCACCTAACTGTTCTTGAACCTAGAGAAATGGAAATCAGTTAATAATTTGTACCGAGTAAAAAAGTAACGGCAAGCGTACGGCTCCGCAAACACAATGGGAAAGCAAACTTGTATTAGACGAGGGAAGGGGGGTGAAATAATTATACCCCCGATCATTTCAAGAAATATGGCATATAGTGTAGTGGATAGGACTGAGGGTTCAAGTTCCACTTAATTGTTACATATAGCTACTATTTTTAGATAGCAGGGCGACCGGCGATGCTTCAGTAGATTGCTACTTATTAAACATCAAGAGTCAGTTCCCACCCAATTTGGGAGGTATGGTAGATACAGATTGTTATAATGTTTCTAAAGTTATATTAATGGCTGTTATCCACTGAAGTGGATGTGTTGTTGAAGATCTTTATATTCTTAACCAACGAAAAGAAGGATATGCTCGCAGGGTACAGTACTGGATTCGTCAGTTTCTTGTCATAGCCATAAAAATTACGTGTATACGTGCAAGCATTGCTACCTTCAAGTTGACAACCTAGTAGGTACTGTGTCACAGGAAATCCAAAGAGTTCACAGTGATCTTGGAAACATGTCCTTGACTTGACATCACTGACCTCGATTTGGCGATGTCAACAAGACAGATCGGGCCAGTTTCCTTCCAGTAATTCTTTTCAAACCTTGGTCAGACAGGAAGGCAGTGTATGTTCCTGGCACTATTACTTCCAGCTCAGTTTCTTGTGATAATATGTTCAAGCTTTTGCAGGAGTCCCGGGAGGAGTGGAACACCCGACGGCCGATTTCTGTCAGCTTCCACAAGACCACAGTCTCTTCACGAAAGTTTCACCTGGTTTGTTAACACCGTTTCCCCCGGTGATTCCTTTAAAATATCAGGCGAATGCTTTTCCCATTTTCTCTCATCTCAAGCAGATTAGGTTCTTCTTTAAGGATGCCAATTTAGCTTTTCCTCGGTCCACCCGTACGGCCTTCGACTCGGATACGCGCCATTTTTATACACCGAACCGCGCAGTTCCTGGGACCGAATTTTCTATTTTTAACTGCGGAATCTAAAAATAGATTTTGAAACATTCACGTTGGTCACGAGATATGGCCAGATCGGCTCTCTTAGTTATCCTCTCTTGACCGTACCGTACTAGAGAGCAGACGCTCAAGTTCAAGTTCATTTTATTCACACTTATTTCTATTTTGTAAAAGTAAATATCACTATAGCAAATAATATAATATAGAAAAGATGGAGTTTGGTATAAGTATATTTTTTAGTTGAAGAGTGTGTAGTGGCCAAAGGAGCAGAAGCTTTCGAGTTGGCCACTACCATTATGAAGTTAATGAGGGAGAAAGATAAGTAATAGTTTAGAGTCTTATAGTGCGAGTGTGGGTATAGAAATTAGGAAAGTGGAGAGAGAAAGAGTATATTTGAACGCAGAGATTTATACCCAGATATTTTAATATTTTACTTAGTTTTACTTCAAATAACAGTTTATTAGAATCCTAATATACTCTACGACGTAGAATGACGAGTGAATTGAATTGAGCATAGATGAACTAAAAAGCCTAAAAAAATGAAGAATTGAAAATAATCTGAACTTGAGAAACGTCATGGCCTCGACGGAGCGGAATAAAATCAGTTCTTTTTAAACGACTAAGCGAAGCAACAACAGCTCTGGAATACCAACTAACTCAAGCCGCTATGATGTCTTATCTGTATCCTCTGAAAACGTTGACGATGACGAAGAAAGCGAGGACACTGAAGACGCGGAGAAAATAGTCACAGAAACCATGCTGAAAGCCGAACTAACGAAGATCTGGAAGTGCCTGCAGTAGATCTAACCTCTCGGATAAATGTGTTGGAACGAGAAAACGCAGCTCTCAGGGAGGAAAATGAAAGCCTAAAAGCCCGATGAAGTTCTTCAAATTTAGTGCGTGAACAACCACGACCAGAACGAAGAAAAAACCAAGAATCCAACATGGCGGCGAGCTCCAGTTACGATGAAACCCGCCGAAATCCAGAGCCGCGTCACTCCAACCAAAACGCTTCTAACCAGCAGGAACGAAAGCCAATTGTCACTATTGGGGATTCAATCATTAAAAATATAGACCCAAAAAAGCTTTCGAGATGCCAAGTAAAGAAATTTACCTCAGTTCCCGGTCAAACCGCCGAGCAGATAACAGAGGAAATTAACAGAATAGATGCACGCCAGGAACCATCACATGTGATTAATATTCACGCAGGAACCAACAACCTTCCCCTAGTTGATTCTGCTGAAATTTGTACAACCAAGATGAACCCCGGGGGGGGACTCCCTTATGTGAGGGGTACATGGATGCTCGTCGTACCTTTTAGGGGTCAAAATCAGGAGTTTGGTACCACTTAGGGTATCCACCATCAAACACAGACATTTCTATGTAAAGCGGTACCTTTTAGGGGTCGGGTGTCAATTTAACAAAAAAGCTGTTATCAATTTATATTTTTATTATCTTTTAGGGTTCAAAATAAGCTTGAGCCACGCCCATTTTAGTACCTCTTAGGGGTCAAATCGAAAATGTCCGACGAGCATCCCTACCCGTTTTATATCGGAGTCCCCCCCCCCCCCCCCCCCCCCCGGGAGATGAACGCTCTTGCCAATGCAGCCAAGGCGAAATTTCCTGGCTCCAAAATCGGCATATCTGCAGTAATTCATAGAGAAGACCATGATTTCAACGCTAAATGTTCACATGTAAATAATAACCTCAAATCTTTCTGCGATAGTAATGATTTGGATTCAGTATAGACAATTCAATAATCGATGGCTCATGCTTAAATGGTAGTAAACTTCATCCGGCTGAACGCCAAAGGATCGGCGTTGCTTGCAGTTCAGTTTATAAAGTTAATTAGAGGACCCGGCTTTAGGCAGCCTTCGTCAAGGGGTTTTCAGGTGTCCAGCATGTATCAACTGGGCCAGATGTTAATGAATCTCGGCAACAGTCAGCCGAGCAGCCAAGCCGTGACAGAAGAACTGAATCACCGCCAGTAAGCGCCAAGTCAGCTTAACTCAGCGACAGGTAACAATATCCAATCTCCATTGCATAGCATTGCTAACTCTAAAGGTTTGAAGCTCGCTTGTATTAATGTCAACAGCTTGATGAAACATATCGATGAAGTCCGTTACTTATTGGTTGATTCGCCTTTGGAAGTAAAGCAAACATGATGATTCTATTGCCGATGGAGAGATCCATATTTCAGGTTATAATTTCATTCGAAAAGACCGTAATAGATTTGGTGGCGGTGTTGCTATTTACATAAAATCAATCAATCAATCAAGCTTTATTTATACTCATACATTTACATTTAAAAAGAAGAATACAGAAACTAACAAAATATAGGAAAAGAAGTTAATCTGTTGCTAATGGTACTTAAGATTTAGATGGAGTAAACGCTGCTTAGATTAACCATGAGGGTTATTCGAGCTAAGTAGCGTTAAAAATTGCTTTGAAAAATTTGGAACACGATAGGCCAGGGGACAAGAACAACAATGTTTACTGAGCAACAGTACATAAGTATTAAAACTACAAAATTATATGTATAAAGATGGCAATAGGAAGGTAGGAAGCTAATAATATTGATAGTTAATTAAAACAGTAATGGTAATGAAAGGGACATTCATCAATAATTCATTATAAAGGAGTCTCTGAGAAGCTTCGCAAAACATTTTCGACTTTTGAATTTTGGGTTTTCATCAATTGAGTTCCAAACTTTGACACCCGTATAGCGTATACTAAATTTGCCATAATTCGTTCTTATTTTTGGGAGGTAAAATGCCTTTTTGCTAGCTAATCTAGTATTGTATTGATGAGTGTTACAAACAAGGCTAAAATAATCATTCAGAATGCAACAGGGAGTCTATTGTGGTGAAAATCATACATAAATAAGGCATTGTGAGTGAAAACTAAATCAAGAAATTTAAGTATGCCTAATCGTTTAAACAATGGACTAGAATGATCGTAGTGATAATACGCACTGCTTTTTTCTGAAGTGTGATTAGGGGCCTAAGAGTAGAGGGGTATGTATTTCCCCATGTACATGTGACATATGATAAAAAGAATAAATTAGAGTATAGTATAATTGAGTCAAAATGGACAAACTGACATAATATCGAATTTTACACATGATACCAACACATCGATTTACTTTCTTGGATATATGTGAGATATGATGTTTCCAACTCAAATTTGAGTCAATGAAGACACCTAGGTACTTAATACTCTTTTCTTGCTTAGTTCTCTATTGTTTATGCATAATTTAATTTTATAGCTCACTGGTTTTTGAGGAAGATGGAAGATGATAAAGTTCGTTTTGTCAATATTCAATGACAGCTTATTTGCCGATAACCACTTATACACTAATCTAAGATTTTCATTAATGGTAGTTTCTAAGGCAAGTAAGCTGTTATTGGAACAAAAAAGGTTGGTGTCATCTGAAAAAATATGAAAATTAAATAGTTTACTACAGTTACAGAAATCGTTTATGTATAAAAGAAATAAAAGAGGCCCTAACAAAGAGCCTGAGGCACCCCATGTGAAATAATAGACTCCTCAGATCTGGTACTCCCAACTGAAACGAACTGGCGCCTATTTTTCAAGTAGGAAACAAACCAATCACATGCTATGCCATGAATACCATAACGATACAATTTAGCAATTAAAATGTCATGACCAACAGTATCAAAAGCTTTGGAGAAGTCTAAAAAAATTCCACATGAGTATAGCCCATCCTCAATCGCACTTTGTATTTTATCAGTTATAAGGAGAACTGCATGAGAAGTGGAATGCTTGGCATGGAAGCCAAATTGATTTTCATAGAGAATGTGATTTGGATCTATAAAAGCAATTAGTCTTTTAAACATCAATTTTTCCAAGATCTTATTAAAAACGGAAAGAAGAGAAATTGGTCTGTAATTATTCAAATTTGTGGTTGAATCCTTTTTATGCACTGGAATAACCTGAGCTACCTTGAAGTGATCTGGTACAGAGCCACTAGAAAATGAATAATTTATGACAATTTCAAGAGGGATTGATAGGCAGCCAAGTTTTGAGAAGTTTTGATAGTCTAGTTGGAATACTATGTGGACCAGTTGCTTTTGATGCCTGGAGGTTTGATATTTCATCCTCAATTTCTCTAACAGTAACTGGAAATAAGTAAAAACTATTTAATTGTGGAGTACCCAATTGATTGGGGTTGCTGTAGAGCTGGGAATATCTTGAGCTATTTTTTTTTCCAATATTAGAAAAGTATTTATTGAATGCTGATGCTATTGTTGCAGGATCTTTCAGAATATGATTATTAAGTATAATCTTAGAAGGGGGATTCGAGCCCTTTGGCTTTAGGGTAATCAGTTCCTTAATCCCAGTGTTTTTAATATTCTGGCTGTTTATCAAAAAGAAGTCTTCATAATATTTCTTTTTGCTCATTTTGAGAAGATGATTTAATTTGTTGCGATAACATTTATATTTCGCTTGATAATAGGAATTATTAGTACTTAATTTTTTTTTGAACAGATTATCTTTTATCTTGATTGACCAGGAGTAATCCAAGGTTTAGACATCAATTTAATTTCGCGCCTTGAGACTTTACGAAAGGGTACATGTTTATTAATTATATCAGTAATAGTTGAATAAAATGACTGAAACAATATATTGACAGTAGTACCAGATTCACAAGGCAAAATCTTAGACCAATTAATCTGACTCACTCATTTCGGAAAAAAGAGTGTCTTCATCCAAATTAGAGTAGTCCCTCTTATACATTTTAAAATTGCTAGGGAAAGAAGACAATTTGTTTATGATCAAAAAATTAGGTAAATGATCTGTAATATCGCTCAAAATATTGCCACTAAGGGCTTGATGTTCAAGAGAATTACAAAAAATGTTATCTATGAGTGTAGCTGAGTGAACAGTTATTCGTGTTGGCTTCAGGATTTGTGGACGAAAAGAGTAGGAACCCAGAGTATTTATAAAATTGTCAGTATCTGCATGAGAATCAAAGTTTAGGAGATTAACATTAAAATCAACCATTAATAGGCAGTACTTGGACTCTTTTTGGATTTTATCAATGGACTTTGAAATGTGGTCAAGAACTTTCTCTAGTTTAGAATTTGGATGCCTATACAGTACACCACATATAATATTATGGTTTTTAGTACATTCAACTTCAATCCAAAGGGATTCAAATTCAGGTTCAGAAATACAAATAGCATCTCTTTTAGTGTAATTGAGTCTGTTGTTAACAAAAAATCCCACTCCACCAGCATTAGAAAGAGTGGGCTGAGAAATGAATTGATAGTCAGGGAGATCAGTGTTCAGAACACGATTGGAATTCTCTTTTATTTTGGTTTCAGAAAGGCCAATAATGGGAAAAGAGTGATGAAGTTCAACTAAAAGTTCTGAGAGGGATTCATAATTTGCTGCTAGGCTTCGATCTAATATTTAAGTGTAGTTGTAGTAACCTTTTATCGAGGTTTAACACGAGTTCCGTTACACAGAAATCCGAACTAGTCAGAACACACACTCGACCCCAGGCCACTTCATTCCTCCCCACTAAGTCGATAAACAGTATCGACAATATAACAATGTAAACTAAATGAACATAAACACAGTTCAAAGTTCATAGTCCCTTAAATATGCAGGTGTCTCCCGCTTGCGTCCAGATCATCTTCTTGTTAACTCTTCAGCTTGTTTCAGATGACCTGGCTGCTCCTCCGGTGTCGGTGCCATTGGTCCTTGTTGCATGGTATCCGGTATGTCAATATCTAGTTTACTTTGGCCTGAATCAGTACGGCGGCGTAGGTGGTCCTGATGACGTCGGATGACTGTACCGTCTTCTAGCTGTACCTCAGCGGACACAGGGCCTGACTTCTTGACGATGGTTCCTGGTACCCATGCTTTCTTCTGTTAGAAATCTCTAGCATAGACAGCTTCCTCCAATGGTAGTTCTCTCTCTCGGGCATGATAATCATGTATTGTCTTTTGCTGAGACTGTTTGGTCCTGACCCTCTCTCTGATATCCGGTTGTAACAGATCGAGCAGAACACGTGGTTTCCTCTTTATGAGTAACTGTGCAGGTGGAACTCCCGTTGTTGTGTGGGGTGTTGTACGGTAACTCAGAAGGAATCGGGACAACTTCGTTTGCACACTTCCAGATTTCATCTTCACAAATCCTTCTTTAAATATGCGCACAGCACGTTCTGCTTGGCCATTAGAAGCAGGGTGGTAGGGGGCAACTCTAATGTGTTTGATGCCATTTCTCTTCATGAATTCAGCAAATTCAGCACTTGTAAAATTTGTACCGTTGTCACTCACTACCGTCTCTGGCAATCCGTGCGTAGCAAATATCTCTCTCAGCTTCTCGATGGTCGCAGTTGATGTGATAGATTTCATTACGTGCACCTCCAGCCACTTAGAGTAGGAGTCCACTACAATAAGAAACATTTCTCCCATGTAGGGCCCCGCATAATCTATGTGGAATCTGGACCACGGTTGTCCGGGCCACTCCCAGGGATGCAGGGGGGCCTACGCTGGGGCTACCTGATGCCGTTGACATTCCTCACAGGTCTTAACCTCCTGCTCGATTCCCTGGTCCATCCCTGGCCACCAAACGTAACTGCGTGCAAGAGCCTTCATGCGTGACACTCCCGGGTGGGCCTCATGTAGTTCAGTTAGTACCTTTGAACTTCCCTGGGGTGGCACAACTACTCTGGACCCCTATAACAAACACCCTTCTTCCACACTCAACTCTGTCTTCCTTTGGAAGTATGGCTTGAACTCATCAGAAGTACACTCTGTAGGCCAACCTGCCAAAGTGAACTGTACTGCTTGTGAGATGATTGGGTCCCTTGCGGTCCAATCTCTAATCTGACTGCTACATACAGGTGTCTCTTCTAAGTGTTCCATTAATAAGATAGTCTCACCTGGTAGTGGCACAGCCTGTGGCATAGTGGGCAATGGGAGTCTGCTCAAAGCATCAGCATTTCCATTGGTTGAGCCTGCCTTGTATGCGATTTTGTACTCATATGCTGCTAAGGTGAGGGCCCATTGTTGAATTCGTGGTGCTGCTTGACAGGGGATTCCTTTCTTTTCATTGAGCAACCCTTCTAATGGTCTGTGATCCGTCTTAATTATGAAGGTGTCCATAAAGGAATTGGTGAAATGTTTTAACACCGTATATGATTGAATAGTTCCTTTCTGCTGCATTGAGAGATCTAGAGACGTACCCAATGGGCCGTTCACTCCCATCGTCCATCCGGTGTGATAGAACAGCGCCCACTCCATAATTGGAGGCATCACTTGCGAGGATAAGCTTTTTCTCTGGGTCAAAGTGCACTAGTAGCTGGGCTGATTACAGAAGTTCCTTTGCCACGTTGTTCCTTTTTCCATTCCCACTTTACTCCTTGTCTAAGAAGTTCATGGAGTGGCTCCAAAACTGTGGCAATGTCTGCATGGTAAGAATTTATGGTAGTAATTCAACATTCCTAGAAATGCTCGCAGTTGGCTCACATCCTTAGGCTCAGGAGCATCCTTGATGGCGTCAACCTTGTTCCAGACAGGTTTGATGCCCTGTCCATTGATTACATATCCACAATATGTAACTTCTGGCTGCATGAAAAAGCATTTCTCCTTTCGTAACTTTAGCCCTGCCATAGACAGTTTATCTAGCACAGCATTCAGATTGGCCAAGTGCTCCAAGTCATCTTTACCACTCACCAATATATCGTCGATGCGTACCACAACATGAGGTATCCCTTGCAACAAATTATCCATAGTGCGCTGAAATATTCCGGGTGCTGAAGAAACATTATACGTATAGAGTCCCTTGTGTGTATTGATGGTTGTATATTTCTTAGAATCCTCTTCCAGTGGCAATGACATGTCAAGCTTTGTGAATTTGTTTCCTCCATCTAGTGTTGCAAGTAGGTCTTCGGTCGTGGGAATTGGATAATTATCCAGTTTAGATGTCTGATTAACCGTGCATTTATAGTCTCCACATATGCGTACTGATCCATTGGACTTGACGACAGGAACAATTGGGGCAGCCCATTCACTGAATTCAACAGGAGATATTATGCCTTCCGCCTTGCAGTCGCTCCAACTCCTGTTCTACTTTGGCCTTGAGAGCGTATGGCACTGACCGGGCTTTCATGTACTTGGGCTCTGTGTTTGGTTCAACATAAATCTTGGCTTTGGGACCATTAAGAGTGCCTAGACCCTTTCCAAAAACTTCCTGATGGCTGTCCAGCACTTGGGTTAGACGAGTGTTACTCTCAGTGACTTTAAAAACAGTGTTCCAGTTAATCTTGACCTTTTTAAGCCAATCTCTTCCAAGCAAATTTGGGCCTTTGGTCTCAACCACCATGGCTGGCAATTCATGGAGTTGCCCCTCATACTTAATGGGGACAAGTGCCGTCCCTTTAATGGGTATTTTATCTCCTGTGTATGTGGTTAGCACCGCCGTCGTTGTTTGGAGGGGTTTCAACTTGTCGCGTAACTTGTTGAATGTCACTTCATTAATTATGGTCCTTGTCGCGCCCGTGTCAATTTCCATTTTAACTGGTTCTCCGCAAAGTTCAATGTCTAGTTCATAAGCTTTAACCTTCTCTTCGTTCACATGGTACATCGTGTAAACATTTCCGTCACTTGGTTCATTGAGTTGATTCGTCGCTTGGCTGCTCTCCTTGTCAGCCTTGTTGTTGTTCTTGCTTTGGTTTCCGTTCGACCTGTCCTTGCACATTTTCGCCAAGTGTCCTTTCCTGTCACACTTGAAACATCTGATTTCTTTAAATCTACACGAGGAAGCTTCGTGCTTCCCCCCACAACTATAGCATACGTATGCTTGGCTGGCTTGATTTCTGGAGACTACTCGATGAAGATTGTTCGGTGTCTCGGGTTGCTTATTCATTTCAACCACGTGTCTGGTGGCTGACTCAAGTGCTAAACTAAGCTCTACGGCTCTTTTTAATGTCAACCCGGCTCTGCCAACAGCCTTCTCTGGATTTTCTCATCCCTTATTCCGCAAACTAGACGGTCTCTAAGCATATCCTCCATTGAGTCTCCAAATTTACAATGTTCGGTTAGTTTTCGTAGTCCCGCGACAAACACGGCAACCGTCTCGTCCTCTCCTTGACTTCTGTTGTGAAATTTAAACCGTTCTACAATTTCGCTCGGCTTCGGTGAATAGTGCTTTCCCAGTTCTTCTATGATCTTTTTGAAGCTCTCTTCTGCTTGTTTGTTGGGCTGTAGTAGGTCTCGTATTAGGGCATACGGTTTGGCGCCACAAACACTAAGGAGAATCGCTCGTTGCTTCGCTTCGGCTTTCACGTCGTTGGCTACGAAATATTGCTCTAAACGCTCCACATATTGGGTCCATGTTTCTCCCGACTCCTTGAACTCACCTACAGTACCGTAAGTAGCCATTCTACTCGAATCTGGAGAAACTAACTAACTAACTACCTCGACGCCAATGTAGTAACCTTTTATCGAGGTTTAACACGAGTTCTGTTACACAGAAATCCGAACTAGTCAGAACACACACTCGACTCCAGGCCACTTCAGTAGTGCTGAGAATGAGTTACGTGTATCAGTCAGAGCTGTTTGAATCTCGTAATTTGAATGAAAATCATGGGTTGTATAATAATCAAAGCTGGTTAAGTTTGGTAAATTCTGATCTATATCTATATCGAGAACAGGGCAGATTAAGCTATTAGGTGTATACATTAACGAACGTTTGAATTTTACTAGTCACATAAGTGAATTATGCACCAAGGCTAGTCGGAAAGTAGGAGTACTTATGCGATTACGTAATCTTATACCTTGTACAGCTAAGCTATCACTATATATGTCGTCAATTCTGCCCCACTTAACTTACTGTCATTTAGTTTGGCATTTTTGTAAGTCATCAGACTGCAGGAAGCTTGAACGTGTTCAGGAGCGAGCGTTGAGGGCAGTCTACAGGTCTAAGTCAGAGTCATACCTGGAACTCCTGAACCGTGCCAAGCTACCAACATTGTATAATAGACGTTTACAGGATATTGCTACACTGATGTACAAGGCCGTTAAATACGGACTTGTACCGAGTAGTGTCTCGGGCTTGTTCAAAAGTAAAAGTACGCGTTACTCGCTCAGAAACAGTGAATTCGATATACCTAGGTTTGAAACAATTAGTTATGGAAAGCATTCAATTAGATACTTGGGACCATTTATATGGACAAAGCTTAGGCCTAGTCTTAGGACTGTGTCCAGTCTAAATTCGTTTAAACATAATATACGAAAGTTAGATATATCAAGCTTAATAGATAACAATTCTTACTGCTGCATATTATGCAGCTCATGATATAATTAGCTCTGCATATAAATTTTTAGATTTTATAATATATTTAAGTATAGTTATAGTAGATTTTAAAATTGTACATAACTCTAGGTTACTTTTTATCTTATTTTACTCTATCTTTTGTTAAAGTGTCCCCCATTAGCTGAACAGCTAAATACATTGACACTGTAATAAAGTTATTATTATTATTATTGGCTAAATTAGAGTTGCATGGTTCTGATGCTTAGACATAATGTCAAAGCAAGGCAAAGATTCAAGTTTTAAGCTTGCTATTTGTCTTTCACAACTTTTCTACAATTGGGACAGTAAGATGCCATCATTAATATAATATTAACACTATAGCACTAATCTCAGTTGGTTGTGAAATTGGTACATTATTTCTGACTTTACTTAGCTTCATGATGCTCTGCCTTGTTGGTCTCCTGCCTTCAGCTTAGTCGGCTGGTTTTCCAGGCTACCTTCAGCTTGGCCAGATCGCTGATTGAGCTAAGTTGACATAGATCGACTTTCCTTGGCTTTGCGTAAGTATATTCGACCATTAGCAGTGGAGATAAACTTGTACTTAAGCTCCTTCTTGACAGCTAGAGCAGCTTTGAAGATGTCTTTCCTCCCTTGAGTCAAGCTTTCTGAAATGTAGATGCTGCTGCCCGGCATGCTCTCGAAACCCTCGAGGTCGCTCGACATTTTCCCTTTCAGCTTGAAGCGAGCTCTGTAGAACTGTTCACGTACAACTCTCCTAACAAACTTTACCATAATCACGGGCAGAGATTGCATGAGCCCAGGCTTGATCTCGTGACTTAGTGTGGCTAGGAAGTCTGTGAGTAATTGAGATGTCCATGTCGTCCATTTCAACATCGATTAGTTCAGCAACCTTGAGGACTAAAGTAAAAAGTAAAGTAAAGCAACTTTATTTAACGTCGGTAACTCGTGACAGTCTGATGAGACTGATAAACCTGAGGCCGACGGGAGTCCTACGATTTTACGTCCTTATCCGAGAAGACGTGAAGGTCTAACCATTTGCAGTTGTTTCACAAAGGCAGCACCATCTACTCAGTTATTTTAAGACCCTGAGTGTTGGTCCGGCCGGGGTTTGAACCCGCGACCTCCCGCTCAACAGACCGGAGCTTAACCACTGAGCTAACGCTGGCCTGAGCACGGTATACCTTTTATTTCAAGACAATCTCGCCTCAAATATTGTTCTTGATCATCGCTCACTGTCTGTTGCTGCTTGACAGTATTTGTGAGAGTAAACACGTGTGACTTGAGACAGTTAATCTCGCTTTGTAGTTAGGTCTTCTCTTGCTCTAGTCTTGCTATCTTTGTAATGACTTCTTCTCATTCATAAATTGCATAGATTGCAAAATTGGGTCTAATTTCTTATCAAATAAAGCTTCTAACTCTTCCTTTGTGATGTCCATATTTAGATAATCTAAAATATAACACTTAGAGGCAAACATAACACTAGAAATGTACAGAGAAATGTCTAAAGTACAACAACAGTCTTCTAACCGATTCTCAAGATATTTCTGAGGCTATGAATGACCACTTTACTAATATTGGTCCAAAACTAGCTGATGCCATTCCTAATAGCAGAATATCGTTTAAAACTTATCTTGATAGAGTCAATAGTACCTTTGAAATAAAACCGGTTGGTAGCGCAGAAGTCTTAAATAATCTAAAAAAGTTATGTGTTACCAAAGCAACCGGCCTCGATAACATTTCATGCAAAATTCTTAAAGAAGCCTCTGACTTAATATGTAAGTTGGAAAAGGCTCGACAGTCAGAGAGCCACCCAAAAGGCTATCCTAATGTACAAAGCCCTGCACGGTCTGGCTCCCACATATCTAACTAAAAAGTTTGAAAGACGAAACTCGGCCCTAAAATATGATCTGAGAGGTGCGAGTTCCAAAATATCTATGCCACAACCCCGGACTAACTTTGGCAAAAAACGAATTTGCTACAACGGGGCTGAACTTTGGAATTCATTGCCTGAGGATATCAGATTATCTGATACAATTAATATTTTTAGAACTAAACTACGTAAACATACACTATTGTAATTACAATCTTATAAGACACGTCAAACATGTAAAGCAGTAGGCATTCTTTTTACGATTTTAAAATTTTACTTTTAATGTTATGCTATTACTGATGGTTTCTTACGTGTATAAATAAAGTATGTATGTATATGTATGTAAATATTGGAGCTAAGCGCAACACCATCATCGTGGCTCGCTGACATGCACTCAAAAAAAGAGAAAATGTCGTATTCTAACAGGGCAGATTTAGTACCCAATTCGATTCAATTGAGCTAATTTGTGTTGAGATGAATCTCCCACATAATTATATAGTAAATCAATTTTGCTTGGTACAGGCGACCAAACTCTAATATGAATATTTTCAATGATTTCGATAAATTTATTGAGAAATGTGATGCCAAAAATAAAGAATTAATTATAATAGGTGATTTAAATTGCGATTATACTAAATTGCTTCTTGAGACCCACACTAAGGAATTGCAATTTCTGTGTTCTGTTTACCAACTGGAACAATTGATAAAAGTGCCAATTGATCTTATTTTGACAAACACAAAAGGAAACATTTCGAAATCCGGGATCATTCCTATCGGAATGTCTGACCATAGTTTGATCTATGCAGTGAGAAAGTTTACTTTTCTTAAATCAAGGCCAACAATAAAGGAAGTGCGCAACTTTAAGAATTTTGTTGAAGACGATTTTATAAATGATTTAAAAAGCGTCCATTGGGACACCGTCGAGAACTTTGAAAATCCGAATGACGCCTGGAAAGCATGGAAAACTGAATTCTGTGAAATTTTAGATCAACATGCACCTTTCAGACATAAAAGAATAAGATCATTCTCCGTCCCTTGGCTGACGCCACAAATTAAACAAACCATGACAAATAGAGATTATCACAAAAAACGCGCTATAAAATTTAAAAGTCAATACTACTGGGAGCTATACCAATCCGCAAGGAATAACGCGAATATTGAAATGCGGAAAGCAAAGTCCGATTATTATCGAAATAAAATAGAAACGTGCAAACACACTGATCCCAAAAAGACATGGAAAGTAATCAACTTCCTTTTGGGTAGAAATTGTAAATCCAGTCACGTGAATGAGCTTTGCATTAACGAGAATATAGTCTCAGATGCTGGAGACACATCTGAGACTTTTAATGACTTTTTGTTAACATCGGACCCAAATTAGCTGCCGAATTAACGAGAACGCCACTAAGTAATATTAACAGCTATCTTAATAGCATTGAAAGGAATTTGGCCGGTTTAATTTCTCTGATATCCCAGTAGAAAACGTGGAACTAACGCTAAAGAACCTGAAGACGTCAAAGAGTATTGGACTCGATAACATCCCAGCAAAAATACTCAAACTTGCTGCATACATAATTGCTCCTTCTTTGACAACAATTTTTAACCTTTCCATTTCCACCGGGATTTTTATTGATGATTGGAAATATGCGCGCGTAAGTCCAATTTACAATTAAAGGGCAATTATAGACCCATCTCAATCTTACCGATAACAAGTAAAGTGTTCGAGAAAGAAATATTTCGACAATTATATGGGTATCTTATGAAAAACTCTATACTTTCAAAATTTCAATTGCAATCCGGCTTCCGTCCGTTACATTCAACGGTATCAGCATTAATACAGATGTGCGACAAGTGGTTTGAAAGTATTGATAAGGGAATGTTGACAGGTGTGGTATTTTAGACATACGAAAAGCCTTTGATTCGATAAACTATTCAATCTTGCTTCAGAAAATGAAATTCTACGGCGTTTCGGGTTGTGAGTTGAAATGGTTCGTTTCCTATCTTAAATGCAGGCAGCAACAGTGCTTTGTTAATGGGTCTCTGTCATCCCCAAATGAAATACTTTGTGGTGTTCCTCAGCTCAATCCTAGGACCGCTCTTATTTCTGTTATATATAAATGACCTGCCAAAGTGCCTTACCTCTACCACTCCCTGTCTATATGCAGACGACACCCAAATCTTTACATCTTCGTTTAATGAAGCTGATCTTGCCTCTAATTTAAATTCAGATATTGATAATATATGTGATTGGCTTGCTGTAAACAAACTACAGTTTCAACCGTCAAAGACGAAGCTGATGATTTTTGGCTCTGCATTTAATCTTAATAACAAAATCGAGAAAATATCAAACAATGTATTTGTAGACAATGCTGGAGTCGCTCGGGTGGGCTCACACAAATGTCTTGGAATAGAAATTGATGAGAGACTAATCTTTCAAAATCACATTGATAGCATTTGTAAGAAGGCAAGTGCAGGGATTGGTGCCTTGAGGCGAATTAAGCCCTTCGTGCCAATCACTTCATTTGAATGCATATACAAAGCCCTAGTACAACCATATTTTGATTACTGCTCCCCTTTGTGGGATACCTGCGGCAAAGGCCTTAAAGATATAATACAGAAATTACAATCTCGTGCGGCAAGAGTAATTACTGGTGCAGGCTATGAAACTCGCTCAGGAGATATACTTGATTGCTTAGACTGGAAAACTCTCCAAGAAAGACGAATTCAAATTAAATCGACATTAATGTATAAAACCGTGAATAACCAATCTGCACCATATTTAAGAGAATTACATTTATAAGATTTCTGAAAGTAAAATTCAATATAATCTACTGAAGAAACCTTGATACGGACCTAGCACTTCCAAAGCCAAAAGCCAACTATCTAAAGCGCAGCTTCAAATACAGCGGTGCTATGCTTTGGAACAGCCTACCGGATAAGGCTAAGAAGGCAAATACATTAGCTCAGTTTAAACGCAACATTGCCTTATGCTCATTATTTTTATTTATATTCGTCAGTTCTTTTTTAGATGTAGGCTTAATATGAGCCATCGTTAATTCATACCATTCATGAATCTTGTATATATATATGCTGTGGTTCAAATATTACCTCTGGTACAAATATATTTGAACCAGTACCATTTTTTTGAACTGGTTAATTTTTTCAAGATTCTAAAAAGGGATTTTTTAATTTTTTGGGATTCATAAAAAAAAGAGGTTTAGTTTTTTTTTTTTTTTGGGGGGGGGGGGTTTAAAAAGAAGAAGAAAAATCCACCCACCCCTCTCCTACAAAATATTTTTTTCAACCCTCTCTTCCCTCTACTTTCTACCCTTCCTTCCCCAGTCCCATCCCCTTTTCCCGTGTCCCCGACTGAGACACGTTACTATCCACTTACTAACCTCGCCCGGTCGGGCTTAATTTGAGACAGGATTACGACGAACGCCTGGTAGATGATAATCCCGTCGATTAACGCACTGCGCCACAGAAGCGCTTGTTGATTTTTACACCACCGTTTATTCTATAGGTGACTAATCGTCGAACCCAGTCCCTCTCCTTATGCTAATTTGTTTCCAGTCTCTTAATTTTATTCATGCACTGCTAACAAAATCGGACTTGGAAATAAAATTACATGGACGACAACACGGACAAAACTGTATTATACGACCCGTTAAACAGACGAAGTTTGTGTTGACTGCATTCTTTTATGAAAACTGCAGCAACTCAGGGGAAGTAAGAAAGCTAAATCCAGAAAAATACATTGTTTATAGATCATCAGATGTACTTTACGGCTCCACTCGTACTTCGAAACAAACGGGAGACAATTTCCCCCGGGCGTAGAGGGAGGTTGAGTTCGCGGTGTCACAGACATAATTACACGGAAAATTGACAGGTAGCTTGGGATCTGTATAATATTTAACAGCATTTGTATGGAATTTTTTAGTTTTCCATGTACAACGTAAATCTTGAATAAAACTCGACAAAAACCTATACAGTGTCTTCTTGTGTTCCTTAACTATGTCTGTGCCATGTTGCAGCGAATTTCAGCTTGGGCTACTTGTGGGAAAATTATGCTGGGAATAAAACCCTACCCTGAACCATAAAAAAAACCTAACCGGTCAGTAAACAAGATCTTACCCACCTAGAGCTAGGGTTCTCAAGAAAAACTCGCAAACTCAACCTCCCAAGAGCTACGCCCGTGTGAAATCGTTTGCCGAAACTGAACAAACTGTGTCAACCGAGCCGACTTTTACAGAATAATCACAGCTGCGGCTGAGCTAAAAAAAAGCAAAAGAAAAGCGAATCACCTGACTATCATTTTATCTGGAAGAAGACTTCTACGAAAGAGCTAATAAAGAATATCTTAAAGTATTAAACGAGTGTAAATGATCTTGAAGTAACCCCTCGTACTTGTTAGACTCTGCTTACCAAATGGAATAAAAAAACTCTGACTATAAGTACTCGAAGTAGAAGAAAATGCGAGTACGCAAACAGCATACTTCTAACTAATCCACAGATCAAATTGGAATTTAGCGTGTTAGCTGTTGTGGATGGATCAAGGGAGCCGGAGAAAAACCCTCAGAGCAAGAGCGAGATAATATGGCACAATGCGCCACCCCGACTCAAAGAAAAGCTGTAACTGTTTATATTCATATTAAAATACATCACTGCGCAAAGTAACTGTGTTACCAGTACATTCCAGCTGTAAAATAAAAGATGAACACAAACAAGGTATAAAGGTATTTTTATTCCAAACTACTTCTGTAGAACTTACTATGCTATTTTCTTACATGGAAAGCCTATCATAAACCTTACCCCAAACTTCAAGTTCACACTTGTAAATAAAATTTGAACTGGTTCAAAAAAATGGTACTGGTTCACAAAAATGGTACTGGTTCAAAAAATTTGAACCAAAGATATAATTGAACCACAACATATACACCAATCTTTGTACGCCCCACTTGGAAATCAGCTCGCGGGTCAACATTCAGTGTTGTAGTTGTAATAATAATAATAAATAGTTTTGGGAGCGCTACACAACGTCTCAACGCTCTTACATAATTCTGAGATAAAATAAAATGAAAACTTATCTAGTAAAATATTTGCTAAAACGATAAGTTTTAAGTAATGATTTAAATATCTTTAAAGTTTCTGCACAGCGGATATGTATGGGAGTAGAATTCCAAAGTCTTGGAGCCGTTGCCATGAATGTTCTAGCTGTCACCATAATTCTTTGAGTTTGAAGATGGCACGACAAGTAGACTGTGTGTAGATTATCTTAAGTTACGTTTAGGCTTATATATAGTCAAAAGCTCCTTGACGTATTCAGGTGCTTGATCATTGAGTGAATTATACTGATGTCAGCAGCAAGATCTTGAAATCACACGGCGGGCAAGAACGTCATAAACGGCATCAATAAACGTGACCAAATAATTGAAATTAGCACCATTTCTTTACTTATAGTTTAAATTTGAAGAAATGTTGGTGACTTGGTAACAAAATGAAACTACATATTTTAGGTGTTTTATGTTTGTATGATGACGTCGTTGTGACGTCATAAGCGATGCCTCCTTTTTTGGTGAAATTCCCCCTTTAATAAACGTTACAAACAGACTACTCCATCAAAAGGCCTTCATTACACACATTCATTTGGTGAAAATTTGAACATTCTACGACGATTACAGCCAAAGTTATAGAGGAATGACTGTTGCTATGACGTCACATTTAGTGACGTCAGGAGTCGTACCTAAATAAGGCTGCCTATTGTTAAAAAATCAAGAAAAGAAAACAATGTGACTTTTGTTTGCTAGACTAGTACATTTCATCATTAAAACTCGAAAATCACTCAAAGGCTTCTTTTCTAAGGGCATGTATAAAATAATATGACGTCATAATGACGTTGCCGAATATATGACTTCTATTTTAATAGAAAACTCATAAGCAAATACCGTGGACAAAAATCCTGTTAAAATACGTTGGATCCGAAGTGAGGACCTATGCAGCCAAAAATATAAACAATAACGAATGAAAAGTCCGAAGACTACAGCAAAGCTGATATACAACGTAAAAATCTAACACAAAGCACTACGGTTAGCTAGGCCTGACACGAAAAGCGCTCGGACCAGATTGCAGCCATAGACAGCTGTTTCGTTCTTATTAGAACTCGTCAGTATGGCATAGCAAACAGCACGCAGGCTGTTATGGACAAAATATCAAAATTCTAAAAACATACGATTTTAGCCACCAACGTATTTTATGGCTGGACAAAATGTCATGCAACAGTATTTAAAACTCTGAAAGATGAATGAAGCGATATTTTCATAAATGCTTTTGTGGTGTTTATTTCCCGCCATATTTTGGCGGGAAAATTAGCAAAATTCAAACTTTCATAACTTTTGATTTCCTTAACCAATCGAGATCGGGTTTTCGTTTCCTTCATTCTCATCACGAGGAGATTTTAACAATATACAACATTCCGTTTTTAGAGGAAATGAACAGTTATAAGAAACGTATTACAAATGGGCAAATGACGTCATTGTGACGTCATAATAGTACTAACATAGCTTAAATTATCAGGTTATATTCCTTTTACGATTCTACACCAACCTACCAAAATTCAATCGGCTGCGTTGAAAACTTTTAAAATATATAACTCCTGCCGTTTTTATGGTCGTTTGTGCCCACCGTGTCAATTCTAGCTCTGACGGGCAACCAGTGTAGACGTATTAAGATGGGGGTATTGTGATCGTTCTTCTTAGCCCTAACCACCAGTCTTGCAGCAGCGTTTTGCATACGTTGGAGTTTATCGATTTCTGTCAATGGTAACCCAGCAAGTAGGCTGTTACAAGAGTCGAGTTTGGACGAAATAAACGCGTGTATAAGTCTTTCGCAGTTGTACTGTTCAGTTCCCTAATCTTTCCTATGTTTCTCAATGCAAGATAAGCAGATTTGCAAGTTTTTTGATGTGATTGGTCATTTGGAGATGAGGATCTACAGTAACTCCGAGATTGCGCGCGGTCAGTTTGGGGGCAATTGTGATATCGTCCATATTGAAACTAATCTCATGACGCTGCTTGCAGAACCTAGATGTAAGATGGAGAACCTCGGTCTTGTCAGGATTACATATAAAGCCATTTGCAGTATACCAAATGACGATATCTTTCATGCAAAACTCAATTCTTGATAACATAGCAAGACGATCTTGCGTAGAGTCGATAGAAATGTAGAGCTGTGTGTCGTCAGCATACATCATACATCTGAGGCCATGAGAGGTAATTACATCTTCCATAGGCGCGAAGAATAGCGAAAACAAAAGAGGGCCTAGAACGGAGCCAGGGTGACACCATAGTGCAATGTTCTGTCAGACGATGTAACATCACCAATTTTTACTGACTGAGTACGATTGAAACCATTTAAGCACTGTCCCACATATTCCATAACGATCGTGTAATCTTTTCAGCAGCAGTGAGTGGTCGATAGTGTCAAATGCTGACGAAAGGTCCAGGAGAACGAGTACAACTTCCTGATGTTTGTCAATGGCTGATAAGATGTCATTGAATACACGAAGAAATACTGTTTCTGTACTATGAAATGCTCTATAGGCAGACTGCGACTTAGCCAAAAGATTATTTTCAATGAGATAGTTCATTGTTTGAGTGGCAGCAACACGCTCAAGAGTCTTGGAAAGAAAAGCTAGGTTGGTGATGGGACGATAGTTCTTGAATTCATCAGTATTCTTAGCTTTTCGCTTAAAAGATGGAGTAATTACGCCTTTCTTGAGAGATGTTGGAAATATTCCTGAAGACAGTGAGGCATTTATGAGTTGCATAACTGGTTTGGCGAGAACATCAGCTCAGCGCATTGCTTGATGACTTGTGCTGGTGCTGGATCAAGTATAGACGTTTTAGATTTAGAGTATTTAATAATTTCTTTGACGTCGTTTTCAGAAATAACAGCGAATTCACTAAGTGGGGATCGACATGTGAAGAGACGACACATGAGAACTCAACAGATTGTCTCTTAGCGATTGTATTTTGGAGGAGAAGTAGCAACTGAAATCCTCAGCTAAAGACTGTGGTAACTCATGAGAGGGCAATACAGGAGTTGGCTTGACCTTAAACAGTCCATCAATCATTGAAAATAGTTTCTTCTGATCAGAATTTACTATTTCCGATTTAAAGTAATCTGACTTGGCAGAATTTAATGCCAAAGTGTATACACGACATTGATCTTTGTACTGTTGGCGGTGTATTACAAGACCTGTGGTAACATATTTTCGCTCAAACTTATGTCTCTGTCCGTCTTCAAAGCTCTCAAAGAGTCGTTAAACCACGGCGCGTTAGGACGTGATGTAACTAATCGTTTATGTACAGGCGCATGTTTATCGATGACTGTCTGTAGAACATGATTATACTGATCAGTAAGGTAGTCGACATCAGTAACATCATTATCAGGTAACTGTAAGGTAAGTAGAGTGATGAGTCAATAATATCAGTTTTTAGAGCATCCATATCTATGATTTTTAGTTTTCTTTGTTTCACGAGTGACTTCCTAGCTTTAGGTCTTGAGAAAGTGATTGAGCAGAGAACAGCATCATGATCAGATGGTAAACCAGATTCTATGGACAGCTTGCAAAGTAGTTTGTCGTCTTGTCGATCAATTATGAGATCTAGTGTGTGACCATTTCGATGAGTGGGTTCATTAACATGCTGTTTCATGCCAGCAGAATCCAATAGATCTCTGAACGTAGATGCATAAATGTCGTTGGGCAGATCGATATGAAAATTATAGTCACCTTTCAGCAATACATATCCAGGAGTTGTGCTGACTGATTCAAGGAGAGATGAAAATTCCCCAAAAAATACAGAAGGGGTCGCTCCACTCTTTTTATATGTTGGGGTCTATAAATGGTAATAATCCTAGCCGATGAACTTCCATGGCTAATAACTAAGTCCATGCATTCCAATGACACGAACTGATGCCAGTTATTCTTGCTGACCTTGAAACCCTTGCGTAGAAAGATCCCTACACCGCCTCCCTTTCTATTTTCTCGTTGGACATGATGGAAGTCAAAGTCTCTCAAAGTGTTTAAAATCTCAGCAATAGTGGTGTTGTCACGGTGATCGCCAGTCAACCAGGTTTCAGTAATCAATAGGACATCTAGACGCTTTGATATAATAAGATCACAGATAGAAGCTGATTTCCGGTTCAATGAGCGAGCATTCCAAGTAGCAAGCCTGATCTGCGGCGCGTAGTTCAAGTTTGTCTGGTCAACATTCACATTGATTAAGTTGTCCGGATTCCGGCGGTGATTGGGATGACTGACTTTAATGTGATTATAGCCTGATGATATTCTCACAGGAATAGAGTATATATTGTCTCTATTATCTTGATGTACTTGATGTAAATTGACTTGCAAATTTGAGTGAGTCACCGAAGAGCGATTGTTAATATTGTTATAAGCAATGATAAATAGATCTTCTAAATCTGGATGATCGTTTTCAAAGGTATTAGCGTTGTTATATGCACAAATAAATAAGTCCGTTAGATCTGAGCGCTTACATTCAGCAGGAAATATGGCTTGATTAGAGCGAACGTTCTTATTGCAGTCCTTGTAAGGATATTTGATACTACGAGTCGCCGGGAGATTACGCTCATTGTAACTCAACCGCTCCGATACTCTAACAGGAATCAAACAACGACCAGCTCTGGATCCCCTGAATCTTAGTAGACCATTCCGTTTAAAGTGCAACTAACCCCTTTTGCAATTTTAATACATATGAATCTTTGAAAGGTTTTGAGTACTTCTGCGAAGAAATTTTTGGCTTACAGAGAATACTCTATGTTCTAGGCTTGTTTGAAATGGTGAAAATTTGACCTTTCCTGACCCGTGACCGCATAAGAAAAAGACTGGGTCTGTCAAAGATACAGAGGCTGAAATGGCTGCTTCCAGCGAGAAAATGGCTTCTAAAAACACGAAGAAAAGTACGGCCACTCAAGAACACTGCAAGAAGTCAAGTGATTTTCGACCGGCAGGTTTTCAACTCAAATCTTCCACAAAACATGCACACTTTTGTCTCCAGATAATGCTTTCGGGTTCCTGGTAAAGTTGTGATTGAACCTCAGTGCAACTAATTAAAATACAGGTTAGTTTTCATCCTTAAAAAAGTATTTTTGATGTCTGAAAACAAACTGTTGTGAACGCCACGAGATTCAACTTCAAGTGAAAGTTGTCGAATATCGGTCTAATTTTAGCTTGATTTCTATTGGCTCTTCGTTTGCCGCGAAATGGGTTCCTGGTATGTGTTCCACTGCCTTCACACAGTCCGAAGGTCATTGCAGACAATCAAGCAAGCCCATTGCAGACTGGAGTATTCAGCCAAGCCCCAAAACTGGCCATTGTCGGATGGAATAGGAGAAAATGCACATCCTGTTCGACCAATTATTGTAGACTTTACTGCAACAACAGTTCTGCGACTATTTCACGACCACAAACAGGCACTTTTGCGCATGCGTTATTTTTCACTTCCGGTTTCTAAAAATCCTAAACATTTTGCGCGCTTTCACTAAACACCAAACTTTTCCCGTTAAAATGTTGTTGACCACGTTCTCCACAAATTCGAGCATGGATTTTGGAAACAGACAATAAATGCCAAAGTTATGGCTTTTCATTCTCCAAAAATCCTTAAAATTGGACTGAAAAGAGTTGCAAAATCTTCATTTTTTTGTCGTAATGGCAAACGCATGCTCGGTTTTATGCGCCTTAATTCGTAGGTTCGGAAAATATTCATAAATTCAGTACTAATAGAGTCAAAAATCCTTGGAGAGTTTAGAAATTTTCTGATTTTGGTGACGTCATCATGAAGTCACTTGATGACGTCATCAGACTACAATGTCACCTTGACAATAATTATTGCCCACTCTTTAATTTTCCGGGTTTTACGAGGCTGCAAACTTTCCCTAGCAACGGCCGATTTAAATATGTCAATGGGCCCTTAAACTTTCGATCGTCCATCCTCACCTCATATTTCCAGATCAATTTTTGCTGCCGCAGCGAGCGAGCCTGAAGCGAGCGAGCAAGGCAGCAGTTCTAATTTGTAAGCGGGTCCAAATCTCGATTTCTTTTTTTTACCACAATGCATCACTTCTATTGTCTTTTTTTACCACACTGCTTTGCACGGATCTGATAGTCACGTGACATTACACGAGGTGGAATCTGCATTGTTGGAGCTAACCACGTTCAACCGTTCTTTAATGCATTTCTGTGTATGCGATCCTTGTGTAATCATGAATTTGTTGAAGTGTACGTAGACGTGTAGGCGAACTCTTTCTAACTGTGTGAACTATCAGTTTCCAAGAGCAAGATCTCTCCCGTTATCAAGATGGTGAGCAGCAAATAACTTCGATAAAGTCAAGCAGCCGGTTCAAAATACAATTAGCATTTACAATTACATTCTCAATTGACAGTTGATTTCCGGTGTTTAAACTTCACCGGAGAGAACAGCAGTTTGTTGTGCCTGGAATCTTAAAACGTCAGGAATTGGTAGGCTCAGGGAATTTACCGGGAGATCGTTGATATGTCGGGACAAAATGAAAATAAATCGCGACAACTTTTGAAATACACACCACAGCTCAAACAGGATTCAGTCGCACGATAGCCCCAAAACTACAAACAGTATATTCATCTAACACCTTGGCATTTTTATCACCCAGTAATCTATTTCCTGCCAAAGTGCTACTGTAGGTTCTCTTCTAATACACTTCCTTAACTGAGCGGAGCAGCATTCACTACCTGTTATGGACCTCGATGGTTAATAGATATAGAGGATTGGCACAGATTAAACTTAGAACTCAACTTTATTCACCATCCGGCTCGTGGCCATTTTACCAATAATCCACAGGCGTTCCTCCGCCTGATCGCGTGGGGGACTGGGTCCTAAAACATACGGTGCGTACACTACATCCCTCTCCTTTTTGATAATGAACTGTAGCATTACAGTCAATAATAATGTGACAACAATAAAACATAACGAGTTAACCTATAAGTAGGTTAGCGTTCAAAAGTGTCTCAAACAGTTCAAGTTATCTGTCATGCCCTTGAACATTAAGTGTAGTCCTTTAGGTAACTTGGTTTCACTCTCTGTCTCTCTGATCTTCTGATTGGAGTGTCTGCCTTGGGATCACTCGAGTTCTGCTCTGTACACTTTCCATGCTCTGCTGGATTGGTTCCTTTGATGCGTCCAGCGGTTTCGTCTCTGCTTCCTCCTTGCTCTCTGCACTGCTGTTCTGCAACAATTTCTTGACATGTGAGGTGTTTCGAGAGTATTGAGCTCCTTCTTGTGACTGTACGACCAGGCTGTTTCCGTGTTTGCTCACTATCGTATATGGAGTTGGGTCGAACCTAGTCGATAGTTTAGTCTGCCTCTCTTGTTGCACAAGTACTTGGTCACCTGGAAGTACCTCTGAGTAGTGCGCATTCCTCTTGGCGTCAGCATATGCCTTGCCCTTACTCTTCTGTTCACTATCCTTGTCACGCACTTCATACTCCACGTGTACATCACTCAGTTCTGGAAGTCGTGTGCGTATCTCTCTCCCGAAGAGTAATTCAGTTGGGCTCACACCAGTCGTTGGGTGGGGTAGGCTTCGATATGCGACTAGGTATGCGTTCAGTTCTTTCTTCCAGTTCTTCTTCTCAGCATGTGCGATTTGGATTCTCTTTAGTAACGAACGGTTTTGGCGTTCCACCTCTCCGTTTGCTTGAGGCCATTTGGCAGTGACTCTGTGGTGTCTGATGCCTTGATGTTCCATGTATGCTGCGAACTCTGTCGCAATGAACTGTGGCCCATTGTCTGATGTCGGACTTTCAGGCAAACCGTGTCGCGAGAACATTTCTTCGAGACTCGAGATAACCTTTGAAGCAACCGTAGACTTCATGATGTCTATCTCGTAATAACGGCTATAATAGTCAACGACCAGAATGGACTCACCCGTCGGGAGGGGTCCTAACAAATCAACAGCTAAATCTCTCCATGGTCCGGTCGGTAGTGTTGTTGTCCTGATAGGCTCCGGAGGCTCTGGACGACTGACCAGTTGGCATCCGTAGCAAGTTTTGCAGTGTTTCTCTGCATCTCTTTCCATTCCTGGCCACCACACTTTGCTGCGCAGCTTCTGCTTAGTTCCAACTATGCCCAGGTGGCCCTCATGGGCAAGGGATAGTATCCTGGGTCTTAAATTCTTCGGGATGACAATCCGCGTTCCCCTGCGTATCAACTGTCCAATGGTGCATAATTCACCACTGCATGGAAGGTACTGTTTGTAGACTAGTTGATCCCATGGTTTTCCCTCAATGCACTTCCTAACTTCCGCAAGTTCCTCGTCATGAGCGGATGCTTCCTCGACCTCGCGTGTCGTCATAGCATTAGGTGTTGCTGATACCGCCACAAATCGTACATATTCTTCTGCTTCTGGTGCGTGTTTGCTCCTGGCGTCGTTGTCACTTACTAGTCTCGATAGGGAATCAGCAATGTTCTTCGGTCCTGGTGCGTACTTAACTTTGAATTTGTACGGCTGCATCCGCAGGACCCATCTCTCGATGCGTGCACATGGCTTGGATCTTGGTCCGTAGATAACCTCTATAGGTTTATGATCAGTGACAAGTTCAAATGGAACTCTATAAACGCAAGGGTGGAACTTCTCGCAGGCCCATATGAGCCCTAGAGCTTCCATCTCTGTCTGTGGATACCTTCTCTCCGTTTCTGTAAGGCTGCGGCTTGCGTAACTGATCGATGATTCTTGGTCCATCTTTGTGTGTCTGCGTCAGGACAGCCCCTAGTCCGACGGGACTTGCGTCAGCAATTACCTGTGTTGGGGCATCTTTGTCGAAATATCCTAGGGTCTCAGTGCTAGATAGACGCTTCTTCATCTCCTGGAATGCCTCTTTCTGCTCATTGCCAAACACAAATGGTGTCCCTTTCTTTGTTAGATGTCTCAAGGGTTCAGAGACAGTTGCCAAGTCAGGTATAACTGAATCGTCCGCAGTAGTTGACTAGCCCAAGAAAACTACGCGTTTCTGATGCTGTCTGCGGCTCCCTCGCATCGGTTACAGCTTTCACTTTCTCTGCTGTGCAGCTTATTCCATTTCCAGATAATACCATCCCGAAGAATGTCAGCTTGTCCATGTTGAACTGACACTTTGCAGCGTTGACGGTTAGTCCACGCTCCACCAGTCTCTTGACCACCTTCTCTAATCGTGAGTCATGCTCTTCCTGGTCCTTTCCGTGCACTATGATGTCGTCCGAGATGTTCTCTTGTCCATCTATACCCGCAAGCACCGTCTGGATCTCGGGCTGGTATTGTTCCGAGGCTGAGTTAACCCCGAACAACAGTCTCTTGTACCTGAATAGCCCACAGTGCATGTGTAACAAATGTTGTGATCTCTCTCGATTCAGGCGTTAATTCCAGTTGGTGGTATCCCCACTTTAAATCAAGTTTAGTAAACACTTTACTGCCATTCATACCCTGTGTAATCTCATCCACCGTATGGATAGGTTGTCTCTCTCTCAGTATTGCCTCGTTGGCCCTGCGCATATCAATACAAAGGCGTATGTCCCCCTGTGACTTCGGTACAATGACCACAGGGTTGACCCATGGAGTTGGTCCATCTACTGGTTCTACAATGTCCAAATCCACAAGTTCTTTGACCTTTTCTTCCACCTTGGATCAAATGCTGAATGGGGTTCTCCGGATCGGTTGTGCTACTGGCTTTACGTCTGGGTCTATGTGAAGTTGCACTGCTCGATCTTTCAACTTTCCGACGCCTTTGAAGACTTCTGGATTTTTCTCCTGTAGAGTTTTTCCGATATTCTTCGAGCCTGTGCTTACTGCAGCGACGTCAACGCCCATCTTCAGAACTCCGAGACTCGTGGCAGTGTCCTTTCCTAGAAGAGATTCCCCCTTTCCGGTAATCACGCATAACTCTGCATTAACACTGTTGCATCCAACAGAAATTTCACAGTGAAATGATCCAATTACCTCCAAGGGTACTTGCGACGCATATGTGTACAGCTTTCTGTCTGAGTGAACTGACTTACGTTTCACTCTGTTCTTTTTTAGCCACTCCCATGTTTGCTTATCTACAATGTTGACACTTGCTCCAGAATCTATGATCATGTTCAGCCTACATCCTCCGACGGTAGCTTCGATTTTCTCTTGCATTGTCTTTTGTTGCCTACTGTAAATGCATAAATGACCTCTTCTTCTTCAGAGTTAACAACGTGGACAGTGTTTCTACTGGGATTCCTGTGGCGATTGACGCGGGAACGGCTGCCGGGCTGTTCTCGTCCCCTCTCGCCTTGATTTGTCTTGCATTGGGCTTGAAAATGGTCTTTCAATCCGCATTCACGGCACGTTTTGCCTTTCACTGGACAGCCTGGGTCGCTGCCAAAATGTCCAGATTTACCGCATCTGTAACAAGTCTTCTCATGGTTGTTTCTCATCGCACCGGACTGTTTTCTCACGCGAGAACCACTCTCTGTTTCCCCAATGCGGTTTACACTCACTGCACCCTCTCCTTTTCCATCTAAACTCATTGCCGCCAGTTGTGAGTCAATTGTTTCACAGTTCTGGGCTATTTCGAGCGTCCTAGCTAAGGTTAGCTCTTGACCTTCCTCGAGGAGTTTTCTCTTTATGTAGGTATTCGTACATTTGCACAGGATTTCGTCACGTATTTGATTGTCTGTGTCTTCCCCGTAGGCGCAGTCTTTCGCAGCACGTCTGAGTCTGGTTGCAAACTGTTGAACTATTTCCCCAGGTGCTTGTGTCAACTTTCTGAAGGAGTGTCTTGCATAGGTTGTATCGACTTTCGGGACGAAATATGCATTGAGAGCGTCTATGGCCTTCTTGTAGTCTTTAGCGTCTCCCGTATCCGGTAGGGTCGCAAATATGTCTTGGACATCAGTACCCGCCAGATGAAGCAGTAAGGCACGTCTCCTCTGCTTGTTGTTTGCATTTTCTTCGTTTATGATCAAGCCTTTGCCGTCAGCCAGAAACAGTTCGAAAGCCGTGAGCCAGCGTTTCTATCGTAGCTCGAGCGTGTTGTGGTCCGTGAAACAATCGAAAGTCTTGATGATTTCTCTCGTTATCATCCATGTTCGTCGTGAATTGTCTTGCAATTCGGTTTCTTTAGTCTTTCTTTTTCCTCGTCGCCAATGTTATGGACCTCGATGGTTAATAGATATAGAGGATTGGCACAGATTAAACTTAGAACTCAACTTTATTCACCATCCGGCTCGTGGCCATTTTACCAATAATCCACAGCTAGGCGTTCCTCCGCCTGATCGCTTGGGGGACTAGGTCCTAAAACATACGATGCGTACACTACACCACACCGCGGCAAAACGGTATGCTCCGCTGGCCAAAAGAACGAAGGCTCTGCTATCAAATACAAATTACCGAGGGTTTCAACTTTTTTAGTAAATAATTTTATAACTTAGTAAACTCACAATGAATTACAAATTAAGAAAACTTCAACCTGTTAAAGTCTTAGGCTTAACTTTTAAGTAGTTTTCTTAGTTTTTGACAAAACAGTTCACAAATGAATACTTTTAAGGGCATGTGCCTGTTGTTTCTTTTCAGTTTTCGCGGGAAACTGGGGGCGACCGCGCGCGGACAAGAAATAACAAATACGCATGCGCGTGACGTTTTGCCGCGGTGTGACACTACACTACCAGTCTCGTACCCAGAGCTCATGTGAGATGAGCTCTGGGTACGAGACTGCTACACTACCTGTTAGGTATACTAGTTACTTTGTATTCCGACACAAATCAAACTTTAGGGCGCGTTGGTTCAGGCACATTTTATACTGTAAGCTACAAATTCTTGCTTAAGTGACATATGATATTCAGGATGCATTTCGATTGACCGTATTTCAGAATAAGAATAGCTGCATGGAATAGTTTCTGGTTCATGCACCATTACGATTGTTGTTCTGATTGGTCGAGAGGTTCTAACTATAGTTATATTCACCGCGTGAAAAGGTCAGTTTATTCCAGCTTAAGTTTAAAAATCACTGCCAGAAGTTTTGCTCAAATGTTGGAGGACGAAATCGATTAAATGAAAAACAATGCATTTCCTAAACACACTACAAATTGCTTATTTCGGTATTTTTTCAGCCACTGGAATACCCGGGGGGGGGGGGGGGTACTTACATGAAAAATGGGTATGTATGTGAGGCCAAGAAGCTCAAACCCCGACCCTGTTTGACCCAATCCGAGCTCCAAAACCCTGATTGCCCCCTTTTGGGAAAAAAAAACCTGATTGCCCCTTCTTTAAATTGTTTTCAAAACACGGTCGGATATATATCGTGGCCGGTATACCGCGTACCGGGATTTCATGCAAAATACGGAACATTTCAAGTCGGGACGTGGCATTGGGTAAACAAATCAGCAGATGAAGTACATAGATAAACTTGTACTGAAGTACGAATTAGCGGCGTCACGATGTATGGGAACCTCAGTGCTTGCATGTGGGCAGGCGATCAAAATGCGGCAACAGAATGTCTTTTTTTGACATAGTAGCTAAAAAAAATGAACTGCCTAAAAAATACTGAACCCCGACCCTGACTGCACCCAAATTATACTCAAATCCTTACCCTGATCTGCCCAAATCAGGTCAAAACCCTGACCCTACCTGCCCAAACCGAGCTCAAAACCCTGACCCACCTGGGCGGCACATACATAATACGTCACAAACATGAGTACTCCCCCCCCCGGGTGGAATATTAACTCTATCCTGAATATCATACGGCTAACAGTATAATTTTATCTAAGAGTGCATCACGCGCGTCATGTCTCTAATCTCAGTAGTAGGAACTCGTTATTAATTCGCTGAATTTTCAATGTCTGCCCTTGCGCTCAGTAACTTCACATAAAACATTTCATTCTCGATCTCAGACCTTGCTCAATTCTTACTGCACACACTCGTCGAGAAGGGTCTGGGGTCGAAAGCCGTGAGTAATGTTTTCTTGTTTTTCTGTATCCTAAGAAGAAATGTATAAATTGTTCTAATTGGAAAACAAAGCACTGAACCTCTGGAGCATGATATGAATTGCTGGTTTTCACTCAATCCCCAGAGATTCAAATGACAAAGGGCATGGCGGCCATGTTGGTGCCCCAGCAATCTATTGTTTAAGGGCACCAACATGGCGGCTATGACGTCAAGTGAAAACCAGCAATTGGGACAACAAATTGCAAGCTAAAGCGGTCTATTAACAACTATCCTTAATTAATGGGGAGATCGTGTTGTCTACTGATTCGACGTTAGTTCTCAAGTCGCCATCGTCAAGATCACTAATTCCGTTTTCAGAAGATGTTCTTTCGGGAATTAGTATTGACATTGAAATTACTTTATTTAGACCTTGCTGATAACTAAATACATAGGCTTTTTCCAAATAAATAATAATAAATGCTGTTTTCGAGCCAAATGTAGCCGTATCCAAGTCGTTTGATGTTTCAGCTCTTTCGCCAGCTGAAAGAGTCAATCCAAATAGCCTGATCTGATAGTTCTCTTTTGTCGGACTACAAATTTCGTCCAAAAAGTAATGCTTCTGAAGATTGCAGTATTCCGCGTATCAGTGGCATAGGAAGGGGGAGGGGAAGAAAGGCCTAGTCCCAGAAGAGAGATTTTCAGGACCTCCCTACGCCCCTGTCGCGTATTCTGTTACTGCTATACCGGAATAAGAAGTTAATACTGACAGGACAACACGACTATCAACCCCACAAAGTCAAACTAACATTTATTTTGCACATTATTGTTAATCAAAGATACGATAATTATTTGTACATGTATAATTTCAAAAGAGCAGCTTTTGATTCACGTCTTGCCCATTCCTTATCCTTCATGTTCTTTTCAGTACAAAAGTACAAATTGGCTTCTTTTTTAATATAATACAACTTCTCTTGAACTCCATTGTACAATTCTGCTCTAAACTACAAACATCCCAATATATGCTTGTATTCTTTATAATAAAGTAATTGATTTCAGCATATTTTGGGGGTTTATTTAGATAAACTAAATCTGTTTTCTTACTCGAAGAACAACAGGATATTTTCAATTCTTTATACTCTTGGTAACGGCGATGCCAAACAGACCAAACGCTGTACGACTATTGGGGGGAGGGGGGTGAGGCGTTGGAGGGGGGACTTGTAGGTGAAACACCTTATTTAGAAATAACTTATGCCATAAAGATTCTCCTCAAAATTAGAGCTATCACCGACACGGCAACAAGCCACAGGAAAATCAAGGACGCCATCCCTGTATTACTTGCACCAGGAGGCATTTGAGCTACGACGCCTGAGCTCTGCGCAGCGACAACTTGTGTTTGTCCATTTGGTTGACCCGCCCAAACTCTTTGCCGGACGGCAGGGTTACTACTTTCGCTACCAGTATTCTGATTGGCTGAAGCTCCGGCTGGTCCATTTTGATTGGTAGATGTTTCTGCTACGTTTTGATTGGTTGATTGAGTCGGTAAGGGATTTTGATTGGTTGTTGTTTCTACCGGCATTGCCCCATGTCCAACAATCTGTGGAGGCATTTGGCTCCCAAAGTATGGATAACCGAATTGATAGTATGGGTTATAAGCCATGTATGGTGGTTGCTGATTGGATGCCTGAAGCCATGGGTTGGGCTGAAGGCCGCTGAAGGCAGCAGAATTGGAGGGAAATGCAGAAGCCGTAGAATCAAATGCAGAGGGAGGGAAGTCTGGGGATGGAGTTGCTGAAGAGTTGGGATTACTCTCTGTTTGTGATTGCTCCTTTTGTTTGTTTTTCTCATCATCTTCCTGTGGAAAAATAATAATAATAAAAAAAATAAAAAAAATATTCTAATATGTGCTAAATTGGATGAAGGCCAAACCAAATGAATCAAACCTTGAATGCTATTTGTCCTGCAATCTCTGCTATCTCACGCTCCACCTCCTTTGTAGTGGATGAATCGCCTGAGGACAGTCAGGGATTTCATTAATTTTGAAACTAGGTGTATGAGGCATTAAAAGTTGCTGGAAAAATCTAACCATTAATTTATAGACTTTGAAGAACTACGTTAAAGTCTGTAAAATGTTTGTAAAATGAAACAATTTTAATAGTATAAAGTGTCTGTAAAAATGCTCTTTATCTTAAAGTGCCTATAAGCCCTAGCCAGTTATCTTTGATTTAAAAGTCAAACTGGAAAACAAAATGATCGACAAAGGAAAAATAATAATTGGAGTCTGCTAATTTCGTTTATTAAGGAATTAAATTTCAATGATGTCATTTAAGGGATAACCAATATATATAGTTGCTTTTGCTGTTTTATGTCTGCTCCACTTTTAATATTAAAATATCAGTCTCTAATATTGTAAGTGTCAAATGTCTGACACCTGAAAAACAACTGTATAAATGAAGAAATTCAATGTTATAACTCAATTCATTTTGAACTCATTTGCATAACGTTCCTTAAATGACGTCATTTCAAGGATTTGTAATGCATTTTATAGCAATACTACGACTATAAATCGCCCAAATATGGTTGAAAAAGATTTAAAACACTTTTACTGCGCCCAAATAAATGATTTATGGCTAGGGCTTATAGGCACTTTAATGGTGTAAAAAATGTTTGAAAATGTGTACATTCACAGACATTTCACAGACATGTCACAAACATTTTACAATATCTGCAAAACACTCACATTTTTACAAACTTTTTACATAGTTCTTCGATAGATTTTTCTAGTCAGTTGCCATACACGTAATATTAGAAGTGCAATAACAAAGCTACAATATTAAGCTCGGTTTCCAGCTGTGAGGGTTTCTGTGCACCCACAATCCTTTCCCCACCTATTGGAGAAACAACATCCCCATGGCTGAAACCGAGCCTAAGGTAAAATGTAACCAACAGAAAAGTAGCTGGCAGTACGACATCATTTGTGGACATGAAGCAATGTTTTTTTATTTACAGATTAATAACAGCAACAACAAAAACAATGCCAACAACAGAAACGATGACTACAACAGCAGCAACAACACATTTGTTTGCTTCTCAAAATACAAGATACATGTATGCTCTATCTCTCACTTCCTTCATCCAGTAACACATGTTTGCTGAAGGGGCCACATGTACTACAGCTCCACTCCAACGACCTGAAATAAATAAAAGACTAAATAAAACATTTGATATCAAATGTAGAAGAAGGCTGCCATGGATTCCACGTATTTTAGATATTTGTGATGGAATAAGACAGGATACTGCTATTTTAAAAACAGGTCTGATTTGCAACATTATATATTCCTTACTCGAGAAAGAAAATCGAAAAAGTAATCTGAGTAATAATCCATTATCCGATCGATCTGTGGTCCGGTCCAATCCTGATTTTCCAAGGTGCCTGAATGCAGTCAGCATGCTACTCAGTACTCTGGGAGTTTGAACCTTCATATATTTGGAATTACAATTAATGTTAAGACTTACATTCAACTTGTTAAATACACGAAATCAAGATCACTCATCACTCACTGGAATGATTAATCACATCAAAGCTGTATTTATTTAGGAGGACCTCGCATGGAACTCACACTGGTCTGACCTTTTTCGAAATTGTATTTTTATTTTATTATAATTTCAAGATTTGCAGGTGTTGTATGTATGTAGGGCCCTAAGTCACTACTTGAGCGGATTTCATATGAGTGGGAACGTTACGTCAGTGACTTACAGCACAGTTACTGTACAACATCCTGTGATACTGAGACAGCTTCCCTATTGTTTTTGTCTTTCTGATCCAATCAAGTTTGAGAGTTACGGTACAGTAAGTTACGGTATGGTTATGGTAAGATATGCCAGATTTTTGTCCCATTCATATGAAATCTGCTCTAGCTACATGTATATAATGTACTCCGCCTCGCTGGTTAGCTAAAATTGGTAGAGCACAGTCTAGAGTACAGGAGGTCGCAGGTTCAAATCCTGGCCGCGTCCTTGGGCAGAGACGTATAAGCCATTGGCCTTGTCTCCTTCCTCTTCTAATCTATACGAGGGGGATGTGAAAGAACCTGTTGTGTTATTTCGAGAAAGAGTAGGGGATTGTCTCCCAACACAACAGCCTGGTATTCTAAGATACTAACAATCACTCATGATTGTAAACTGCACGGCAGCACATTGCATCACAATAGCAGTCCGTATTGCAAAAATAACCTTTGGACATTTTAGAAGTACATTTGGATATGTTCATATTATTAGAATTTGCGCTATATAAATGAATACTTTTATCTTTTTTTAACTCTCAGTTCATTTGATGCTTTAATTACCTTTTAGCAAGTATGCTTCTCTCCTTCGGCGTGTAGTCCAAGGCACCAATAGCACCAGCACCTTTAGTTGGCATGAATCCAATTATGGCCATCAGTACTGTGCGGACTGTGAGAAGAAAGTAATTAACATGCACACATGCACATTCAGCAACAATCTAATTATAACTCATGGCCTTACAGATGTAAATGTACTCAGTTCTTCATATCTCATTTCCAGGTTGGAAGAAGTCTGGTAACAATGGTACCAGAACGAGGCCAGTTGTCATTAAGATTGCAACATTGGAGTTGGTCAGATATAGCCCATTCACACATGTAGACATCCACTACAGAACAATGTTTGCTCTCAAATGTTTGTTATGCATGTCTAAATATAATGCTGTGTTTGTCTGCTGTAAATTGTACATTGGGTGTCAGTTATGGGCCAATTTTCTAGTCCATATAACCCATTTCAATTTCCTGAACAACAACATCTTGGATCCTATGGCGTCACATGGTTGCCCCATTGTAACACAACAACAGAGCTATTGTTTTCTAACTAGAATGAAACTTCAACCAAAATAACCCACACAAGCTTGATTTCCCAGGTCAAATTCACACCAGTGCTTTGGAGATCAACCTGCCCATCAGGTGAACATCTCAAGTTACTTACTGCTCCAAGATGGCTGCCAGGTCTCTGGATGATGTGCAGACATGCTAAGACAGATCTTCTTACCAACCTCAAATCTACCATTTGGCTGCAAGAGCACAAACACAAACATACATGGTTATTAATTGGTTAAAAAATATAATTCATGAACTGTCAAATCCATTTTCCTTATTTTCTTGTTATTGGATATACATGTACCTCTTATTAACCAAGTGAAGGTCCATACCATAAGTTATGGACCAAGTTTTGTTATGGTCCAGGTGCAAAGCGCGCAGGCCATACAAAGAAACAAGGCTCCATAACTTCCAGTATGGACAAAACAAATGAGGTTAATAAGATGTTTATCACTGATAGCTTCTTCATTTTCTTTGAGACCAGAAGTGGGCAGAAGGTCTGTACATAGGGGAATTATGGACTGCAAATTGATCTATCATAGCTTGTGAAATTACTTAAAGCTATATATACCTACTCTCTGAATTTCTAACGAGACCTGAAACAACCATGAGGGCTGATCAAAGCCAGGTCCCGGCTAATCCACACATCGAATTTGAATTTAGCGTGTTGGTTTTTGCGGAGGGAGGAAAACCGGAGAACCCAGAGATTTTTCCTTGCCCTTGGAGCAAGGGCGAGGTGCCATATGTGAGCTGAGTTTGTTGGTACCCCCGTCCTGGAATCGAACCTGGGCCACAGAGGTGAGAGGCAAAGCGCTTAACCACTGCACCACCCAGGCTCTCCTTAAACACACACTCTATATATAATAATAAATGGTTAAAGTACATATATCATGTAATGAACCTATCAATGTTAAGCCCGAGGCTGGGTTTTCGATTGAGTAATTAGAGCCAAACAAGGCAGGAAGTTACACATAGTAAAAACACAAAGAGTGATTCACATCCTTAAGTATTAATATTCATGATTGGTTTTATTGAACAAATCACAAGGAAATGTGAACACAATCATGGATTAAACTCTTACTAAAACGAAAATTTATTGCCTGTTTGGTTTTAGTTGAGAACTTAAAGACCCTGTGTCCGAGCCCATGGTGCTTTGCGCCAATGTTATGATTAGTTTGTTTATCAACGGCCGCATAAATTAAAGGCCAGCTTTTAGGCGAACTAAAATGCTCTCGATTGTTTTCAGTTTCATAAAAGAAGTACACATACACTTTGGATAACGAATTTCATAATTTCTACCGGATTAAAAACCCAATCGAGCCCACGAATTTTCACCGGATGCTTCGAATATGATTTGAACAGTCTCGGCAGGAAGCCAGTTGTTCTGTCTTTAGATTCTAATTAGGTTTACGAGTGCGACTTTTCACAACTCTACAAGCAAACACATACTCTTGCTACCTTGTTTTCATGTCTCCAGTATTGCTTAGCTGTATTTGAAGATCTCCACTTTCCTTGCGAATGATATATTTTGAGTGCAAAATGAAATGTCGTACTCGCACTCGAGTCAAACTCACAGCGAAGTAACAGCTGAACTCGGCAGATTGGACTTTGACCCGCGATCGTAGTTTTGGTAGCAAGACTTTCTGGACGTACTGTAGGATGAAAAAAAAGGTTAAGGACATTGCTTTCTCTGCTAATAAAAATGCAAAACGTATACAGATAAGTCTGTAACACCGCAGTGGAGCTCAGCCGTGCAAAATTATAATTACGAATGATCTTGATGCCAGAAGTGGTTGCTTTGTGTCGCTTTGTATGTCCAACGAAGCCCGCCGGTCCCTTAGTGCAGCAAATCCCCGGGAAACTCACGTAGTAGTCCTTTTGAACCACAAGTGGTCTCTTGTAGACCTAGAGAAAGTAAAATGTGGACTGCTGAAGGATTATTTGTCGAGTCGCTTCGCCTCGCTGTCTCGGTCCTTTCTCCGGCATTCCTCTACTCGCCACTCTAGACCGGGATTCGAAGAAATATTCGAACTAAAGTTTCATTTAAAAAAGTATATAATTATACAAAAGTTAAGATAAAAAAGTCAGTTAAGCATATATACCTATGAATAATTACACGATGGCCCAAACTAGGGATGGATTTCGAAAGATTCGAGAGTCACATAACAACAACAACGATCTTTCTGATTTTCGTAGCCTACGAAATTTATTTGCGCGCGCAAAGCACCATGGGCTCGGACACAGGGTCTTTAATTAGCTGATAAATTAAAAAAACATTTTTCACAGCCAATAATAAGCAAACCCAAAACCTATTAAACAAACACTTATTACTTTCGACACTCAACAGAAAACCACTCTACTGACAATTATTGAAGGGTTGTGTACAATAAGGGCATAAGTAACTCCTGATCACATTCTAAATTCTCCCAAAGAAAACAAAGAATTTGAAGGAGAACTTAGAATGTGATCAGGAGTTACTTACCGTCCTTGTTGTACACGGCCCTTCAATTACGAGATTCATCGACCAGACCTTACCGTGAGTAACATAATGCTTGGAGGCTTCATTGGGTATTCAGGTGGTAGAATGATCCTCCCATGGTAACAGCCCCCAGCAAATTCTGTGTCAGGGGGACCACGCACAGTGAAATGCCACTCAAATAAGTTATCCTGAAAAAAAAAAGAATTTTAGGTTTCTTTTCTAAAGTTCAAAAAAAAAATTAACTGTTGAATCCACAGGTACTATAAAATTTTGGTGCACACTCATTGGCCAAATTAAGCAATCATATGATGTGATAGTTAACATCTGAGGATGCAAACTATCAGGCACACCACACCACAACAATTGCTCTGCCACTTGGCACTAGCTATCAGTTGATAGTTCTGAGACAAACACACTATTTGTCATTATTGTTCATCACAAAATTATCTTCCACCATCAGCAGGCACTATTACATGTATACAAATAGACTGTCTCCATCGAGGAACTATTGGCTGATAGTTGCCCCTGGAAATTTAATATTCTTAAAAGAAATATAAGCCCGAGAATGCAGTTCTTATATGCTAGTTTTAAGAACGTCAAATTTCCAAGGGAAACTATCAGCCGATAGGTCTGAAACAGACTATTTGCATTATTGTTCATCACAAAATTGTCTTTCGTGCACAGCGGGCACTATTGCCTGATACATGTAGTTTGCCTCCGCAGACAACAACCATCCATGTCACATGATCGCTTTTGGCCAATGAGCACACTGCAAAATTTTGTGGTGAGCTACAATGTATAATGCCTGATAGTTTGTATCCGTGGACAACAACTATCACGTCACATGAGTGCACTTAGCCAATGAGCACACAGCAAAATTTTGTGGTGAACTATAATTGTCATTATTGTTCATCACAAAATACAAATATAATTATATTATAAAAAATGCCAACATCTGCACCCAAAAATATGGTTTCCAGTAAGGTCCTGTATTCATAAAAAAAAGGGAAATTTAAATCAATACCTTGTTGCAGCCATACAATGTATTTCTTTCAAAGACCGGAAGTTGCCATACTGTGTAGGACAATTTTGTAAGTGACTATTTACAGAGTTTTGTTTCTCTGTCTGTTATAAATTACTTGACATCTGGGTAGCATACTAGGTATTTCATGAAGCCACTTCGTATTTACTCTTTTTACAGAGTTAATATGAAGAGTCGCATCGACTCTGACCAAGGGCCAGGCGGATGTCGTGATGAAAATTATGAACGTGGAAGTTTAACTTTCACTCTCCTCTCAACGGGGTTAAAATTAGATTTCAGTGTCGTTATACAGCGTACACACAGTTAATTTAAGGTTATGTAAATCTAAATGTCTCAAGATAACAGCAAAACCTATTACTTTTTATTAGTTCGCCGCAGTGACGAATTTATCTACTAGTACTATATTAGTCATTAACGAAGAAATTGTAAGCTTTAATCGACGATGGATTTATCACTGTTACTTTTTTTATTAGTGTTATAACAGCCCACATAAAACGGTAAAAATAAGAAACAGAAATATTTTATCCACCCACATACCTCTAATGGCTGGGCGTAATACAGTGCTGTTGGTTTATGGAGTTCCTTCGCCTCTCGCATCAACCGCTTCACAGCTGAAACAGAATTGAATTCAAAACAGTAAAGAAATGCCAATGTTATAGCTCAAATTCCGAGACGATAGCACAATAAAACCAATTTATTTTCTAACGTAAGGCAAACCTGGACTCCTTAGGCTGTATTTCTGCTCCATTTTCCCTTTATTAGGGAAAGGAAGTAGTGATTTTAGGCGAATATATTAGCACAGTTTCCAATCTCCATACTACCACTTCTGTATACGTGGCCAGCAGAAATCATGCCAAAACACTGGTACCCAGGACCACTCGGATGGACTATTTAAGGGGGCGCAAGGTACGGTCACTATGGTAACAGTATTAATTTTGTTTTCAAATAAGACAAGAGGCCTAACGGAAAACGGTATAGCCAAATATTTCATAGAGAACGTGCAACCTTTTTCAGAACTATATGAAGTCTGCATGGACGCAGTACGCTATACAAATATTATCTCTTGTTGTTTATGTATCAGTCAGTTCCAAACCCGTGCATGCCCCCCCCCCCCCCCCCCCCCCCCTCGGGCCACCACCGACCATTTGAACATTTTGAAAAAAAATCGATCAAATGCCCCACTACCAAGGCAGAAAAACTGTTCAAATGCCCCACCAGTTTTTCATCCAGGCTGTTCAAATGCCCCACCATCGGGGACCGGATCAGAAAATTTTACAAGGCAAAGACTATTGACAAATAAATGAAATCATTGTTTTATTCAGAATCTCTGACTCAAGCAATTCACAGGAAACACCGACGGTGAAAACCATCTTCAACCGGTCAGGGATGAGAACAGTCATTTCTACCGGCTCGATCGTTCTTGGTTTCAGTTATATACTTTATAATAAACGTATTAATGGTTTGAAATTGAATATGTTAGCTTATGTTCTTGGTATATAAAGTATGCAACAGGCACCAATCGGCCCGTCTTTTACCGATATAATAATTAAGTTTTTAACTCGCGCGCTGTCGAGGGTCGCAGCAAATTCAACTTATCACAAATCTTGTCACGCACTTAATATCACGCAGTCGGTCAAAGTTCATGAAGCAAAACGTTTATAGGTTTAAACATAAGCAATTTACCTCTGAAAGTGGCCTTCAAATTTGGCAGGTTTACTCTATCAAGCCTCTACAAATGCGCAATCATTATCCTGGAATTCCTTGAAGACACGTACGTTCGCCATTTCGACGCGAGCGATGCGAATTTGTAGACAGAAAGAATGCATTTTTTTGAACACCGATCAAATGCCCCACCCCCACTAGCTATTTGTCAAATGCCAGCCCCTGAGGGCTTAGATACTCGTCAAATTCCCCACCTCTGATCAAATGCCCGGGGGTGGACCGGGGGGGATGCACAGGTTTGGAATTGACTGATACATACATTACATTATCCCGGGACGAAATTAGTTCATCCCGGGACGATTTCATCTCTGAATTCAGCACAGGGTTGAAATGTCTTCCCGGGATGAGAATTTCATGTAAGCATAATGTTCTCTTTTCATCGCCGGGCTGAGACAACAAATAAAGGAACTTACGGCCCGAAATGGTTTCACCCCGGCATCCCGAAAGATGGTCGACAACTGTCAGATTTGCTAGAGATCTTTGATTTTGAAAATGTAATCACGTCAGCCACCCGAACGGGCAAAACGAGTGAGACACTTCTCGATCTTATCTTGAAAAAGAACAAGAAAAGAATTCTGACATCAGGTGTGGTGGATGTAAAAATAAGTGATCACTCTTTGGTGTATTCTGTATTACGGGTTTCCGCACCGCGATCACGCTCTCGCCGGATTTGTTTACGAAGTCTAAAAAACTTTAAACAGGACCTGTTTTTACAAGATTTGAATAACGTTCCATTTCACATAATGCAAGTATTTGATGACGTTGATGACAAACTTTTTGTTTTCGAGTCATTGTTCGTTGACATTCTTGATGAGCACGCCCCGGTTAAACAAGTCACGTAAGAGGGAATCAAGTGCCTTATATGACCGAACAATGGCGCAAGGCTATTCGCCATCGTAACAAGCTATGGAAGAAATTTATAAAAGAACGAAATGATGCAAACTACGCTGATTACAGGACACAGAGAAACAAGTGTACTTCCATTAGGCGAAAGGCCATCAGGGACCACTTCGTAAAGAAAGCGGAGGCGGACAATACACGAGATTTCTGGAATGCGTATCGTCCCTTTCTACACTCTAAAACCAAGCAAGCAAATGACATAACTCTTAAAGAGAACGATGTTGTCATAACTGACAAAAAGCAATTAACGGAGATATTTAATGACTATTTTATTCATATTGTGGACGGTGTTTGTGAAATGAACGAAGATCATTTTGGAACTGATTTTAGTGCACATCCAAGCATAAAGGCAATTCTAGAACACAATGGTACGCGACACGTGGCTGATTGTTTTAGTTTTCGGTATACAAACAAGATTCAAGTGGAAGAGCTATTGAAGAACATCAACTCTCGTAAGTCCAGTGGCCACGATTCATTACCACCAAGTCTTATAAAGAGCTCTGCTAGCGCCATTGCAGCTCCACTTACAGACTGATACTGAACACATCCATTAGCCAGTGTCGATATCCAGGCAGTCCACTGGAAGAAGGGGCAGGTGACGCCTTTATTTAAAAAGGATGACGAAATGTCTAAAGTTAATTATAGGCCTGTGACTGTCCTTCCGTGTTTTAATAATATATTTGAAAAACTATTAGCGTCTCAACTTGACGATTTCTATAGAGAACTACTATCGGATTTTATCTCTGCGTACAGAAAATACTACAGCTGCGAAACCTCTCTTCTGCGACTTATGGAGGACTGGAAAACGAGTCGAGACAACAAGGAAATAGTGGCTGTAGTATTAATGGATTTGTCTAAGGCCTTCGACACCATCTCACATGCGTTACTCAATAGCTAAACTGAGGGCCTATGGCCTTAATGATAACAGCTGTGAACTCCTCAGAGACTACCTCACAGACAGACAGCAGAGAGTGAAGGTCGGGGACGCGTATTCTGGTTGGCAGGTAGTCAGAAGAGGCGTGCCTCAAAAGCGTATTGGGACCGATGTTTTTTAACATCTTTATTAATGATTTGTTCTATCATATTAAAACTACAAAATTGAACGCATACGCGGACGATGAACAGATATATGATTCTGACAAGGATCCTGCTGCCCTAGATAGACGCATACAGAACGATGTTAGCATTGCGAATAATTGGTATAATGACAACGGTATGATTGTAAATCCCACAAAACATCAAGCTATGCATGGTGCTGGGCAAGACTGACCATGAATTCTCTTTTCCGGTCAAAAGTTCGATAGACTTGCTTGGCATGACCATAGATAATGAGCTTAGCTTTGACGATCACATAACCTCAATTTGTAAAAAGGTTAATAATCAATTTAATGTGATGATTAGATTTCGCAAGCTTATTTCTAAAAGTACATTGCTTCGCCTATATAAGGCATTTATCCTACCGCACTTCCATTATTGTTCCACGGTTTGGCATTTTTGTAGTTGTAGAAACACTGATAAATTTAGAAGCCTTGAATAAGCGTATTCTGAGATTTATGTTCGATGACAGGAATTCTAACTACAACCAGCTATTATATAAAGCTAAAACACCTTCACTATATAATAGAAGAATACAGAATATGCTAATTATACTTTTTAAATCTCTGAAATTTTCAAACTATCCAGGCTACCTAAAAGATATGTTTACTCTAAGATCTGTAATCTATTCCTTAAGAGGCACTGATATTTTGAACCTACCTAAACCTCAAACAACAACTTATGGCCTGCACTCTTTCAAATATTCGACTGCAAAATTCTGGAACTCCCTACCTGATAATCTTCGATCTTTAACAACTATCACTGATTTTAAGAGAGAAATCCGTAAATACAATCTAATCTAATTTTACAGTAATGTCTATTTGTTAATAATTTCTAGTAGGTTTCATTGTAAATATTTTTAGTATTAGTAATATAACAATAGTATTAGTATTAGTATTAGTAACAGTAGTTTTCTCGAAGATATTAGCATGTATTTGCTACTCTGCAAATTCGAGTTGAAATAAAGTTTATGTATGTATGTATGTATGTATCCATGTAGACGAAATGCATTTTCATACCGAGATGGTTTCATACTGGAATGATTTCATCCCGGGATGAAACTCAACTTAACTCGTTTCGGCATGTAGACGGGGCAGGGGCCCATTACCAGGAGCGTCCATATGTCCTATATAGTTGTCACAGCGTTTTTACAAGTTGGGCTATTTTTAGATTATTTTCCCCGCCAATTAAAGGTTGCACCGTGGCGGAACAAAAGATGCCTCATTAGGTACTTTTGTTATACCAAACAAAATGTTTGTGATTTGATTCCTTATAACTCAACAATAGCGGGAAACCGTTATAAAAATAACCTAACTTGTGAAAACGCTGTGACATTGGTCTAGTATGCGGGATGGACGCTGTGACATAGACCTAGTATGCGACATGGACGCTGTGACATAGGCCTAGTATGCGGGATGGCGCTCCTAGTTATGGGTTCCTGGACGGGGCCTAATTAACACGTGGATAGATTTCATTGTAGATTGGACCAATAGGAGTTTGCGTAGAAAATTTAGACGCAGATATTGAAATTTGTATTGCGTCCGTGCAGGCTTGCTCTCCTTCCCTTAATCTCTCCGTATGAGTCTGTTCGCTGGCTTGGGTTCCCTTCAGCCGAAGCGTTAATGAAAAACAAACTGCTAATCTTGTTTGAAAATTAACTATCTCAGGAGTTGAAACAACTTATTTTTCAGTCACGGTTCCGTTTTCTTTGTCCTTTCAGGGGAATTTATCTGATATTTTCACACCACACCTCAGTCAGTCTTTGTTCTTTGCGGGGGAATATATATTTGAACTTGCATTTTAACAATGATTTAATCAATATTCATTGCATTTAAAAAATATATATATTCCCCTCGACTGGCTCGAGGAAAATTGGGGGGGGGGGGGGGGGGGGCTTGAAAAAAAACCTGCAACAAGAGGGGGGGGGGGGGGGGGGGGGGCTCCCAAAAGGCGCGGGGGCTTTTCAAAATATGTCCAATCTGTAAAAAAGATTCAGAGTTCGGGGGGGGGGGGGGGGGGGATACTTCTTGGACGCGGCCGAGATTCGAACCTCCCGCACTCTAGACCGTGCTCTGTCAACTGAGCTAACCATTGAGGCGGTAATCCCATAGCACTATGGTCAGATGTTTGATTGACATCGCTACTTCCTTCTCTAGATGATTTCTCTCTTTCAGTCATCATGAACTTAAAAAAAAGATGGCTCTGAAGACTAAAGCCTGGTTCAGGGTTACTTTCCCAACATGTACACAGGCCCTAAATTTTAAAACACATTGCGCAATGACATTCGAAACAATGCCTACAAAAAAGTTATTTATATCTTGCGTTAAGCCTGATTTACATATAGCCTTTAGCATGGCCTTTTCTTGTTTTTCCGTGTTTTTCTCAAGTCGTTTTTTGTTGTGGAGATAGGATCAGTTCTATCTGAAAAACACGTCAAAACAAGAAAAGACTATATGGAAACGAGGCTTTTGCAAACCAGAAAAAAAGTATTTTAAGACAATGCAAGAAACTTTTGTAGGGTTTTTTATTCATCAAAACAAACATGCAGCATAAGTTCTGGCTTGATCAAGGACAACTTCAACATAAATATATTTTCAATATCTTATGAAATAAATATGCTGCTATATATTGCTCTTCCCTTCACCATTAGTATTTACACGTCGAGGCTAAAGTTGAACCTGCTTCGTTATTATTCGATGTACATATTCATAAGCTGCAGGATCAACTGAAGCCTCATTTAGTAGACTAAACGAGTTATGCTGACTTCCAAAATCCGGACTGATATAATTCCACCGTTTTCTCGGCAGTAAAAATACAAAAATATAAATAAGATATTTCAGTACCTACATGTTAAATATAATACTTAAATATAATACTAACTACTCAGGGGCATTAAGAGGGGCTGAATGGGGGGGTACCAATATCAGTTAACAGCTAACTTTTTAGCTATTTATCAGTTATCAGTTAAATTTTGCTGTTATCAGTTAAGTTGTATAAAAAGACTACCCTAACCTGATTTGAATACGTATTTGCTGGTATGAAATGAATACTAACCGCTAATTCAACATCAAACACTACATTTTGTCTATTCAATAGATTTTTCTAGTATCAGATAACTCTGATGTGTCATGTTTAATATTTGACTATTATCAACTGGATCAAATCTGTCGAAAACCATCCGAAAAGCCAATAATAGCATGTGACGTTACGTCATTTTAATAAAAAATAATGAAATATCAGGTAACAGCTATCTCACAAATATCAGCTAACAGCTAAAAAAAGGTAAAATTCTCAGTTAACAGTAATATTTTTGGCCATTTCTCAGTTATCAGTTAACCCCATTCAGCCCCTCCATTAAGGCATGGGTCTCAAACTATTTTAATATGGCCGCCGCAAATCAAGAGGGGATGGTGTATCCCTTCGTGCTTGTTAGATATAGTCTTTGCACTTTTACAGATTCCATAAAGTCACAACCTTGATACCTTGATGTGGAAGTTTCCATGGAAACGTGTTATGTGACCTTTGAACTCTAATTTTAAGGAAAATTGGGAAAAGCCTGCTGGAGGTCGGTAAAAGTTGTTAATATAGTGGATATTTTCATGCAAGTGAATCAAGGTTAGTGCACACGTTCCTGCTCCAATTTGAAAAGTTCGTTATTTTAAGGGGAAGACAATTTAAGGCAATTGTGAAATTTGATATCCCCAAATTTCCACCGAATTAACAGACATTCCAATGATAACCAACTTTTCAAATTGGAGCACCGAAGTGTGCCCTAATAACATTGATTCATTGGCATGAAAATATATATTATATCAACAACTTTTACCCGACCTCCAGGAGGCTTTTCCCAACTGATTTTCCTTAAAATTAAAGTTCAAAGGTCACATTACACGTTTCCATGGAAACTGTCACAAAAATGTGTTAAGGTTGTGACTTTATCAAATATGTCAAAGTGTCAAGAATATATCTCACAAGCACAAAGAGATAGACCACCCCCTCTTGATTTGTGGCGGCCATATTGGAGACCCATGCCTTAACACCCCTGAGTATTTCCCCCCAATCATTTCACTCTTGGGATACCAAAGATCCTAATATCCCCTCTCAGCGAATCTTTGTTTACGTTTTCTCCTCATTAGCATACATCAAACATACAAACAAACAGAAGAGATTGTCACACTTGATAATCACCGAAAATTTGAGTGATGTGATAAATATATTTTGAGGCATGAGCGTTTAAATATCTAAAATTTACAAAGAATGTATGGCTGTCAGCAACTCTTGCCACCCAGCACTTTTACAGTTTTGAAAAGTCAATTTCTCCGTAAATATTTAAGGTTTAACCTTAAAAATTTACGGAGAAATTGACTTTTCTAAATTACCGGATACCTTCAGGGTGCGCGTTTCCAGTCTAAATTATGTAGCGCCTCGAGGAAACATCGTAGATAAATCCATTCATGTATCATTTTAAAGCTTATATAATTGGCTACAAGAATACATAAAAAGTTTTGAGATCTTTGAAAATCTCGAATTTTCCGCCATCCCGTTTCTCCGATCTAGTGAGATGGCTTTTAGAAGCTCCAACTCCGAAAATATTTTAAAGTTTAAAAATCTGTTTGCTTTGTGGTATTTCAGAGGAATCGTATTACAAAAGGGTGTCGGGGAATTTAGTTCAAAAGTTATCATGCTTTCCGTGAAAAGGCGAAAAATAGTTCGAGTAGATATGCGGAAACGTCGTCAAGAGCTCTCTTTTTAGAATTTCCCAATTCCCCGACACAGTTTTGCAGCCGAGATATCAATTGACATTTTGTGAAAATTTCGCACAAATCGAATTCATTCCTCTTGAGTGGAAGGTTTTTTAAAACTCTTTTTTTTTATTCAAAATCGAAAGCGAGAAAATAGCACTTCAAATATACCAGTCTGTCGTGCGTGAATCTGAAGCCCCGCCTCTCCAACAATTAGCAATCTCTTGGCCAATCATTTCTCATCACAGTTCAACTATCTGTCAAGATTTCCCGCCAATGTTGATTCCGATCAAAGCTACGCGCCGCATCGAGAAATTATGGTAGCGGTAAGAGTCGGCTGGTTTCCCAGGCTAGAAAATGGGAAAGACAAAAAGACCTCGAGGGGCAAAGCCAAGGTGAACACCTATAGAGACGCCTTGAATGCCAGCATAGTTAGTAGAGGAGACGGCGATTTGCAGGCGTCTGAAACAGCACGGCAATAGCGAGATCGTGGTTCAACCGATTTCAGGGTCACCGTCAGACTACGTTTCCATCTAAGCTTTCTTGGTAACAAATATTCTCTCGGCTGGCTCTTATCAATTCTTCTTTATGTTCAGATGTGGACCACTCGGCACTCTTGTCTGAAAGTGAAAATACGAACGCTTGTCGGGTTTTGCGAGGACTCCTATTTGGCTTTGTAATTGTAGTCGTATGCATTGTTTGGCCTCGTTTTGCTTTGCTTTTTTCTTTGTTTTTCAAGCTAAGGGCATCCTGCTTGCTTTTTGGAAGATATAAGCCCAACAACCGATGGAATTGTGGAATAGTGTGTGGAAAAACTTTTCTCAATAAACGTAAGGGGCCGTCGACATATTCTAAAATGCCCCGCTTAACGCACAACGGACGTTAAGGTCAGACCCCCTCCCCCCTTCCCCTTAACGTCCACCCATTGTTTTATGCTTTTCAGAAGGTCAGGAAAAATAGCCTGAATTTCAGCTGAGGAACGAACCAGAGACGACGGCTGAAATTCAGGCTACAGGAAAAACAGTAATGAAATACACGGGAGTTCACTTATAAACAAAGTATAAAACAAGCTTTCAGTACCTCGAATTCCCGTACGAGCTCATTTCGGATCTTGACTAAAATACTCATTATCCACACGACTATAAAACTGAATTTCACTACCTTGAGGTTTGAGGTATTTCTGTCAAAAGATCTTGTTGAAATTTCCGAGAAATTCAACAGAAATTGCGCTCTAATGTAAATCTACCTGACTGGAAACGTTTGATTAAAAAGTGTACTTCTATTGATGAAAAAGTGTTTGTTCTAAATGCCCCACACTAACGTCCATGCCCTTACCCCCCTCCCCCCCCTAAACGTCCGTTGTGCGTTAAGCGGGGCATTTCGAATATGTCGACGGCCCCTATGCTATTCCCCACACCGTCGTTACGGGCGAGTGAGCACTTGTCATGTGTTTATTGATCTGCTGTCAATCAAAATGAACCTTTCACTTCCGGTTAAAAACTTCCTTTTGGTATTTCTCCGTCAATATTAATTTTATTTGAACGGAGTTTTTGGTATATGAGACACTATTCCTAAAACTACATTTCTGTGCGAAAAAAATATGTTCCATCTTTTTCGTTTTGAAGGTATCCGGTAACCTTAACATAACAATCTCAAATTTTCGGTGATTATCTAAGTTTAAAATTCTCTTTCACAATCTGAGCTGACAGGAGATTAGAATCTATGGTACTCAGGGTAGTCTGGGGGCGATTCAAACTGGATATCGCGGCTTCCAGTCATTTGAACAGTAGTTTACATTTTAAAGGCGCGATACATACACCATATTCCAAAATAAGAATCCACATATCTTTTTAGCCATGTCAGTGCAAAATGTATCTGAACCAGTGATTTCCTAGCCTGCTATGCAGACGTATTTTTTCATTCTCACAAATTCGAAGAAAAAAGTAACGTCTGCTTACCCGAGCGCTTAATTAGTTTCCAATATGCAAGCACGACGTCAGCACGTTGTTTTATTTTCCTGCCCAATCAAAGCCATTGTTAGAATTTTAGTGAATTGGCGCGCCAGTGAACACTCCTATGATTGGTCAATGGCAAATGTACTGTCTGAATTCCTTTTAAATGCAACATTACGTCACTTTCCAGGATATGGAAGGTAAAATCTGATTGGTCCATAACACAATGAGGTGTGCATATTGGAAACTAATTAAGCGCTCGGGTAAGCAGACGTTACTTTTTTCTTCGAATTTATGAGTGAAAAAATACGTCTGCATAGCAGGCTAGTGATTTCCATGATAGCAGATAAATATTGAAGAATTATTCACCGACACCGAGGCGCATAATTGTTTTAGTATATACCACACAAGTGAATAGCCAGCACCAAATAGGCACTTTATTTTCTGTCAAATGGACAAAAATCTCGTGCGAAGTGATCGCCGTTTCGCTCGGAGGTGAATCCTGAAAGATATTCACCTCCGGAGTAGCCAATCAGAGCGCGCGAAAAGCACTATTCACTTGTGTGGTATATACTAATGGTAAATATAATATAGATGTGGTAAAACTTTATAATAAAATAGCAATAATTGTAATTAAATAGTGCTTGTATTGACGATGCTTTGAAAAGGAAAAATAAACTTTATAACGACGAATTTTTTTTTTCTTACAAGACCTTAGACACCCGCTCACAACGTATTTTTCTATTCTGGTTTTGTGAATTTCAGTGTTTGCCAAAATGTTTTCTCGTCAGAGTAGTCTCAACACTCAGGGCCTTAAAATACTAAGTAGAAGGTGCTGCCTTTGTGATCGAACTGCAAATAGTTAAACCTTCACGTCTTCTCGGATAAGGACGATATATCGTAGACCCTCGGAGTACATAGAAGGGCTATAAGCCTGTTGAGGTTCTCCGTCCACCTTCGAGTGGTAAAACAGAATAAATCAATTTAAATCAAAAGAAAGCGCCCATAATTTCACAAGGTCAGTATAAGATAATAATATAGTAATAAGAACAGGAAAAAGTGAATAGTTTTTGCACTGTATATACATAGACAGACCTGCTGTCAAATTCTCACCCGAATGAATTCCCATCACACCTGACCATGATCTAAAACCACCACCCCACACCCCCCCCCCCCCCCCCCCCCCCCCCAACCCCCCTCCCCCTCTCTATCTCAACCTAGGCCAACGTTATGCGCCGCTGGACGGAGTCTCTAGGGAGGAGATTGTTCAAATACAGATTTAGTAAATTTTCCGAGCTAAAACTTTTCAGGTTAATAATTTGCTAACGCAGTGAATTACAAATTAAGAAGACTTAAACATGTTTAAGTTTAATTATACAGTACGTATACATGAAAGCTAAAGTCGCTAGAGGTACGAAGGCTATAGGGTAAAAATTGCATCGAGCAATTAGCAGTCATGGGAAGCTCGCACAATTTTTACCTTTTGTTCACTTTTTAAAACTTTTCACATCCCCACATCCCATACGCTTTATAGCATTACAATCAATAAATGACCATTTATAAAGATTGCAAGGCTGACCTACATTTCGGTTCGACACGGAACGAGCCTTCTTCAGGGGTTATCCGAACCGAAATATGGGATACAATGAATAACATCATACAGCCGTCCGATCAGCCTTGCAGTCTTCATATATTTCGATCCTTCTGCTGATTCTGATCTCCGCAGATCCGGCAACGCTGTAGTTTGTAACAGTCATCGTTGTAGCCTTTTTAGACCAGCCGTTTAGTCGTCATCTTCACTCTCTTGTTCCTCCTCTATGGATACCCCATGGTGTTTCATCATTGCCTTCATCATCATCTCCAGGTTAGTGGTATGCTCAAGAACTGACTTAAGCTTTAGTTTAACATGTAGGACCTCGTCTTTAAGTGATTCTTGCTGCTTTTGTAGTTTCTCGATAGGGGTCTGCAGGGTCAAAGTAGGCATATGGTTAGCAAATAATCGGTAGGAACGATGTGAGAATTAGAATGAAGCAATCGGACCCCCATCTTCAGAAACATAGGCAAGATATGGAGGGCATCCAGCGGAGGGTCGCGCGATTTGTAAAATGTTGCTATAGATATGAGACGGGAACAGTCACCAACCTACTAAGGGAACTCGGTTGACAATCCTTGGAAGAACGCAGCAAGATTGCTAGATTGGTCACTTTTCACAAAATCATGGATGGGCAGATAGCTATTGCAATAGACCAGTTCGCGGTAAATTCCGACATTTTGAAAGGGGTGCAAACATGGCGCAAAATACAGTGTTTGTATGGGAATCGATGGGAATCCGATAACAAATAAAATCCGTAAAATCGAATTTCTGAAATATTATTCAGATACAAACTTAAAGTGCCACTACGACGAAAATTTACCATTTCGATTTGCCACTTTTTCAGTGTCTATAGGTCAATCAGTATTAGAAATATCCGAAATAGTAAAAAATATTCCCAAATGGGCATCTTAAACCACAAATTTTAGGAGAGTTTACCGGTAAAATCCTGTCCGCCATTGCTGGAAGCCGTGCCCTTTGTTCAGCTTTAAACAAAGGTTTATTCACCGGAAGTGATGTCATACACTTAACACGACAACCTCGTGGCGCGAAATAGCGTGCATAAAAAAGTAGCCAACCTCGCAAAGGAAAATATAACTTTCTTCTTATGTACGTGAAGACGTTTTTAGTAGAAATATGCCTCCAGGCGTTGTGTTCTGCAGGCGAGCGTTAAGTGTATGACATCATTTCCGGTGAATAAACCTTTGTTTAAAGCTGAACAAAGGGCACGGCTTCCAGTAATGGCGGACGTGTAGATTCAATATTCGGAGCTAAAAAAATAAGACTTCCTGTCGTTGTATCGAAAAACAATTTGAACTGGTAATAATATATGAACTCTACTTTATGAATATGCAAAAACATTGATATGTCAAAATTTGATCGTAGGGGCACTTTAAGATACCAGGTAAAAGATTAACATATCGAAATTTGAGGGATGTAGCTGTGCTGGGAAGCGTGCAATCGTGTTTTCAGTTTTCCTACATTGTCTGTAAATTTTCACGCGGAATTTGACTCGTTTTTACAGACAATGTATGGAAAACTGAAATGCCCATCCATGATTTTGTGAAAAGTGACCAATCTAGCAATCTTGCTGCGTTCTTCCAAGGATTGTCAGCCGAGTTCCCTTAGCAGGTTGGTGACCGTTCCCGTCCCATATCTATAGCAACATTTTACAAATCGCGCGGCCCTCCGCTGGATGCCCTCCATATCTTGCCGATGTTTCTGAAGATGGGGATATTTCGCGCCATGTTTGCACCCCTTTCAAAATGTCGGAATTTACCGCGAACTCGTCTATTCCTTCATATATCCTGAAGCCTAGTCGTGCTACTAGATCCTCTCACCCAAAACGCTTTGTAAACCTAAGTAGTTCGAGTAATACTAATAAATTTAGTTTAATTACAAGAACTGTTAAAGAGTGGAACATGTTGCCTAATAATCTTCTAGAAAAGAACTCCGCACTTGTTCAACATCTCAGCCATGACCAATGACTGCTCAATTTATTATCTATTTTCATTTTTTGTCATTAGGGAATTTAGTTTTATATATTCGCAGTTGATGGTATACCTTTGCGAATTATCATATATAAATAAACAATTTCAAACCTAGCAGGGGTTCTCATGGGTGTTTTTTTGGTAGGCAAGTTTTATTTCGGGTTACCTGTGGCGCGCGGACATGGTTATGGACTGGACTTCTTTTCGTTTCCAATCCCTATTACCATGCCTGCGCATGATGTGGCTAGCACAACTCCCTACTCCAAAACACCTCATTAAAGGCTCCCTCTAAACCAGTGTGCATTGCGCGCCGAAATTCCAGTGGCAGCCATTATTTTGTAGGTCCCGGAAATTCAGATCTCGCGAAAATCTCGTGAAAAACAGAAGGAATAAGATCATTAGGCTTTATTTATTACTGCGCACGATATGTCGCGTGACGTTCGAAACTCAAACCAATGGCACGATGCTTCGGAGGGCAGATCTTTGAAAGTTTTCGGATATTAACAGATGCGTGCAATGCACATTGGTTGAGAGACCTTTTAAGGAACCCCCAAAACAGAGACGAAAACCGAAAACAAAATACCTTTTCAGGATTCATAGCCTCGGTGATGGCCCTCGCAGGGCTTGTGTTCCTATTCCAGAATGACCATATAGTCCAATACCTGTTTACATTAGGGTAAACTATTTCCAGCTTAGAAGCAAACCGACGCCTCAACATGGCGGGTAGGGCCTTCTCTACGTCCAGAACAAGATCGACCTGTTACATGAAAAAAAAAAAAATCAATAATTCCTGAATTAAGCCCCAGCTAAACTACCCTGGTTCCAGAGGTTTTCTAGAGAGAACGTACACAGCCGCTGAGAAAGGGCCGCGAAGCGGCGATCAGCGAGCTGCGAAGCAGCGAGAAGAGAAAACCTTATTTGTCTGATAGACAACAGCGCGTTGTTATTGAGGGTCAGTGCTCTGACTGGACAAGGATCAAAGCTGGCGTTCCACAAAGGTCCGTTTTAGGCCCTCTTTTGTTTTTAATTTACATCAATGATATTACGCGTAATATATCCTGTCAATCGTTTTTATATGCTGACGACACTTCTTTGCTTGATATAGTAAGTTCTCACTTAGGTTCTAATCATAAGTTAAACTCTGATATTGACAAAATGTCTTCTTGGTCATCTAAGTGGCTATAGCGACCATAATGACCATGAACGCTTCCAAGTCTAGGTCTATTGTTTTTTCTTCAAAGCGCGTAAAACAAATTCATCCCCCTAGTATCATGGACGGGGAAGTTATTAAAGAGGTTAATAGCCATACGCATTTGGGTCTCACTTTCACTTCTGACCTTTCTTGGAGCAAGCACATTTCAGTTATCCATTCAAAAGCATTTATGACATTAAATATTCTCAAATCTATCAAATTTAAATTAAACAGGGCAACTTTGAACAATTTGTACAAATGCCTTGTTAGATCTAACTTGGAATATGCCGACGTGATTTGGGACAGTTGCACTGAATCGGATTGTCAGTTGTTAGAAGATATTCAATACGAAGCAGCAAAAATAGTCACAGGCGCAATGAAAGGAACCAGCCGTCAAAGATTATTGCAAGAACTTGCTTGGGAGAGCCTGAGCTCTAGAAGGTATCAACAGTTTAGTTTTATTTTACAAAATAGTAAACGTTTTAACTCCCTCTTTTCTACATGGTCTTCTTCCCCCTTTGGTGTATACACAATCTCGGTATCCTCTGAGGTCTGGTAATGATTTTGTCTAATGCCCGTGAGAACAAATAGATTTGCAAATTCTTTTTTCCTTCTACTATGAAATGTTGGAATAATCTTGATACAATCTTGACAAACCTTGGTAGCCTCCTTGACTTCAAACATAAACTTAAGAATTCTCTTTTTAATCATAAATATAACAAACTGTATGATGTTTCTTTTACAAGGTATGCGTCTATACTTCATTCACGTCTAAGGCTAGGTGCTCACGGCTTAAACGATTATTTATACCGTATTAACTGTTCTAATTCTCCTTTGTGTCATTGTGGTTCTGGGATTGAAACAGCGAAACGTTTCTTTTTAGTCTGTCCCAACCATGCTGCTCTGAGAGTTTCGCTCTTTGCCTCGGTTGCTCGCCTTTTGGGAAATATTTGGGTTGAAGCTACTAACTCTCAAAAGTATGCTCTACTTATTTATGGCCTAGTGATACTTCAGTGAATTTTAAAACTAAATTCGTTTCATTATTGACACTGGGAGATTCACTGCTTCAACCTAATTTTTTTGTTATGTAGACTCTTTCTTTTTCTATATTGTAGGCCATTCTCAAATTCCTATGTAAACCCCCTTGATGAGCAATAGTGCTGCTCTTGGGGTAAACGTAACCAGAAAATATGTTTAAATAAAAAAATTAAAAGAGAAAACCTCTGGTATCGTTGGATGCGAATCTCACTTTCATGTTTTGAAAACTGACTGAGTAATTACTAAATCGACCAATCAGGAGAGAGATACCACGTGCGCGGTCACATTATAATTTTGTTCAGTGGGGTAGCCAGAGTAAAAGAATGCTGTGCCAGAAGATTAATTTGTTTAAATGTCAAATGCGATTCGCAAGACCAGTTAGTCGACCCCGGGATATTTTCACAGCAGAGAACTCCCGGTAAAATTAAAACACCACTCAAAGCCGTAAAATCTCGAACAAACGACCATTGCAGAGTCTGCAGGATAACATTAAATCACGTAGCCGATCTACAACGAATACCGACCTGAATGGCGTTTCACAAGCTAGTGATCCAGTGAATTATGCTACAGAACTATTCTAAAGTTCGAGAAGACCTTAGATCAATGTGAGAGTCTACCAATGATTTTAGAGGACAGATAACAATAACTATTGCGTTCCGTGGATAACTAAACCCTCTGCATGATAATTATTTGCTTATATCTGGTAGCAACTGAAAAATTATCGACTTACCATGACCAGTCGGTAGGATTTCCGATTTATAACGCCAAATAACGTCGCTTTGTCTTGATACAGTTTTCACTAATTTTGACTGAGCGAGGAAAAGGTCCGAGTCAGGGTAATGGACTCCTGACCCAGTCTAAAACGAACCCCCTTGGTAAAGAAAGTTTGACTCGTGCTCAATCTCCGCTCGTCCATGAAAAGGTATAGAGATCAAAACACGGCTAGTGACTAAGAACAATAAAGTCTGCCGCATCCCCAACGCGCGGTGAAAATCGCACGTGTAGCTGACAACAAATACCTAGCTTGTTACTTACTTGCATGGCTAGTCTCTTCAGGACAGCTTTTTCCTGAACACCTTTAATATCGTCAACAGCAAGACCAACCTAGTTATAAAGACAAAAGTAACTTTGACTCAGTATGTCAGCATGAATGCTTCACAACAACAGGTATGCACAGAAAAAGGTTTCCGTGGAATTCTATTGTTCTGGCCCCGGTTGTTTAGTGTTAACCCTGGGGCTTGGGGACAAGTCAATAAAGCCCGGTTGTTCGAAGCTCGATTAAGCTAATTCAGGATTAAGGGCAATCTTTAGTTCGATTTGCTAACTTGTGAAATACATATTTGACATTCAAAACTTACTCCTAGAGGAGAAATAACAAGTACTTTTCTACTTGTCTTGCTAGATTTGGAAACAAATACCTTCTACCGAGAGAACCAAAACCATGGGTTAAGACTTAATTCAGGATATTAGCGCTAATCGGGTTTCAAACAACTAGGCCCTGTACTTTAAAGCCTTGTAAACGTGCCTGTATTTGTCAATATTCATTATTTTTCGTTCATCGTACTGAGTCAACGTGTGCCTGTATTTGTCATTATCCTATACATATTATATTTCAGCCAATCAGTGCTCAGCTTTACTATGAAATACAGGGCGGTATTTCATGTTTTTTTCTATGAAATACAGAGCGGTATTTCATGGCTAGATCAGGCCAATCAAAATGCACGAAATTTCGCGCCCTTTCTTTATCAGCCAATAAGAATTCAAGATTTTTAATACATAATTAGTCTGCAGACGCGTCCGCCACTCGGAAACTTACGTTTTCCTGCGAGAAAATTCGCAGTCTATCGTCCAATAAGTTACTTTGTTTTCGTGATAAATCTTCCCGTAAATTTGTTATTTATAGGATAATATGGTTATTTCGTGGTTTTCTATGGAATACTGGCCAACATTTCACTCACCTAAAGGCTCGTTGTATACCAAATAATAGAAATTTCTCGTGAAATATTCGCCCATATTCCATAGAAAACCATGAAATAACCAATAAATATTCATTACTTTTCGTTCATCGTACTGAGTCAGCGCGGGCCTGTATTTGTCAATAGAACATCTACACCAGTTTCTAACCCTTAAATAACGCACGCTGAGCTCAAGTCCTTTAGCCAATGAAATAGCCCGTTCTTAGGATGCTTCCGTAATTACTCACCAGTAGGTTCATTAAGATGATACAGTTGATGACGAGGAAGCACACATACAAGGCCCACGCTATAGGAGGCACTTCATTGTCATTAAACACCGTGTCGTACTCGAATTCTCCCAGCATGCCCATCGTAGTCTTAAGCATCGACCTGCTGGGGGTTGCGAACGGAACCTATGAAAAGAAACTTAACGCTCAAGTGAACACATTCATAATTGCCGCCTCCTAATGTGCTTAATTTGGAAGATTATTTGACCGATACATGGTTGTGCCTGGATCATACAGTCTAGAAGGACGAAACGTCACGTGCACTAACCCTATAAACCCTAACCCGATCCATCAAACGTATCCTAACCATCTAGAAGACGTTCCCAGGTAAACGATGAGTTCTCACTCGCCTAGAGCTAGGGTTCACAGGTAAACAAGTCCGTGAGTACCTTCTAGACGATATGATCTAGGCGCCAATAGTAGGAGAGGGCTGGAATTAGCCTCTTTGCGGTGGTATCTTATTAAAGTGTTAATTCGGATGACGTCGCTATCGATTGTCTTGGGCTCATGAATAAAGTGCTGTGGTTTTCATTATCTATTGTTTCTCTGGATGAGATCATGGGCTATTTTGGGAGTTTGATTTTTCGGAGCGGTTGTGAAGCCAGAACCGACCGCCTCTGAATCCAATCGAAGTTGAGGAGGCACCGAATTAGCCGTGTTTTTTTTTGCGGCTTGGCGCACTCATTAATTCGGATCTCGGGATCTAGTGGTCTCGGGATGAGGTCATACTTCTATTTTTGGGTGTCTATTGTTTGGAGCAGGTATATAGCCTCCGAGGCCTTTAAAGTGCCTATGAAGCTTATTTTTTATTTTAGATATCAATTCTAAATCAAGTGAATAGTAGAATGGTAAAATATATTTTGCTTTGAATGCTGTGCCACTGAGTTAAGGAGGTTTTAATATACAAAATGCTAATTACGTGACGTCAGGGGAGGTATCTACAATCACTCCTTAGTGGTTATGAATGGGCGTTTCTACTGATATAAGAAAATAAATTTCTAATATCATTTTATTTCAACCATGGGTATAACACTGATAATTTTAAAAATTTGTTTAATTGTAACAAAAAAAAATGTATAATAATTGATGCCTCCCCTGACGTCATGTAATTAGCATTTTGGATATTAAAACCTCCTTAACTCAGCGGCACAGCATTCAAAGCAAGATATATTGTACCATTCTACTATTCACTTGATGTAGAATTGATATCTAAAATAAAAAAATAAGCTTCATAACCTTTCAATCGGTTCTAGCAAACAAAGGAGAAAAAAGTAAAAAATACCTCGCGATATCTGAAACAACTTTGTAGCGTAAATAGGCCTATGATATGTACTAATCTACAGCGGTGTGAAGTTAATTGACTGCATTAGAGTCGTTCTAATGGGATTGTTCCGTCGGGGCGGTCGTTTACGGGAGCTTAAAGACCCAGGACGGACCATTACGCTTTGCTCGCCTCTGTTTTTGTTTTGATTTTCATGAAACCGAGGCTTCTATTGTTTTCGCCTCGCGCGCGATTCCCTCGGCTTGCCGATCGATCAAATGCAAAGTACAAACTGAATCGTCCTTCTACTCACCTTTATCATTTGTTTGTATGTCTGCAAAACACGGAAATAAACTCTTCGTTATCAATAGAGTGTTGATAGAAGATTAACAACATAGTTAGAGTGCTTACGGTTCCATTGTTGCAGGCGAAGTAAACATCTGTGAGCAGGCGGGAGAAATGAAAGTTTAATTTAATCTTTCTCTTGATTCGGTCACTGGACATCGTCGGTGTTTACTTTTTCCTTTTACTAACCAAGAACCCATAATAACAAAGCCAAGTGCAGTGCCGAGGAACGGAGGAAGGGGTGCTTGTATAAAGTTTTGACAAATGTATCGAAAGACAGAAGCAAACAATCGATTTTTATGTTGTCCTAATACTAGTAATAGAAATATCCTTTATGGGAATTTTTAATATAGCCACCCCCTTTTGTCCACCTTTTACATTGTGGTAGTTTAAATTGAACCCTCTACCAGTCCAGTAGTCGTGTCATATTTGAGGTTGCTTTCCTCTTTTTCTTTCTACAAACAACATTATTGTACCATCCTTCTATTTGTTTCAGGAAAAGTGCATGCATTGTTTTCTTCAATAAGAGGAAGTGTGGACGTTGCCAAGAAATTGACAATAAATAGTCACCACCTTCAGATTCACCACTGTGGTATATATGCAGATAAATGGAATTGTCTGCTCGAAGAGCATCACCTCCTACAATTTTTTTACCAGATTATTTTGTGTAGATTGGGACATTTTGAAGGTCGACTTGTATTATGAAGACTGCAAGGCTGATCGGATGGATGAAAGTCTAATGCCATATCTGTGTGTTTGAAAGATAAAATTATGGTATCCGGGTATCCCCTTACAGCACAGTAGCTATATATGGGTTTCTGGACAAATTAGACTAAGAAATTAGTGATCAATATCATCTATATTGTTGTTTTCACTTTGAATACAAAACATTAAAAGTGATTACCAACTTTGTGTTGAATATTTTTAGCTTGTTACAGACACACAGACTATATTACATACTAATCACGAAATGCTAGTAACTTGAATTTTCAGTATACACAAGCCTTTAGGCATGTGTATACTTATACAAAGAAAAATCGTCACGAGTGGAATATTCATGGCATTAATATACCACAAGAAAACATTGCATATTAACTATTTTATTCTGGGGGGCGAGGGGTGGGGGTACTCCCATTTATAGGCTATACAGGTATGTGCTGCTCGACAGGGTATGGTTTTTGACAATTCTTAGTCTGGAACAGGGTTGTATTTTTTTAGAATGGCCTTAGACACTTTGAGTTATTGACGTTCCCTTTCCGCTGCAAACACAGAGTCCATTTATCTGTTTATGATTCGATTGGCGAGTGGAGCACAACGTCTCGAGCGTATATATCATATCAGGCGCTAGCCTGGTCTGTAACAGGATACAGGCCCAAGTTTAACCTCGAAGGAGGCTCTTGTTTGTATATTTCTGATTTACCTGACAGAAGGGATATAGATATTTACCCCATGCCATGAAAAATACAGCGAGTCAGAAGTCTGGAAAGCTGTTGCACACTTCGCGGTATCCCACAGGTTGTATCAAATGTTTTTTCCCACCACCATGTGCTGTATGTGCATTCATCACAATATTTTTGAAGGAAAACTGGAATCTGTGATGCAGCACATGTGCCAGGTGAGGTCACAGTTCTTTATTTAGATTGGCATGGGATAAACCTGGGGGTTTATCCCATGCCAAGAAATTGTATTTTTGCGACCCTGTTCCAGACAATATGGCAAAAAAGGTACCTTGTTCCAGACTAGAAACAACAAAAACATACCCTGTTCCAGGCAAAAAGATGGACAGGCCTCGGTCAGTTTGGGTAGAATGTTTGGATGCTTAATGCAAAGTAGAGGTAAAATAGCAGCACATGTCAAATAAATAATATTGGCCCTAAGATAGCCGATTGGTTGTCAGTGAAATATTGGACCATAACTCTGGGGGAAGATAACACTGATCCCCAAAATCAATAGTGGGAAAAGATAACACTGATCCTCAAAATCAATAGTATTTTTTTAACCAGGCAACATTTATTTGCCAATATTCTACTGGAGTTACATGTACCTTCATAACACATGTTGAAGATACAAGTAACGATTGAAATGGTGACAGTAAAAAGGGTGTATGAAACATAGGTATTTTTTTTATTTCAGCACTTTTGCCAAAACCTTAATGAATTGCCATGTTTAGTTATCTTATATATATTTTTGTAATATTGTTCTCCGATTTATTTTCCAATTAGAACTACTGAAATACCAAAACAAATTGCATACACCATTCTTGCTGCAGATCCCCCTCCCTTCAGTAGGTAGCTGGGATCATGTATTATATGACTACAAGGCCAGAAATGAAGAGGGAAGGATACAGTTAATATGACTTAGGTTTTGTGGATAAAGTCAACATGTCATTATTTTAATCTCACTCCTAAAACTTGAAAACTATAGAGCAGAGCCCTTGTTTGAAGCAATGATATAATCCTGAGGATTCTGTGTTTTTTTGGTAAAACATGTCATTCTGTACTCTAATATTACAAGTTAGAAATGCACTACTCAATGCTCATTAAACACAATTAGTGTTTTTTTCTAAAATCTGCATCCTTATAGTTCAAAATTTGTAGTGCTTTGTTTATAAAAAAAAAACATGCTAGTATAAGCATTATAAACACCCAAATTGTTCCAGTTTGCCACTCCATAGTTAGAATCAACATTTTTATAAAACTACTTTGCTATACTGTGAAGTTTCTAATATTGTCCTTCCAACAGTCTCAAAATGTTTGGGCTACATGTATATTCTTGCAGGTGGGTGGAAGGATTCTTGGCTTTCTCACCTACAATAGTTTTACTATAAAATTCATTCCTTTTTGCACATCAGTACCATGTTTCAACTATAATAATTAATTTAGTTGTAAATTTAGAAAAGTCTCTGGTAAATTGCTGTAATAAACTAACAGTACTATGTCATTTTACCATTCATTTATATAGTTTGTTGTTGCTTCAGTTCAGTCCACCGAAGGCGAAGGTTCACATACATGTAATTCACAGACAAACTCGCACATCATGCCCATCGGCCCGTCAAAAAATACGCTTAGAAAATCCACTGCACTTCTCCAGCATTGACTTGCAACGTGTCAGGATAGTAAAATGGTCCATTTGCTCTTTGACCACTCCAGCCAGTGCCAGTCACAGTGGAATCTCTTTTGGCGAATCACTCGATCAGTTTATAAGATTACCGTTGATGACAGTGGCACAGCACAACGCAAAAAACACTGATACTTTTCCCTGCAAAACCCAGATGTGGCTTCCTCTTGTTCCGACGGTCAAATACAGAAGAACAAAGTCTTATTTGCCTAACAGAACATGCAAGCTAACGTGGTCTTCCTACAGACGGTTCCGCCATGATGCCCACATAAGCATACCTTCTTAACATAAATTTCACCTACATTACGACCTAAATGTCTTTAAAATGCCACATAAATGATGCCTTACAATTTGGCAACATGTGAAAATAAATATACTGAAAGTCAGATTGGAAACACGGCCGATGGAAGTGGATTGCACAGAGCGATCGAAAAGAGTGCAATTTTCGACTCTGACGAAAGATGGCGGCCAGCGTCTAAGCGCGCAAAGCATAATGGTCCGTCCTGGGTCTTTAAGAACAAAAGAACAATCCAAATTTTTCCCCTATGTGTAAAGGGTTTGACTGAGAGTTCAAACAGGGTTTCGTAAAGGCGGGCGTAAATAGAGCTGTCCGCTTACGAGAGTGTCCGCTCTAATTCTTTAGCTTCAAAACAGAACCATGATCTCATCCACAGAAACAATAAATAATAAAAAAACACAGCACTTTATTCACGTACTAAAGACAATAGATAATGAAAACCACAGAACTTTATTAATGAGCCCAAGACGATCGATAATGACGTCATCCGAATTAATGAGATACCATCGCACTTTAATGAGATACCACCGCAAAATAAAGAGGCTAATTCCATTCCTCTCCTACTACCGATCCAGCTTGCCCCCTTTTATGCCCAGTTTCACCTGATGATCTGAAACGGGGCAACAAAGAGGCAAGCTCACTCGGACACTAGGAGGCGGTGTGGCCGAGTGGTTACCACGGCGGACTCGTAATCCAGGGACCCCGAGTTCGAGTCCCCGTGCGCTCGACCATGTTTATAAATAACCAGTCGATTTGCCTCCTCGTCGACTGGGATTCTTATTCTGTTTAGTTTAAACACGGCCACATCAGCTTATGCTGCAGTTAAATGTACCATGTAGAAATAAGTATTGTTATTATTATTATTATTATTATTATTATTATTATTATCTATTTGTAGAGGAAAGCTAATGCTAACACATGAAAGCGAGGCTAAATACCTAAGCTCGAATGGTATGGATCAAAATCAACGTATAAGACACTAGGACAAGATGGCCGGTTACGTTGATAGGGATTTAGTTATTTTCCTACCTGTTCATGAATAAGTATATGAAAAGCAAGACCGAAGCCAGTGATGAAAAGGAAGAAGACAACGAAGAATTGTGCGAATGTTTTGAAGATATGCGTAAACATGACCACGTAGATTCCTAGCTTGGGAAACTTGCGCATGAAGAGAACCAGATTACTCCACGACATGTACACAGCGGCGGCACCAACACTGTTGTGCCACACGAAACACCTGGAGCAAAATAAAAAGGAATTATGGATTGAGAGATGTCCACTATTCACTTTCATCATCAGATAAACATCTAGGACTTTTTTGACCAAATTTTGCTTTTGCAACATGTTGCACGGGTGGGCAAACATTGTGGGAAATACTGATATGCTCAAACGTGTACTCGCAACAATGTTTCCTCGTTTGACCACGCCTCGAGCTGCGGCTACACGAGTGATTTTTGCAGCGATGCGACTTTCTGAAAAACTGTCGCGTCCGGCCCATTCAGGAGGCCTTTACCTCTCAAAACCTTGTATTTTATTGGACCCCATTTGGACTGCACTGACAAAGAATTCCATTCGGTTTTATGGTTAGGGTTTGTATTGTTTCAGGGTAGGCTATTGTCTGGATAGCCAGTACTATTCCAGGTTTCGAGGAGGTGAAGTCCGCCCCGGCCCATTGCGCTGCTGTGGATACACGGGTGACAACTTTTGGCGACAAATGTTGGCAAGCAGTGACACACTGAAGGCTGGGTACGACCATTGCTTCGATTTCGTAGTTGCTCCTTATTGGCTAGACATGTCGTCGCGTCACAAATGCGGGAAGGACGTTTTAGGGTAGCGACACGTGTGACATGTCTGTAATTGTTGTCGTGAAAATCAGTTGAACTCTTGAATTTCTCACGATCCACCCCCCCCCCTCCCCCCCAGGTTTTTTCAGCTGTGACGTCGCTTGTGCAAGAGTGGATACACGTCGATTTCACCGCGCGCGGGGGACGCAACAGTTTCTCATAAAGTCGACTCGTTTATGCAATCAACGCCGTAGACGCGGCTTTAAGCTGAGTGCAGGACTACATACTGACCTTGATCCTTCAGGGATGCGTATCACAGTGTTATCGATGAGGATCTCATCCAACACATAAATGAGTGACAGGATGTATGCCGAGACTTCTATCACACGATACCAGCGCAGATAGACACGCCACACGTAACAAAACTGTACAAACTGAAAAGCGAAATATATTATTGGCATTAGGGTGGTTTTCGATTGAGTGTCGAAATAAATTTTAGGATTGCTTTGGTTTTGCTCAGGTTTTCTATTGGCTGTGAAAAATTGTAATTAACCCACCAATCAGAGATAAATTGGTTTTGCATTTGCTTAGGTTCGTGTTTACTTTTCGGATTACTTCAGTTCGTGATTGGCTCATTGCGTTTTTACTTGCTCGTGATTGGTTCATTGTATTTTTACTTGCTCGTGATTGGCTCATTGCGTTTTTACTTTCTCCCGTGATTGGCTCTGTAATTATTTTGGATTTTGTTTGACGACAATCAATCGATAACCGCTCCATGACTCATTAGCCCTGTACAATGCAGTAAGTACAATGGTCCTACTTGTGAAATGTTTTAGCCAAACAACGAGTAGACAAAAGTATAATACTCGTGGCCGTCAATTAAATTACAATATCAATCGACCTAACACAAACTTTCTGAAGCACGTCTTGAATAAATGGAGCAGTTGCCTGGAACAAAATATTTGTAGGAGTCCGAGAGTCCAGCTCTTTGAGCAATTTGAAGAATAAATAGTACAATTCATGTTTATTGTACTGTAATTTTCCAAACGCGTCTCTTGGAAAGAGCAATTCTTTATCGTAAATGACAAGTTTCCGTGTTGAAATAAAGATCGCTAACTAACTAAATAGAATAACAGTTGAACCCCACTTTATGAACACCCACTTAATACAGACACTTCGTTATTATGGACGGTTTATGTGGTTTCGACTCACCGAAAGCCTATAGATGTAATTCGTTTTGTTGTCCCTATACCACAGGTACGAATACGTACTTTCATATTGCGCGCAACATTACCGGCAATTGTTTTGAAAAGGGCTTGACACACGCTGCAACATGTCCTGTAGCCTATTCGCCACATTTTAGTTTCGTCGTTTTCCCCAGTATCGAGAGCCTGTGAACAGGGTACATCTCCTCTAACATTCCGTGCAAAAACTTCTCTGTTGGCGGCAATGTATGCGCGCAGCAGATTTCGTATGGGTAAGACAAACTACGGCAATGACTACGGCACGGTTACTGTACGGCATGCCGTGACATTGATATGGTTTACCTGTTGTTTTTGTCCTTCTGATCCAATCAAAGTACAGAGATACCGTACAGCACGGCTACAGTAAGGTTACGGTCTTATACCAAATCTGCTATTAACGGCGTATAACGCTAATGTTTACTCCAAGCGTACCCACCTCTAAAAATAAGCTTAGACAGGTGATAAAGATAACAACAGGCGAGCCAACCGACCGCCACAACACCTCACTACCCGTCTTAATCTCGCCAAACTTCACATGACACAAACACACGGTCTCGTTGCACTTGAATGTGGGCAAAGTATTGGTAGTTACTATGGCATAGCCAGTCAGAAAGAACAGGAATATTGCATACAGGATTAACTTGCTGTAGTAGACGTAACGACCGAACTTGCGCCACTTGTACCGCAGGAGGTAAGTCACTAGGGGATGACTGAGAAGCTTGACGCGCTCTTTGTTGACCTGAAAATGAAAACAAAATAACGATACAGAAAGCCAAGAGAGCATAAGTAAGAGGGGGAATCACCAATACACGCTTGTGCGATGATAATGTAGAATTAAATATAGTTTTAGTAACCGGAAGCAGCTGAGAACAGCGCGAGCGCGCGACAATCTCATGGCGGCAAAATATTTTCGCGCCATGAGACTGTTGTCGCGCGCTCGCCCACTTTGCTTTAACTTTCATTCTGGTTACTAAAAAAATATTTTGTTAGACATTATCATCACACAGCGCGCACTAGAAGATTCTCTCTCTTACTTATGTTTTCTTGACTAAAGAGAACTTCTACTGAAAAACAACGTTTGCTCTCAAAATGCTTCAGTGTTATGGATATCTAAATTGAATGCAGTGTTTGTTTCCTGTAGATCGTAGATTCTCTCTCTTACTTATGTTTTCTTGACTAAAGAGAACTTCTACTGAATAACAACGTTTGCTCTCAAAATGCTTGTTATGGATATCTAAATTGAATGCAGTGTTTGTTTCCTGTAGATCGTACACTAGATTGTCATTAGTTATCGGACCGATTTTCTTGTCCACAGAACTCAATTGAATTTCGCGGGCGCCGCCATCTTGGATCCTCGAGATCGCACTGAAAATGATGAGATCTTAACGTGCTTCATGGTTCACAACGCTGAAGGTAGGCCTTTCGATCCCCGAAGACTCACGTGACAAAGGCGTGGCAGCCATCTTGGTTGTCCAAAGAAGAGTAGCTGACTAGAAATCAGTCTTTTCTTTACGTAAACCAAGATGGCGGCAATGACGTCACGCGAAAGCGAAAAATTCATATCAACACGAGGTGCCTTACCATAAGCATAAGCGGATGATTCGCCTTCAGTTCCAGCTGTTTTGTTGCATTCTCTGGCAGCGCGGACTTGATTTTCTCCATGACCGCGTCCAATCCGTGATCCTCGTGGTCCTGGGACTCAGTACTACACGCCGCCCACTCGAGATTGACGTCATCGAGAAACTCGTAGTCAAGGGTGATGGCGTACTTGGGGTTATCCACAGGGTACCCGTTGGACTTGACGCAACGCTTAAAGACCTTCTCAGCAACCTCTGAAGCATTTAAAAAGGTTTATCATTCAATACATCCCCATCATGAATTCTGATTGCTCGATTCACCTGTTTGCTGCAAATATTTTTCTGAGCATGCGCACTAGTAACCGATCCATTCTGTTGGTGACTCAAATTTCCAGTTTCGCCATTATTTCGCGCCCTTGGAAAGATTTGCGCAAGCACGAGTCGCCACCTTTGCGATTGTTTCGCGATCACTCTCTCATGAGAACCACTAAGGCGGGTACAAGTGTCCTTCATTCATAAAGGAAGTAGAACGTTTTGAATGTCGACTTACCGGGTAGCTTCTTGATCAGTTTTCTCATCGGTGAGGATATGGCGTTGGCGTCCTTACATCGATTTCTCATCGCTTGTCGCCACTCATTGTGATCGATAATAGCCAGCACAACCTCTCTGAAAGCACAACCGTGTGTAGTATATAAACAAACAAAGTATAGGCACTTTGATTTAGAGCAGATTTTTGTATAAGTGGAAAAGAAATACGGCTAGACTGTAGCAGTAACTTACTGTACCTAACACTGTAATTTAATTGGATGAGAAGGACGGGTAACAATGGGAAGCCATTTCAATGTCACTGCATGCTGCACGGTAAGCATAAGAGCATGCAACATACGCAGACGCAGTGCCGTAGTTGTGATATAAGAACAAGCGCCGCTAATGATCAATACGTTACTGGTCTGCATATGTTGCAGCTGTCCGTTTTAGCCTCCATTGAGGGCTCGCTCCAGCTCGTTCGTGAGAATACAGAACTTGCCTCTATGGACCCTTTGCACTTTACGTCATAGCCGCCATGTTGGTGTACAGTTAACAATAGATTCCTCGTTAGCTTCTTTTGTTCTGTACACCAACATGGCCGCCATGCCCTTTGTCATTTGAATCTCTGGGGATTGAGTGTTTTGTAATTATCAGCCAATCAAGTTCTAAACTAAAAAAATAACCATTGTTTTGGTCCTAATGACTGGCAACCTCGTTCCGAGGGGTCTTTACGCGCCTAATCCAATATGGCGTCGAAAGTACGTTCAACGTTATCTTGGATTAGGCGTGCACAGACCCCTGGGAACGAGGGATTCGCTCCGAGAACCAGGTTGATTGACTGGTTGAGTACCCCCTCTTTCCCCTTGAGAGCCTGGGTCTTGCGTTAATCAACTGGTGGCTATTTACAAACGTGGTCAAGCGCACGGTGAATCAGTCGAAGCCAGAAACTCTGGCCCGCGAGTGCCTCGTGCTCCTGACTATGTTAAACACTCGACCACGCTGCCTCCTCCCTTTACCACGCAGCGGCCTTATAGCGTCCCAGGAGAATCAAAACCTTTGTTCTTGTACTTCCAAACTCGAGAAAGAGACGAGACTGTAAGTGTGAACGCAAAATGGTCGCTGCATAATAAAAGGTCTATTGCAACAATATAAGCTGTGGGATGTGAGGCCATTTCAACGTTACAGCGATGTGTACAGGTCCGCAAATGATCCCGGTCCGCAAATGATTCCAGGCCCGCAAATGATCCCCAAAATGGACCGCAAATGCCATCCCGCTCCGCAAATGATCCCCAATGGGGACCGCAAATGATCCCGTGAAAAAAACATGGAATGGCATGGATGCCTTTCGCCACTGGATAGTGGATCTGTACAGGACCACAAATGATCCCAAAAATGGACCGCAAGTGATCCCGGCTCGCAAATGATCCCCATTGAGCACCACACATCATACCGCGAAAAAATGAGGAATGGCATGGAATCTGGTCGTTGGATACAATGTTTTAGAAATCAAAATATTCGCATCAAGTTAGTTTTCTTTTTCATACAAACGGTACCTTCTACGGTGGCTCGTAACGACCAATTTCTTTTGTTTTTCTAACCCTGGGTTAATTAATTAATTTTAAAATGTTTTTTGTTAATAATCCCGAGTTTTTATAGTTTTTCTTAATCGGGAGTATTCTGACTCAAAGTTAAAATTAAAGAAATTAAAGTAAAGAATGAATAACCCGTAGTATGGTGGCTTGTTTGGCCCATTCAAAATCTTTTTTTTTTTAATCCGAGTCATTTTTTCAAACACAAAACATTTTTTTGGGGGAGAAAAAGAACATTATTTGCTTTTGAAAAAAAAAAAAATCCTAAGTTCCTCAGTAATCCAGACTTCTTAATCCCTCTTCTTAGACCTTCGTCGACCAAAAACCAAAAATCGGTTAACCTTTTTTAATCGAATCGGGTCAATTATTCTGACTCAATTTTGTTTTCATTTCCAGATATCTCATCCTGCTTGTCAGTATCTCCTATTTACAACACACAAGGAAACAATTTCAAAGCAATAGCAAAAGTAATAACAAGCTTAACAGCCAGGAGCGAGCATAATCGCGCCTTGTTCACGAGTGTCAATTACAGACACTGCGAAGGCTGTCAAGATTGGACATGTCGCTGACGACATACGATTTTTATGGACAGGTGTGATCCGGGGTCGTTAGCGTGACGTCATGGAGATTTTGATGGACATGTTTTAAAGGGGGTTCCCTTCATTTTTCTTTCATTCATACTTTAGATCCACTATCCAACGGCAAAAATCCATGCCATTCCATATTTTTTCACGGGATCATTTGCGGTCCCCATTGGGGATCATTTGCGGAGCGGGATTATTTGCGGTCCATTTTGGGAATCATTTGCGGGCCTGGGATCATTTGCGGGCCGGGATCATTTGCGGACCTGTACAGATGCCATTGGTAAATTGCTGGTTTGCAAACCATCCCCAAACACTCAAGTGACAAAGATGTAGCGGCCATGCTGGATGAACTAACAAGAGAAACTAACGAGGAATCTTGTAAACTTCCACCAATATATGGCTGCTATGACTTACGTGCAAACGTAGAATAGTACCGAATTACGATATTTTTTTGCATTACTAGAGATGCACTTGTTGTTTTAGTTTTTCACTTACTTGTGGTTATTTTCTATAGCCATGTCGAGACAGTTCTTGCCTGAGCTATCAGTCAACGTAATACTAGCTTTCCTTGACATAAGAAGTTTTACCATATCCGTGTGACCCTCCTTCGACGCGAGATGAAGCGGTGTGATCTATCAAAACGGTCAGCGGCAACATTAGTAAAACTCCTGAACACGACAAACGACTTCGTATACACCTTACAACCGATTTCATGTTACGTGAATAGAGCTATCATTCGACATGCTTTGTAACCAGGCTCACTGTTTAAACATAGTTTTGAGGTACTGACTCGGATAATTTAGGTGCTTTTTCATATTCCGAGTACTCGACAGACGGCTTCGCCGACCAGAAGTGACGGAGATTTGCACGGAATGAGTGTGTCGGATGAGTGTGTCGGATGATTGTGTCGAATGAGTGTGTCGAATGAGTGTGTCGAATGAGTGTGTCTAACGATTGTGTCGAATGATTGTGTCGAATGAGTGTCTCAAACACTTGAAACACCGGCTATGCACGTAACACTGAAATCAATTGAGAACGTACGACTTCAGTTCGTAATTGGCTCATTGTGGGTGTACTTGTTCCCGTGATTGTATCTGTAATTACTTTGGTTTTGGTTTTACGACACTCAATCTAAAACGTATATTCGGTTTTGGTTTGTTGCTTGTCGCTTTTGATCGGATCACCTCTAGTGGAACTTTACCTTCGGTAAAGATAAATGGGCAGTGAGTGGGGGACGGATGGGGAGGGAAAAAAGGTGGTGTATACCTTAGCTTTATCTGTAGGATCAACAGGTGAGTCCTCGTCTAGTAATATTGTGGCAGTCTCCACCCAGCCTCGAGCTGCGGCACAATCCAACGGTGTCCATAATGTCGCATTTCTAAACCGAAACAAACGCATAGGAAACATACATTGACTTAGTAGGCATATAAATTTCGTAACTGTCTGGACGTAAGGTAGGAAGGAAGGTAGGAAGGACGGTAGGTAGGAAGGAAGGAATCAAGGAAGAAAGGGAGGTGCTAAGAAGGAAAGTAGGAAGGTAGGAAGGAAGGTAGGTTGGAAGGAAGGAAGGAAGGAAGGAAAGGGGGGTGGCTGTAGATCCAGGAAAAACAAGTCTATTTTGAAAACGGAAGTTAAAGAGAGAGTACTGCGAAATCGTTTCTTTTGCCTGGGTTCATTCCAGGCTTCCTTGTGCTGTTAAGTAATTCTCTAGCAACGAGCTCGTTCTCTCTTGATGTGAATCGTTTTACTAATATACAAATAATAAAAATAACTTTATTAACGTGTCTAATCTTCTCCCCGACCCCATGAGGGGGTCTACTAATCGGGGCACGAATCCTTCGGTCGAACTGTAATTTTGATTGTTTTGAGGAGGGACGAAAATCGGAGAAAAACCTCAAGAGCAAGAGTAGGATACAACGCAAACTCAGCTTACGTGTTATACTTACGTTTGGAAATCGAACCTTAACCACAGCGGGTAGAGGTAAGTCGATTGTGCTCTCCGGCTCCCCCTCCTCATCATGTGCTCTCTACCCTACTCTCTACAACTTATGTATGATATGAAGCTTGTAAATTAAACTCTTGAGGGGTGTACTGGAAGCTGCTCCATAAGACCTGTCTACAATTTATGTATGGCATGAAGCATGTAAAGTAAATATTTACCTGGCATCAATGGCCGCTCCTCTGTCGAGTAACTCCTTGACTACTCGTGAATGCCCATGTAAGGCTGCGAGGTGAAGAGGTGCATTTGAAGCACCGTCTTCGTCGTTTATTATGGCAGGGTCGCGCTTTAGAAGAGCACACACTGTCCTATGAGATAAAGATTCACCTTTGGATTTAACTGAACGCTATTTTCATTAGAGTGATTTTCGATTGAGTGTCATAAAAATAAAACCTGAGCCAGTAACGGAAGCAAGTAAATATTAACGCAATGAATCAATCACGAGGAAGTAAAAACACAATGAACCAATCACGAGCAAGTAAAAACACAATGAACCAATCACGAGCAAGTAAAAACACAATGAACCAATCACGAGCAAGTAAAAACACAATGAACCAATCACGAGCAAGTAAATATTAACGCAATGAATCAATCACCAACTGAAGTAATTCGTGATTGGTTTTACAATCACGAGGAAAAGGATAACAACCAATCAAATTCGAAAGAAATTACTTGTCGACACGCTAGCGCTCTATTTAGCTATAGTTTATTTATGCTTTGCTGAATATATTGTCTATTGTTTTCTAACAAACTCTTTTCTCAGTCGGGTAGGTAGAAACTAATTTATATGTCTAAAACCAACAAGAATTCCAGAGAGACCTTCGAAATAAATGTATAGTCACAGTAAATCCAAATAAAGTTTTAAAATCATTTTTTAACTCGTTGATATGGGAAGCACAGGAAGGAACGAGTTACTGCATGGAATGGGGGTATTGGGTCACTCGTTCGCTTGCTCACTATGGTGTTAGGAACTCAACACTCAATATTTTGTCGCACGCGCACTTCAAAATCCACCAGTTATCGTTTGGGTCCCCGTGTTTCGCTTTCAAAGTAACGATTCGCCCGGCTAAGAACCAAAGCACACTGAACGACAAGGAATTGTAAAATGTGTTAATTTTCAATTCTTTTTTCTCGAAATTTCATTGGCTGATACTCATAAATTCAAAGAAATATATTTTCATTCGATAACTTTTGAAGTTTTAATTTAGTTATGATCAATCTAACAATGGTTTGATTTCAAAGAAAAGTTGTCAAATTTGTGATTCAAATATCTTTTGTCTTCCCACTTTTCTATTGGCTCGATGATGGAAACGCAATTTCCTTTATTTTCTGCTTATAGCTCATTGCTCATTTTCCTATCGTTCAAAGGCGAACCTCTGCCAAAACATTAGTTCACCTTTTCCGTCCAAACTTGGCAGCAAGGTGCAAGGGAGTGACATCCTCGTCATTTTTGCTGTCAATACATGCACCGCTGTCTAACATCAGCTGTAGAGATAAGAAACAAGAAAATATGAAACAGAGATGAACACGGCTCGTTTGTTTGTTAAAGGGTATAATTATAATTAATATGGACAGTTCACTCACCCGCACAATACGAACATAGCCTTTACGAGCAGCAAAGTGTAGGGGAGTATTGTCATGTTTATCGCATTCTTCCACTAGATTCTTTTCTCGAGTTTCTTTGAGTAAGAACTACAATAACAATAACAATAATAATAATACCAATAATGATAATAATGATGATGATGGTGATAATAATACTAATACTAATTAGTTGTCTTTTTATGGTTATTTTGGTGAAAAATGCCGGGAATTTTGGGAATTTTATTGGAAAATGTTGTTGCCTTATGCTTCAAATTTCAAGCGTTCTCGAGCTCAACTGGTCAGATTTATAAAGACGTCTACTCCGGTCCATATAAACACAAAATAACCCAAGAAGCAAGCTCTACACCGAATCTGATCACAGCATATCTGTGAACAATCATAATCACCTCCAGAGTTTCAATACACCCTTCGGACGCAGCCCTGAATATCGGTGTGCGGTCGTTAATATCCTTAGCACCAATATCGGCCCCGTGTACTAGCAGTCGCTGTACAGTATGCACGTGGTTCTTTCCCGCGGCCAACATCAAGGGCGTGTCTTTATCCTTGTCGCGGCACTCGATACAAGCCCCACTTAAAACAGCAAGTCGAGAAATTAGTACATACAGCTTTCATTAAACGAGTACAAGGTCCGTACTGCAAATTATGGACCTACATTTTGTCTTGCTTGCGAAACACGCGAGCCATAAAAATGGGTAAAAGATACGAGGATCCATATGTTTGATTTACCTAGCCTGTCATAATCCTCCACGTGACTTTGAAGCCCGACGTCAATCGACTAACGTCGACTCAAATAGTGTAAGCGCCGTGTTGTGTTTGCCCATGCGTATTACGCATTTCCGGTAAAACCGGTTACAAACTATGGCTCACATCATGAAGACCAGCCACATCGATACTATGAGATTCATTCGTAGAATATCAGCAGCCAGGGGAGCCGACGTAGCTCTGTTAACTTACTTTGGGTGGTTGTCAGAGCATGTATCCTACCAAGATGGAGGGGGACTGGAGAGAGAGTAGAAAGAGAACTCTACTGGTGTAGGGTGCTTCCTTTGTCGCGCATGTTTTAGCGCTTCGTTTTTTGCAGACTGCCGTACTTATATTATAAGGAAATCATTTTATTATATGGACGATATTGTGTTACTGAGAAATAAACCACTCGTAGAACTCATACGAAACTACATCCGGGTACTGGTGGCGTATTTTCCATATCCTAACTACTGAAATTATCGATGACATCACATTTGCCGCCTTTTGAACTACAACGATGGCAATCACAGTGGAAGATGTAAACAGCTTAAATGAGCTGCATGATAATGAATATTCCGAGCACAAAAAGCCAAATACGATCTAAAAGATGTTCTCGACTGCAACGAATAGATAAGAAAACCCGATGACACTCCTCAGAACAGCTTAGATAGATCACGAAGAAGGCTGTACTGACAGTGAGTAAAATGAATAGATAAGAGTTCTTTGAGCAGTTTATTTGTCCATATAATAAAAGAAAATTACACGGTGGTTTTAAGATATGAAGTTTATCCTCGAGAGTCGAAAACATTTCACGAGTGAGCGCACATATCTTCTCACCACATATCTTCTCTCCTGTTTTAGGGTGGAGATGCTGGAATCGGAGAGAGTGTTGTACGAGGTTTATAACTTAACCTAGTTCCTTTATGAAACAGTAGGTATGGCATACGACTGGGAACGAGTCAGACCTAGAATTGTCACATGTGATTTGATTGAACGCAATACAATTAACCAACAGATAAAGTAAAATAGATGCAGCCGCCTACCAAGAAACTTTAAAAAAATATGTCCCGGAACCTTAAAAACAAAACGGTCCGCCCCTTACCACCAACTGCTGGACTTCATCCAAACAGGTCTGCAAAATGATGCGCATGTCCAGTCAGCGGTAGAAATCGCGGGTGAAGCTCTAAATTATCCTAAATGGGTTTTATATAGAAACACGGCACAACGGAAAATCAGTCAGAGTTTTATTCGTTGAGACATGAAGCCAATTAAATTTGGGACTGGTTCGTGGTAAGTACTAAAAAGCTTGTTTTCAAGTTCAAATTTCGAGTGAAATATGCAATCAAAATGACGCGCCCGACAATGATTTCCCGGGTGAAATCCACGCATGCGCAAGGGGTTTTCAGCCCTGTTCTTTATCCTTACTTTTGAATAAGATAATCGAGCACGTCCACCCTGTTGAAGAGCGCAGCCCGGTGTAGAGGTGTTTCCTGCATAGCGTTCTTAGCCTCCAGATTAGCATCGTGCTCCATCAGCATACGAATGATATTCAGATCGCCACCAGTGGCCGCCAGGTGAAGAGTCGTCGTCATGTTTACCTGAAATGAAACAAACCTGGGCTGCTTATCGAGTTCACAGCGCACCATATTCTGTTGTGTGATTGGAATCCGCTGACCGGTCCGGGCCGTCTTCATTTAGTATTCTTGGGGGATCACTTAAATATGTTATAAAGCGTTGGTGATAACATACAACCTTGTTTCACACCGTTGTAGCAGTTGAATTCCTCAGATATACAATCGTTTAGTTTTATAGACCCCGAGTCTTTGCTATACATGTCTTTTATGATGGATAGAAAGTTGCCTCTAATACCAACTGCGTTAAGCGTCTCGTAAAGTTTTACATCGAGATACTATCAAAAGCCTTACTAAAATCTACATATATTGTGTCATAAACAGGAGTTCCCCCACCCGCCCCACCCCCACCCCGATTGGAATGGCTCGCCTATAGGCTGGCCTTCAACTTTCTGACATATATGAACGGATTTTAGATATGATACCCGTTTGTTTATTTATTTTTTTACCTTCATACATTTCACCTCTAGATTAATCAACTAACGTACTTTTTTCACGAGCATATTTCCTGGGCTTCCCTCTAAATTCAGAATGCTATTACGGAGAACATAACTGTACATATATAGCCTGTTTACAATGAAGGGAGGTTGACCCTAGCACTTGGGCTATCTTCATTGTATCGTAATCCCTCAAGACTGTTTCACATATCGACAACAATTAATGCTGCTAGTCCTAGCAGTAGGGCTATCTTCATTGTATCGTAATCCCTCAAGACTGTTTTACATATCGACAACAACATAGACGACGTTGATGCGAAAGGTCATGCGTCTATCAAAACACATGTCTTCATTTAGGCTTATAGTCTCGCGCGCTATAACGCCGTCCTGAATCCCCCGCTTAATCCCAAAACCGAGTCCAACACATGCAAAGCTCCTGTCCCCGGTACTGATTAAAATAACAAGTGTCTGGCCGTACCCTGACAGCGTTCACGTTAGCTCCTTTATCCAGACACAGTTTGGCCAGATCAGCGTGGCCACCCTCCACGGCGAGGTGTAGGGGCGTCTGCTCCTCCCGGTCCTGGTCTGTGACCATCTTAGAGACAGTGGACCAGCCTCCTCGAAGTTCAGCTGCAACATTACGTGAGGAATTAGAAAACAAGCTGATCAAATGTACGATTTTGCGCATATTTAAAAAGCTCGAAGAAAAAAGTGCTAGAAGTATTTAGAAGGTTTCAACCAGCTAGATTCCCAACCTCAATACGCAAAGATGTATTCATGAAATGAGATAAAATTGAACATGGTGTCATTAAATATGTTGTACTTCAACATACTCGCATACGAGGCCAACGTTTTCGTTTAGACTTTTTAAAATAAATTCAAAATTAGCGCTTTCACCAAATATTCACAATTGGCCTTACCTCCTCCATCTATAGCCTAGTGTGTATACAGCGGCCACTCACCCTTCGGGTAAAACGGTAAGAGGGTCCTAGCTCTCCCAATTATATTGCGAGATGACGGTACACACGCTACTTTCAGCTTCATCTTGTGATTCAGGAATACTGGCTGAGAAATTGGTGTAATTTTTTAACAAAAAATGAAGGAAACGCATGAGCTGAAGTACCTGCAGCAAACAACAGATTAGCTACTCGCAGATTTCCCTCCATGCAGGCGAAGTGCAGTGGGGTCATCTGCTCCTCGTCTAGACTTCGCAGGTCTGCACTAGCCTCCACAAGACACTTGGCGACTGGCATTGAGCCGTGACTGGCAGCAACATGTAGAGGGGTCATCTGAGTCTTATCCTTTGCCTGAAAATGGAAATATTTAAGATCGTAGTGTTGTGCGAACAACAAAACAAGCTCCATGGTAATCTCGCCATGAGGAAGAGATTAAAATTTAACGCTTAAAATGTCAACTGCGTGTTTCGCTTCCAATGACCGTTATCTAGAGCGGTTTTTTATTGTGTTGAAAGTAAATAAATTCGGTGATTGCTTTGGTTTTGCGTTTGCTTAGCTTTTCTGTTGGCTGTGAAAAAGGTTTTGTAATTATCAACCAGTCACTAAACTAACACCGTCACGCCAGTTCGTGATTGGCTCATTGTATTTTTACTTGCTCGTGATTGGCTCATTGCGTTTTCACTTGCTCCCGTGATTGGCTCTGTAATTACTTTGGTTTTGGTTTTACGGCAATCAATCGAAACCGGCCCTATAAACATAGCCTTATCAACTTTGAGTTGACCAATAGTGCTGAGCAGAGCAAGATACCTCCTCCCCCTCCCCGGAACTTACCTCAATGTCGACATTCGACTGAGTGAGAAGCTCTGTGACAGCAATAACGCTGCCCTTAGCAACGGCGTAATGAAGTGGCGTTGACCCGTAGCTATCCTTCGCATTCACATTCGCTCCACGAGACAGCAGATAGTGAATCATCGAATCATGGGCTCCGAGTGGCAAGGCTGAACCCGTCGGCGAGATATCCTTCTGTCCAATACTTCTCTTGTCTCCTATTTGGAAATCTTTAAACAATCTGCTGCCAAGAGATTCTCGCCTTTTGGTCAATGTCCCAAGCAGGCGGTCTTTGGTTGCTTTGCTGAGACTTGTGCTACTGGTTTCCTTTTTCTTATCGCTGATTTTCAGTTGGCCCAGGTCCAGAAGGTTCTCCTGGCTACCCGAAGGGGAGGGAAGAGGGGATCCCCTGGGGGTGGGCCGTGGGGTCGTGCCAGGGGTCAAGTTATGACCTTTTCCTATCAAGCGAAACCTTGCGGCGTAGTGGAGAGGAGTTGCCTCGTCTTCACCTTTGGCTTCGATGTCTGAAAAAGAAAGAAGCACGTACTGTAAGCACTCTAAAATTTAGATTCTTTTTACAAGGCTTATAATATTCTTCTTCCTATGAACAATTTTTCGTGCCCCCAGCAGCAGCATTACCATTCTTCCCGCCAAAAAGGCTCCAAAACATTGTTCATTACTGTCAAGACTTGAATGCAAAGCCACTGGATAAATAACAGTAACGCAAGTAAATGTAACTATTTCATTCCATTCCAGCAAGAGAGCTAGTGAGTGAGTGAGGGTGTTAAGTGTTAAAACGTGCTATAGATGCGGGTCCATTGCAATTTTTTAAATGCAAAATGGTATCCAAGTTTTAGAGGATATTACACTGTGGTGCGAAGATATGACGTTTATCCTCGAGAGTTAAAATATTTATAATAATAATAATGTAGATTTAGCATTACTGCTAATTGGGGACACTTACTAAATGAATAAATAAAAAGATACGCATACACACTCGTAAAGAATGAAAATGTATGTTATATGTGAGTGAGTGCAGTGCAGCTAGCGAACAAGTGAAATGTTTTGGACTCGAGAGGATAAACTTCATATATATCTTCAAACCACCGTGTAATGTTCATTTTATTATATGGACAAATAGCTGCTCTAAGAACTCTTCTCTACTCGTTTGACTTAAGCTTTAACTTTCAGTACAAACTTTGTGATCTTTCAAAACTCTTATGGGAGAATTTCGTGAGGTTCTATTGTCTCTTCACTGCAGTCGAGAAAATTCTAATAGAGTTTTAGAGCCTATTTTGCTTTTTCTGACCAGAATGTTCAATATCTTGCTGCTCGTTTAAGTTGTTTAATAATATGCACCTTTCTCTGTGATTTTCACAAACCTGCCACCATCTTTATAGTTCAAAAGGGTGTATTTTCCATATCTTACTCCAGTAAAGTATTAAAAGAGTGCAGAGGATCTTGGAGCATTACCGGCTCGTACTCGTTAGACTCAGCTTTTCAAATGGAATAAAACACAATTGAAAAGTGACTCAAAGAAATGCTGTATTATATTGTCTTGGTCTCATCAAAGAATCGCCCACAGAGGTGTGAAAAGACGCAGTCCCTGAATAGATAAATGTTCGAGAACTTACACATAAATAACTCAAAACGTTATCAACAGTTATATTTCACTTTGCCGTTTCCATGCACAGGGCCAGTAATAACAAGCATATTTATTAAAGCTGGCAGTTAACACCCCACTCCAAGCAAACTCATTCCTAACACTATTTTAAATCGATTTAATTGACCTGTGAACTAATCCAATCCCTAACAGTAACCTCTGTCAGTAAACCCAATTGCTCACTAATTCTGGGTGTTTATATAGAGCTACAGCTGGTAAGTCACTTTTGTAAACAACAGAGAAATATGCTTCTTCAATGGTCCTGCATGTGAACCAATGCAAAACCTATCCCTACATTTAAAAACACCCTAACCGTCCACAATGGGTGCTCGCTAATTTTCGGTGTTTAGAGCTATAGTCACTAATTTATTTGGGGTGTTTAGAACTATTAGTTACTAAATAATACATACTGTAATCCTTCTTCTATGATGCTGAGAACTAATACAAAATTAATCCTAACCCTACATTTAAAAACACCCTAACCATCAACAACGTGACTGATCACTAATATTATTTAGGCTGTTTAGAGGTAGTCACTATATAATACAGACAGTAATCCTTCTTCAGTGGTCCTGTGAATTAATCCAAACCCTTCCCCTACATTTAAGAAGACCCTAACCGTCAACAACAGATGCTCACTAATGTAGGGTTCTTTAGGGCTATTAATCACTAAACAACACAGAAATATAATACTTCTTAAATGTTCCTTGTGAACTGACCCAAACCCTTACATTTAAAAACCTTAATATCAATGAACGTTCAATGTAAGTTCCCTTTTTAGAATCTTGAAAAAAATTCCTGAAGAAAACATTTCCTTAAACACAAACACCAGGTTGAATCAATTTGACCTATAGCTAGGTTGAATTGACTCAGGTCAATTTGACCTAGGTTAAATTGACTTGGGGTCAATTTGACCTGAAGGGTCAATTTGACCTAGGTTGCATTGACTCAAGGTCAATTTGACCTAGGTTAAATTGACTCAGGGTCAATTTGACCTACAACAGATGTATATACACATACACACACACACATACCCCATCCGAGAGCAGAATCCCTTACACAGAGTGTACCTAATGTAAATAGGATGCTTTACAAAGACACGTTGCCACATAAAAGCATTTTCTCATGAATGTGAGACTAAAGATTCCTAAACAATGGTTACTTAAATTGGATGCTATTTATGCAATGGGTCTATGGATGGTTGGATAGACCTAGCCAGACTGTAGTCCAGATGCTGGCCTCCCCTTCCAGCTTCTGGGTTGGGCTGCCAGAAGGGGAGGCCAGCATCTGGACTAAGCTAGACAGAGGCTGCAGCGGTGGTGCATGGGATGTGAGCACTTTACCACTTCACCTCCTGACCCCCTCCCCAGACACTACAAAACACATTACCTGCACCAAATTCCAACAGTAACTGGACAACTTGCAAGTGGTTATAGCGGACGGCATAGTGGAGTGCGGTCGTGTTGTCAGAATCCTTCTTATTAATTTTCTTGCTCTTTGACCCCAGCTGCTCAAGTCTTCTACGAACAAGATCCATCTTTCCATCTCGAGCAGCCTTAAAAAGATAGAGAAAAAATGCCTGAAATGTTTTACTTGCACAGTGGCAGATGCTCATATTATAACTGAAATGGCTTCCCAAATGTTTTTCTCCATCTGATCCAATCAAATAACAGAGTTATGGTATAGCAATGTTACTGTCAGTACAGTTCTAAATCTAAAATACATTAGCTGAAAAAGCACTAAAGTGCATCACTGGACCCTTTCAACATTTTAATGAGTGAAGGAAGCAAGCAGGTGAAATGTTTCAGAAGAGGTCAGCTGATACCATGATAATTTTATAAATTAAAGTAGTAAATAATTATTGCACAATCGTATAAATATAAAATCTTAAGTGGTATAATTTGATGTGTTGCCTGCAATTAAACAGCTGTCTATATTCCCTGGGAGATTGCTAATTTACCCTTGAATAAAGATGGTTGTTTTTTGCAGACTAGAAAATATGAAGTTTGTTCTCTTGAGTCGAAAACACTTAGAACTGTTGTTTGCTGAACACTGCATGGTGAAATGTTTTGACTTTATATCCTTGCACCACTGTGCAACATCCCCTACATAATACAGGATTTGAGATCAGCCCCCTGCTATCAAGCTTATGAATCAGTAGCTATAGCAAAAAATATAATTTATAAGGAGGCAGCATGCATGGCTGAGCAGTTAACACGGTGGACTCGTAATCCATGGACCCTGAGTTCGATTTCCCCATGCTCTCAACCACATTTGTAAATAACCAGTCAATTTGCCTCCTCGTCAACTGGTTCTTATTCTTTTAGTTTAAACATGGCCACATCAGTTTATGCTGCAGTTAAATGCACCATGTAGAAATTAGTGCTGTTGTTATTATTATTATCGTTATTATTTCTAACTTTTATCGTTTGCAATTACCTCATGGAGTGTGATTAATGATTAGTGCAACATCTGTTTTATATTACTTAATTAAGGTAACTGATTTAAATACATGTTGGTACAGTAGGTAATCTTAGTCTAGCTAGTATATATTAAATGATTCTTGAAATATTGTTCTTTATACATCAGCGACCCAGGTTGAGAATCTTGCCAAGATCTTGGGCAAGATCTTGGCTAATCATGCATAATCATGCAAGATCTGCCAAGATCTTGCCAAGATTAGATTTTAGATCTTGGCAAGATCTTGCAAGATTCTCAACCTGGGGAGCTGTGTTTACTATAGTTCATACAATTTAGTAAGAAATGAAATTCATACAGTTTAATTCAATTCAAGTAGCAGTGACACACATGAAGTAGGCACACGCATGTACATACCTTCTTCTGATATTATTTAAATAATATAATTATTTTAACAAATAGAAGATGGTTCTAAATGTTCTCTTTAAAAAATAATGCATGCTAAATTCCAATTCGATCTGTGGTTTAGCCTGATCCTGACTTTGATCAGCCTCTATGGTTGTTTCAGGTTCTGACTTTTTTCAGGTCCCTTTAGAAATTCAAGAGTTTTTTCCCCCAAGATCTTGAAAAGCTGCATGTAGTCATGCATGAGCATAAAGCGACATTTAAAGTGCATCATTTAAGGGTTAGAGACTTGCGTGTATGTTTCATTGACAAATACAGGCATGTGCTGACTGTACAATTCGCCCATATCTCAGTTTTTCAAGTAGTCAATTTCTTTGAATTCTAGGAAAGCCATTTATACTGCTGTAAGAACACCTCAAAACTAGACAAATCTATAAAGGGTTATACAATGTTTATGAGCAAAGATACATTTGTATAAGACCACAAATTTGGAAATTCTTTACAGATGTACATGTATGACCAACGGGCAACGTTGCACATCCACCATACAAATGTCTGCAAAAATTTGTGACTTTGGCTCCCAAACATCATATATAACCCTTAAATTTGTAGATAAGACTAGTTTTGAGGTGTTCGTACAGCAGTATAAGCGGCTTAATGGCTGAGAGCCAAGGAAATGACTACTTGTAAAACCATGATATGGGTGAACAGAGGCCAAAGGCCTAATGGAGTTTGAAGAAATTTGAATTTACTGTACAGTCAGCAAGTGCCTGCACACAAACATAAAGTCTTTAACCCTTTTAAAATTTCAACTTCAAGCACACAGCATGCTGTGGTCACCAATAAAGCAAGCTGTCAGTAGCCAATCAACTGCTTGGATTTTGTACTGTGCACAATGTTGGAATTAATATTAATTCCTTATAGGACATACTGTACTAGCAAAACAATCTTCAATTTGTTTTATTATACAAAATTTGATTTATATGACAAGCTAAGAAAAGCTTGAGCCTGCATAATTTTTACAAAGAAATCAATCACACTGAGCTCAAGTCTTTTATCCAATGAAATTGTGCCTTCTTAGGATGCTCCTGTAATTTATATTATAAACATAAATAATTGTAGTTATTATATAGCTGAGTAATTTAGTGAGCTGTGATTGGTCACTTTGCAGTCCATAACTTATACGGACCTTCGGCCCACTTCTGGTCTCAAAGAAAATGAAGAAGCCATAGAATAAACATCTTATTAACCTCATTTGCTTGGTCTGTACCCTAAGCTATGGTCCTCGTTTTCCCCTTTTTTTATGGCCCACGTGCTTCATGCTTGGGCTACAGCAAAAGGAAAAACTTGGTCCATAACTTTTGGCACAAACCGAGTAAACAAGGTGAATAAGAGGTACATGTATGCCTATATTACTGAATACATGATAGCTTGCATAAATGATTCTCAAAATATTGATGTTAATAACAGCAATATTTTGTTTGTTAGCAAGGAGTTCTGGCTATGGTTCATATAGTTTTTGTATGAAATGAAATTCATACAGTTTTATTCAATTCATATAGCAGACATGCAATAATAATACATGTATACTCACATTGTATGTTACATGTATGTTACATGTTACGTACCATGGTTGAACCCACTCATAGCCACGTTATGCTTAAATAAATGTAGGTATAACTGAATGCATAATGTTACTTAACAAATAAATAATTATCAGATTAGTACTCTTAAATAATTATAACAAGGTGTGTTGACTATTTTGTGAGAAATGAAATGTGTACAGTTTTATTCAATTCAAATAGGAGACAAAAATATTTTTTATGACTTGAATTGCCAAGACATAAAATTAGATGCATAAACTATATTTCTCTCCAAATCCTGTATATATATATATATGTATGTATATATATATATATAATACACTCGTTATCAAAAACATTGCTTTTGATTTATATATATATACCTTTTGTTCTCCATTGTTTTAGCTGTCAAATTTGACAAGAATACAAAAGGTATATATATATTTGCAGTGCAATGTTTTTGAAAACGAGTGTATATATATATTTAGTATATACCACACCAGTGAATATCACTTTTCGCGTGCTCTGATTGGCTACTCAAACAGTGAATATGATTTCATATTCACCTCCAAGCGAAGCAGCGATCACCTCGTGCGAGTTTTTGTCCATTTGACAGAAAATAAAATAACTATTTGGTGCTGGCTATTCACCTGCAATGTGGCATATACTAAAACAATTATTCACCTCAGTGTCGGTGAATAGTGGTGGATATTTACCTCGCCGAAGCGGCTCAGTAAATATACACCACTATTTACCTCCACTTCGGTGAATAATTGTTAAATATATATATATATATATATATAATCTCTAAAATTGGTTTTCAAAGAATACAATCATGCAACTCAAATTTACTGCACAATAAAGACATTACCAGCTCCACCTACATGTACAAGGCAAAGTGAACATACTTTAAGATATTGATTGAAAAATACCTCCCAAGTAGTCCTGAAGAGACAATTATTTTAAGAAATTGAAATATATCTTAGTCGTAACGCAGATAAATGAATAATATCTTTCAAAAGTTAACATCAACTTTGAGTGAAAGTGAAACTTTCATATGATATTCTTTATGGCCGCTTTGGCGAGGTAAATATCCACCACTATTCACCAACACTGAGGTGAATTTAATTGTTTTAGTATATAACACACTGCAGGTGAATAGCCAGCACCAAATAGTTATTTTATTTTCTGTCAAATTGACAAAAACTCGCGCGAAATGATCGCTGCTTTGCTCGGAGGTGAATATGAAATCTTATTCACTGTGTGAGTAGCTAGCTAATCAGAGCGCGCGAAAAGTGATATTCACTGTTGTGGTATATACTAATAAAGCGCATTACTATAATGCTGTATGTTCTGACACTTGTGGTAATAATATTGTTGAATTCGAAATGCAATAGATTAAAATAAAACCGATCTCATGGAAACAAGGATCGAGTGACCCAAATGTTCATATCAGGTCATCAGATAAAAATATGCGGTTGATGTTCGAAAACGGGAAAATCTACATGTATATATTTTATACATTAGCGAAAAGAAAGAAATGATATATGCAAAAGCTTTCCAAATTTCCAATATAAATGACTGTTTCTCTCCTTCAATTTATTAGCTGCTCTCACGAGAACGTTAAGCTTTGTCACGTTTTCTCAATTTTAATTGGGTCAGATCTTGAAAACATGGACGTGAAATTATGTAAGCAAAAATTGCGTGGGCCACACGTATCTCCCTTGACGTTAAAATAAATATTAGGCTATTTGTTGTAGCTTTAGTTTGTGTAATAAAATCATGAGCTTCACAAAACAGTGGACAACTATATGGCGTACCTGATGAAGAGAGACCGTAGCATTTTCAGTACTTTCACGTTCCAAATGATGTAAGTTTTGTTTCGAAGAACGCGAGGGTAGGAAAGCAATCAGAGGCATCGAGTTACACGTAGTAAGCTCTACGTCTCCACGCTGTGTTTTCTTCAGCAAAGGAGCTGTTGACGACTCCCCATCTTTCCTGGCTGCCATGTTGCCAAGATCGGAAGGCATCCGACCAAACCGCCCTTTGATCAAGGCGCCATATACTCGGCGCTTCTCAAAGACCATGCAAACTCTTCTCGTCAGCCATCTTGATTAGATGAAACCGAGGAGGAATGGAACTAGATAGTGTTGACACTGGAAATATTTCAGTTTTTTTTTAACCGAGTCGAAATTTTCGCCTGCCTGAGCCGACTATGCCCTTGAAATGCATTTTCAAAAAGTTGAAGCGGTTGCGTTTGAAAATATTCAATTCTACCTGTTATTTCCGTTACTAAGAGGGGGAACGCGTATAAAGAGAGAACTATAAAAATATCAGCGAATCACAGCTCGACTCACATGACAGGCTCTAGCTAAGGCCGTCAATGCTGAGTATTAGCAATATTGTGAGGAACTGAACTGGACAGGTGGTAACTGTGAAGTTAGATAATAAATGAACAAGTTATAATCGGACGGTACTCTTTCGAGATTGTTCAACGGGAGTTTTTGTAATGAGAAGATCACCTATTGCCGGATTTCGAAATCTGTACGATTGTATGGCTGGCTCAAAGCGACTTCACAAGATATGGTGACACAGGAAAAAAGTTCACACTCATTACACGTTAGTTTTGAAGTTTTAAGTATGCTTTGTCCTGTCATGAAGTATGACCAATAGTTCATTGATCGTTAACTTTGTTGTTTTTACTAGCGTGGGCTATTTGGTGCTTTCATAAACCATTAGTGAAAATCGGAAATAAACATTTCTTTGTATTTCTTTGTATTATCTAAATTGAAAATCCTAGCTTCAGACCGATCCGACAAAGAGTGCTTCCCGCCGGATTGAGTTCCACAGAACGTAATTACTTCCACAGCCACAGTGTTCATGAAAGAGCGAGATGATTGCATGCTAGAATTGACTGATACTCATTTGCCTATAGATACTAAAATGTTGCACAGAGCGCTTTTTTATTCGATAATATAATAATAACAATTTAATAGAATTGACTGATACCCATATCATTTTTCTCGATAATATTTCCAGCTAACTGCGCATGCCTGGCGCACTTGTGTCCTACGGTGGCCCAAAAGGGTCAAACACAAATCAATATTCCAAAACACAAATCAATATCCCAAAACACAAATCAATATCCCAAAACACAAATCAATATCCCAAAACACAAATCGAAATTCCAAAACACAGATTAAAATTCCAAAACACGAACCAATTTCCCAAAACACAAATCGAAATTCCCAAAACACAAATCAATTTCCCAAAACACAAATCAAAATTTCCAAAACACAAATCGAAATTCCCAAAACACAAATCAATTTCCCAAAACACAAATCAAAATTCCCAAAACACAAATCAATAACACAAATCGAAGGCCTGGAAACTAACCCAAAATACCAATCGAGAAAGTCTGGGACCAGATCGTACAGGAAAGCCTGCTGTAAATTTACCAGAATTGAAACTCTTGCAACTGAAATGTTTTGGCAAAACTGTGGTGATCAAGGAGAAGAAGATCTCCAATATTGTCCTAACTGCGGCTCTAAGCTCGGCACTAGTATATCTTCGTATAGAGCTCTTTTATCAGACTTCAACGTCACTGAGAAAGAAGCTTCTACAGCGGATTTAGCTGCAGGAGCTGGGTTAGGGACCGGCTGGCGATATATAACTTCTTCTCTTTAACTTTCGTCGTTTCCTATCCGTTACTCCATCTGGGCCTAATCGCCTGTGGAGGCACTCGACCTCTCAGTCTAGGAGCATGAATGCCGTACTTAATGCGCAAGGTGTACCAGACCTGACATCCCTCGATATCCAGAAACACAACCTGGGCCATCTAACTCATTCCTTATCATTACCTCTACGTCGGACAAGTTTATTTCCCGCTTGTTTCGTTTAAGGTTATACTGAGATAATCGCCTTTTCAATGTTGACCGCATCTACAACGCGAAATGCCATGGTATTTGGAAAGAGAGTTTAAAATGGTCTCGTAGCTAAATCCGCTGTAGAAGTACCCTTCGATTGCTTCTTTTTCAGTGACGTTGGCTCTATACGAAGGAGTGCGGAGGAACAGAACAGGGAGGAGGAAGAATTGGCAAAAAAAAATCAGGGAGGAGGGTGAAATGTCCAGAAAAACTAGGGAGGAGGAAGAATTTAGCATACAGGGAGGAGGGAGAAAATGGGACCTGCATACATGCTCTAGGGAGAAATTTTAACACTTACGCAGGAGGGAGAAATGTCGGGAAAAAATAGGGAGCAGTGAGATTTCACTACCCGTTCCTCTCCACTCACGAAGGTATACTAGTATCGAGCTTAGAGCTGCAGTTAGGACAATATTGGAAATCTCCTTGATCACCACAGTTTTGGCAAAACATTTTGCACGAGTTTCAATTCTGGTAAATTTACAGCAGGCGTTCCAGTATTTTGGGTTAGTCCCAGGCCTTCAATTTGTGTTTTGGGAATTTCGATTTGTGTTTTCGGAAATTGATTTGTGTTTTGGGAATTTTGATTTGTGTTTTGGGAAATTGGTTCGTGTTTTGAAATATTGATTTGTGTTTTGGAATTTTGATTTGTGTTTTGGGATACTGATTTGTGTTTTGGGATACTGATTTGTGTTTTGGGATACTGATTTATGTTTTGGGATACTGATTTGTGTTTTGGGATATTGATTTGTGTTTTGGGAAATTCATTTGTGTTTGACCCTTTTGGGCCACCGTATGTGTCAGTTAATAGTGCACCGGAAATAAAAATAAATAAATAAACAAACAACTAGAGCGCTCCAAACTTAGATCCGTTTCAGACGGCGAACTGAAACGGATCTAAATGTATCCTGAATCATGATCATAATGTATCAGTCAATTCCAAACCCGTGCAAAATGTGCCTGAACCAGTGATTTCCAGAGACTATTCCATCTATTCTCATTCTGGAATACGGTCAATCGAACGCGCCCTTATAAGATCGGTGCAAGAAAAGTTCGCCGTCTCGAACGTGTCTTGTTGTTATTGTTTTGGTTTGCTTTTTTAAAGGGGGGTTATCAAACTGAGTCGATGATAGCACATGTTGAGAAACCAGTCCAATTTGATTATGTACAACTAAAGCCGCGAGCGGATATATGTTACAACTTGAGGATTAGACTATGAAGCGGTATCCGCACTGAATTAACAAACTTTGTCCTCAGCTAGTGTAAATACAAATATCACTATTCATTTAATTATCTTTTTTCGTTCTGAACGCGCAACTAACAAATTCGATTTCGTCAGAGTTGTCATATTCTTCAATATCAGGAAGTATGGTAAAAAAAATATCAATGATCGGCCAAACACTTTCCGCTGAAAAGTGCGATTCTTTATGATGACACTTCGGCTGTCACAACCACGGGTCACCTCAGAAGACATCGTTCATCAAGGACACTTCCATCTACTAGATCGAACATTACGGACTTTTTAGGACAGTGTTAAAGGAATTATAGAAATAGTAAACACTAAACAGCACTTCCAAGATACATAATATTTTTGGAGATATAAGTACTTCTTTCGATCCCGGCCTGTTTTTACGTAAAATGCAACAAAAAAATCAAACTGAGACGACATATATTTTAATGCTGTTATAGAGTAACTAACCTATGAGCTTCGTTGCCGGGATGGACGGGACCTGAACTGAGTCTAGAGCAAAAGTCATTTCAATGTTATCGCAAAGTATGGTTTCCAAAATATTATGCTTGCCAATTTCCATTCCATCGATTTTATTGACACTCGTTGCCAACAAAGCTAATGGTAAGTTAATCGATAACAGCAATTTAAAATAAATCTATCTTCTCGTTTTGAAGATTTTCGCATTAGTTTACTTAAAAACAAGGAGTCGAAAAAAAGCACTCATATCTTCGGAAATATTATGTATCTTGGAATTCTGTTTGGTATTTAATAGTTTTCCATATCAGGAAACACATGGTCCATAAAATCTCAATGATCAGCCATAAACCTCCCGCTGAAAAGTGCGAATTTTTGTGATGCCCTACAGCTGTAAGAATTACTAATTATTGTCCTTCCGCTCGGCGGTATGGAATAGGTAGATATATTCACCGATGGTTCGCGCCTGAGGGAGCAGCGAAGGCCGGTAGAAAGAATGCATTTTTTTTCACAATGGCGAGGTTTTCTCATTTATACGTAGTAACAATATTTATTTTCATAAATCGTTAGGAAGCACTGGTTGTCTAGTACATTGTTGCATAACATTACTATTCACAAGGCTTCTCATTGGTTTTTTGGGGGGGAGCCGGGGTGGCGCAGTGGTTCGCCTCTCACCTCTGTGGCCCAGGTTCGACCCCCGACGCGGCGCCATATCAGTGAGTTGAGTTTGTTGTATCTCGCCCTTGCTCCGAGGGTTTTTCTCCGGGTTCTTCGGTTTTCCTTCCTCCGCAAAAACCAACGCGCTAAATTCCAATTCGATCTGTGGTTTAGCCGGGTTGTTTCAGGTCCCGTTAGAAATTTAGTGTTTTTTTCTCGTATCTTGTAATGTAGTGATAGGACAGACCCCTGGATGCCAGAGGTTCTACTGCCCTCTCTAAGCCAATGTTTAGACGCGAAGGAACGAATTGATGAGCCTTCTCGTAGTGTTCTCGTCGCTTCGCTCCTTGATAGCGGCTCTTTGGCTTAGAGAATCCAGGGTCACTTGGACAGATCATTCTAGAAACCATGACAAGAGAGTGAAAGCGCGGTCGATCGATCGCGAGAGTTCGATAGAGTTCGGCTGCAAATAACACATGCCGTTTCTAGCTTCAATTTTCCTTTACTCCTCCGTACAGTTCTAAGTACTAGGAAAAGTGTGTCAGTGAGAATTAAGAAAACCGAGCCATGTGAAAAATAAGCAAGACTATGAATGTTACCATCATTTCCGGTCCATAGATAAATAATTTGAACCCCAAGTAACTTCAAACTAGCCGCATAAACAATCGATATAGAACTAAAATCGAATCGTATCATATTATCATGTTTTGTCTCATAATCACTGGCATTTTTATCAAAGACCGATTTCCCCCAAAAGCAATTTTGGTCATATCCAGTGACCAGATAAGAAACAAAAACTACTATTAGAGGTATTCCTTTCCATCGGAAAATTCTATAATTCGTTTATGATAATCTTTAGAGCCGCTTCAGACGGCGACCTTTTCATGCACCGAATTCAATGCTAATAACTATATCTATTGTTGTGGTCATTAGCACCAGTGATAATGATTAAATCTATTGTTATGGTCATTAGCATTGAATTCAGCGCATGAAAAGTTCAATAAGGCCCGACCGGCGCCCATTTCTGACGGTCTTTTGATTCCCGCGGTTCGCCAGCGACTAAATATCATTTAGTTTAATTAAATAAAAGCGCTGTAACACGATTATTCAATCTTTTAATCTCAAATGCACTTTTTTAAAGCAGCTAACCACACACAAAGACATTACTTACTTTTAATTAAGAAAAAGTGTTGGCAGCACGACTTGAGTGATTATTGATAAAACTTGAACTAGTGAGGATTTCCTACTAAATGTATTTTTAGGGCGAGCGGGAAGGATGTAAAGGAGCAAGACATATCCATTAGCCTAGTGACTAAAATATAATTTATTGCTTCTTCCTAGGCCTTCTTTCTACTTCGTTCTTTATTTATGGCAATATTTCATTCGATCAAAGTGATCCATCTCTCCGTGAGTAGAGAAAATGATTGCTGTCGCTGAACACCTGCCTCGACCCAGTCCCTTTTTGTGGCAATTTTAGGTGCGCGAAGGGCCACGGGAAAAGCGGAAAGGAATGCGCGCTCCTTTTCGGGCCGCCCCTTTCAAACTTCTCCTGCCTGCGCGAACTATAAAATAAGTCTGGTAGCGAGACAGCAACCTCTCTGCGATTTTCAATCACTATAGTCTTGATTGAAGCGTCTGGATGGAGAAAGTGCTTGAATTTGCTATGTATGTGGTATTTTCAAAATTTATGCCGACATCTCAAAAACGTTTCAAGTTAACAACAACAACAACAACAACGATTTATTGTACCCACAATAAGAAAAATATAATTATTACAATCATAAATTTAAATATTTAAAGGGCACTGGGTTCCCGAAATAACCAGAAAAGCTAAAAATGCCAGGAATCCAGTTACATGCAGTAATTTACAATACTAGGTCGGAGGTACTCAAATACATACACACACACGCACACACAAATACTAAATCTACCAAAGCTTATTAATATATTACATAATACAGTTTACAGAAGATAAATGTGTTAATAATTACAGCTTAGTATTTTGAGAATGAAAGAAGCAGAATTCAGTCTTATTAGCTTTTCAATGAAACTTATCGAACAACAGAATGATACTAGGAGACTAATATTTGCATAGGAATTCTGTTTTTAGGTTTTCTTTAAATTTCTTGAGGGAGGTGGATTTGACATGTAAATCAAATGAATTCCACACTTTGGGCCCTTGAAACCTTATATTGAATTTGCCATAATTTGTTCTTGCTCTAGGAAGATAATAAGACTGTCTAGCTGCAGATCTTGTGTTATAATTGTGAATACTTCCAACTGAGGTAAAAAATGTATTAAAGACTGAAGGTAGCATTTGATTGTGGAACTTGAACATAAAAACTGCAATATGTAGTGTAACAAGATCACGCAGCTTAATAATATTTTGTGACTTAAATAAAGGGCTTGAGTGTTCATCAAATTTTGAAAAGGTCATAATACGCAAGGCCTTTTTTTGAAGAACAAAGAGAGGTTGAGTAGTTGTCGGGTATGTGTTACCCCAAACGATTATCCCATATATCAAAAAAGGGTAAATGAGGGCATAATAAAGGTTGGTTAGGATACTAATGTCTACATAATAACGAAGTTTAGATAATATTCCAACACTTCTTTTTATCTTTTTGGCAATGTATTCAACCTGTAATTTCCAACTAAGATTTGAATCAATTAATATGCCAAGATATTTAATGCATTTCTCTTGTCGTAATTGCTCATTATTCAATGTTAATGCAAAATTGGACATTAATTTCCTTTGAGGAGGATGAAACAGAACAAAATTAGATTTTTCTATATTTAATGAAAGCTTATTAGCACAAAGCCAGATGTGAATATTGGCTAAATCATTATTAATACTAGATTGTAGTATATCAAGATTCTTATGTTTACAAAATAAATTAGCATCATCAGCAAAAAGGTGAAAGTCAAAGAGGGATGAACAAAGATGAAAATCATTAATATAAATTAGGAATAATATTGGACCCAGGACAGATCCTTGGGGAATACCGCAGGAAATAGTTGATTGGGTTGAAGTTACATTATTAACTGTTACAGTTTGCTGCCGGTTACTAAGATATGAGGTAAACCACTTTTTAGCTACACCTCTTATACCATAGTACTCCAGTTTTTTTATTAAGATTTCATGATTAACCGTATCAAAGGCCTTGCTAAAATCTAAAAAAATTCCACACAAAAAATCACGCTCATCAATTGCTGTTTGTATTTTTTCAATTATACTAAGTACTGCATGGTCAGTGGAATGTTTAGTACGAAAGCCAAATTGCTTGTCAAATAAAACGTTTTTTCTTTTAAGAAAATCTAGCAGTCTGCTACATACAAGCTTCTCTAAGAGTTTATTGAAAATAGAGAGGAGAGAAATTGGACGATAGTTGCACAGGCAGGTTTGAGAATCTTTTTTATATATAGGTATTACGTTGGCTATTTTAAGACTGGTCGGTACTATCCCAACTGAAAAAGAAACATTAAACAGGGTTTCTAGAGGCTTTGAAATTACGGTTTTAAGAATCTTGAGAACAGAAACAGGTATACTAAAAGGGCCAGCAGCCTTACCAATTTTAAAGTTAGCAATCTCTATCTCAATTTCATTAGTAGTAACAGGGAACATGTAAAAACTATTACATGATGGATGCTTTAAGTAATCTAATGGTGATTTCTGAACATCTGGTATTAAATTAGCGAGATTATTTCCTACATTTGCAAAATATGCATTAAAAGCATTGGCAATCATTTTGGGGTCAGTTATTTCTGAATTATTTTCAACAATTTTAACAGCCTTCAAACTAGCCTTCGGCTTAAAATGTATTATTTCTTTAATTCCATTCCAAACTCTTTTGCTATCATTGATATTTTCTAAAAAATATATATTATAGTATTGTCTTTTACTAATCTTTAAAAGGTGATTTACTTTGTTTCTATAGTATTTAAATTTAGAGTGGTAATAAATAGATTTTGTCTTTAGATATTTCTTATATAATCTATTTTTTACTTGTATAGACACTTTAATTGCAGGTGTTATCCAGGGTTTAGACTTAAATTTCAATTCTCTTCTAGATATTTGCTTTATGGGGATATGTTTATCTATTATTCCTGATATTTTATCATAGAAGGAATCAAACATACCAGATGGTTCACAATCAGATGTAAAAACAGTTTCCCAGTTAATGGATTGTATTTCATTAATCAAGGTTGTTTCCTCGAATTTAGAGTAATCTCTCTTATAGATTTTTACACTAGGTGGGAGAGTGGAAAATTTATTGAAGATAATGAAATTAGGCAAATGATCTGTTAAATCATATACTAAATTGCCACTAATAATAAAATGTTCAATTGAATTAAAGAATATATTATCAATCAACGTAGACGAGTGGTCAGTAATTCTGGTAGGCTGTAAGATTTGTGGTTGAAAAAAAAAAGAGCCAAGAGTATTAATAAAATTTTCAGAGCCAGCATGGGAATCATATTTTAAAAGGTCAATATTAAAATCTCCCATAATCAAACAAAGTTTATTTTCCCGTTGGATTTGATCAATGGTCAAGTTGATATAGTCCATAAAATTATCTAAATTTCCGTTTGGATGCCTATAGATTACTCCACATATTAGGTTAGGTTGGTCTTTAAAATTAATTTCTATCCAGAGAGTTTCAAAATCAAGATTAGAAGTAGTAAATTTTGATCGAATAGTGAAATTTAAATTATTTTTAACATAGAAAGCAACACCTCCTGCATTTGAAAGACTGGGTTCGAAAATAAAATTATATCCTGGTATGTTGGTATTTGTCAAGGCCTGTTTATCAGCTCTAAATTTAATTTCTGATAGTCCAATCAAGGAAAATGGAAAATTTAGTTCAGATAACATATGTATTAAGTTATCATGGTTAGCTGCTAAGCTTCTTATATTGCAGTTTAGAGCAGAAAATGCTTTAAAGTCTAATGAGCATTCAGTAATATCGTGATTACTGTTAAACTCATGAGTGCTATAGTAGTTAAAATTATGATCATCTGGCATATTCAAATCAATATCTGAATTCGTAAGGTGAGGAATGTTTGAGGCTAAAGAAGTTATATTAAGGAAAGGCAAATTATCAAGTTGCGAGATCCTGTCAGAGATATTATTTGTCATTATTACAAACAGCCCCTAAACAAGGGGAATATAAAACTAAAATTGGATCGTCTATAGTTAGCGTAACTTACAAGAGTTTAATCGCATAACTATACTTATCTTGACAGTAATTTGACAAGACAGTCCCTGTTCTTGATGCTGATCACAGGGGCGTCTTGGTCTTTGCGAATAAAGCTTTTCCCATTTAGTGTCCACGCGAAAGCATACTTGAGGTTCTTCTTAGCTTTCAAACAGTGACCAAATAGCTCTTTGTTCCTTTCCGTTAGGCTTTCATTAACATTGATGTGATTCGAAATGCCAGTATAACCAAGATCTTCAACGGTGTAGTTCTTCAGCTCCTTACGTGCTCGATAGAATTTTTCTTTGGTATCACGTCGCACAAATTTCACTATGATCGCTGGGATCGTTCTCTTTCCCTTGTATCGCTTGCTTATAGGGAGACGATGGCTGACTGAGATGTCATCTTCATCTATATCGACTCCCATGAGCTCTCCGATCTTTGTCACAAGATCGTTGGTATTCTCCTCTCTAGAATCATGTGCTGGAGGGATGCCTTGTATTTCGACACACTCCCTCCTCGAGTATTGCTCCATGTCGTTGTGGGCTTCTTTAAGTTTAATTAAGCTGTCTTCCAGCGACTGTACAGCAGACTTCAGTATTTTATTTTCCGCTATTATTTCTCTTCTCTCTGACTCCTGTTCATTCATCTTGGTAATAACTTCCTCATATTTAGCATTGGACATGTCAATGAACGACATAATTTCTTCGAGTCTTCCGCTTAACTCTGTAACCTTCGAGTTCAATGGTGCCAGCTTCTCATCTAGTAAGCTTCTCAATTTATCAGCGGTAATGAAATCCGGCATGGTAGAACACGTAACATTCAAACAATAAACATCAAAGAACAATATTGAGAAAAGGATGAACGCTAAATAACAGCTAAATAGATGTTAATTTCAGCGATAGATGTCGATTTCAGCGAGCGATGAAACATGGCTTCCATCCTGTCCGACCGCTGACCCTAAAAAAAAATGTGTTTATATTGGGCATTCGTAATCAGCGCTTTGCGCATTCCCTAAGGACCTCCCCTTGGAATATATAAGCATGTAACACATCATTACTCACTTTGTTCTGCTACCGGGCCTAATTTTATTCAGTATTACAATGCATAATTACTATATAATCTACTTTAGCTACTAGAAACTTGTACAACATAGATATTAATCTTGAAACTTGTAAATTATGTAATCATCTCTATTAATCGTCTATTAAACGTAACTGGTATGCGTCCTCCTATACACCGTGTCTGTTATGTAGAATATACAATATAAACGTTTTCTGTGCGAAGGAACGCAGTGATAGAGCACAGAAGTTCCGGTATCATCACAGGCTAACCATCCTCCCATTTTATGTATTTGTCACTGATGTTTTAATGATCCATTATTTCTCTTCTTAGCCAGATATGTTGCCTATGATCGGGACAGATATGAGCGGTTCATCACATTTATAACGGTTCATCACATTCAAAACATTTCATCAATCTGTCGAATTATCTCCTGTCTAGAGTCCCCAGCGAAGGACTCCTAATCCCCTAATCTCCCTCGTATGGGCTGTTTTGCAACTTGACACACCACCCCGATGAAGTAGTTTTTGGCAGCTTCCGATAAACGAACCGGAAGAAAAAATGTCTTGAAGACTTCGCGGGAAGGTTGTTTACAAAAATATATATGTCGCACGACCGCTAAACTCTCGTACTATGATTTCAGACCAAATTTTACTCCACTCTACTAGTATTACCATCAGTAAATTCAGCACAAATACAGTTTATCACATCATAAAAAATATTTTAACTAGTTTGTAGTGAGCTTGCTCGTTCCAAGAGTGCCAGGATCTTTGAAATGTCTAGGCGAGAGTGTGAAGAAGAAGAAGTTCCACTTTCTTCCGATTTGAAGTAGTTGATTTTTCCACCACAAATTGGCACAAACATTGAGAAGTTGAAGCGAATTCGCGAACCGAAGACGAAGTCCAAAGCCGAAGTGTTAGTCCGTCCATCACTTTAAACCTTGTCTAACAGTTCCAGCAAATGTCCAACATTTCCTCGTCGTTTGTCGAAGGCAAAGAAACAAATCCTGATAAACCGTTTAGCAGGTGCACAGCGCCGTTAAGTGTAGAAAGCGGCCCAGAAGTTCATCCGAGACCAAACATTCTCGGGCGAGATTCAGGAGGACACTGATGAGTAGATCTCGGATGCAAACCAGCTCTCATTTTAAAAGAAGTTTTGCGGAGGGCGGGAATTTGGTAGTGCACGCGTGCAAAAAAAAATTCGCGCCATTTGTGCGAACTGAGTTAACGTTTGAAATGAAAAAAAAAAAAGTGAGCATAAAACTGAGTGAGGGTTAGCTAGAAAACCGTTGCAAAAAGTGTTCAAATACTCATATATTTGGAAGCAATCCGTTAGACTACTAGTTAAAGTATAAATCAGCTACTTGAACCGTAAAACAAGCAAAAAGGGAACCCTAAGGCTGGTAAAAATGCAAGAGACTAGCTGAGACTTCTGAGCCGCTGAAACATGTAATATTTTGTCGAAGGCAAAAACATTGTACAGCATTAAGTGTCGACAAAATCGACTTCGGTCTTTCGGAGTTCAAATCGGAAGAAAGTGGAACTTCTTCTTCACACTCTCGACTAGAAATTTCAAAGATCCTGGCAATCTTGGAACGAGCAAGCTCACTACAAACCCGGTAATTTGCCAGTTAAATATTTTTTTATGATGTGATAAACTGTATTTGTGCTGAATTTACTGAGGTAATACTAGTAAAGTGGAGTAAAATTTGGTCTGAAATCATAATACGAGAGTTTAGCAGTCGTGCGACATATATATTTTTGTAAACAAACTTCCCGCGAAGTCTTCAAGATATTTTTAATTTCTTCCGGTTCGTTTATCGGAAGCTGCCAAAAACTACTTCATCGGGGTGGTGTGTCAAGTTGCAAAACAGCCCATACGAGGGAGATTAGGGGAAATATGTCAGCTGTCCATTTTCTTCGCTGGGGACTCTAGACGGGAGATCATTCGACAGATTGATTAAAAAAAATTGAATGTGATGACCGTTATAAATCCTTATGATGGCTCATATCTGTCCCGATCATAGGCAACATATCTGGCTAAATTTTGTCACCCGAGCATTAAAAGTACTTATTTTATTAGGTATTTTGCAAAATATAGCAAATTTACACGTAAGCCGATTAGCAGGGCACAATAATGAAGTGAAAACTATAGTAAAACGTGTTTACATATTGTTTGTGAAGTGAAAACAAGAATAAAACGTGTTTTACGTACTTTTTGTGAATTTGTCATTTTTTTACCCTCCCTCCCCTCCCCGCCCTACTTTTAAGACTGCTCAATTCAAATTCAAACTAAACGGTAACCACAGGCAGCCCAATCTCATGATTTGTGTATTTATACGCTTACAAATATCGCTTGAATAGTTCATATTATAAATCCTTCCAAAACATGTATGTTAGACAAATAAATACACGACTTCACCCTACAATGTTTCAGTTGTGGTTCAGTTCATACCTCTGAGCTCTTCTAGGGTCGTTTCCGCTGTTTTTTTCGAACCTCTTTCCCTCGCCTCCTAATAAAAGGAAAAGGCTGGAGACAACCGACAAATATACAATGCATAACCTGTAATCTATGCCACGAAAATCACACTTCGCTCACTCCAAATAATTCGAAACCGGCAGGTACAAAATGCAGACTGGAAAATGTAGACCGGAAATGCAGACTCAAAAATGCAGACCAGACAAAATCAATAAGAAACATAGATCTATCGGTCTGTAACAGGGCGACTCTGCAAGGCTTTAGATGACTTAGATCCTTATTTTTTGGGGTTATACACGTCTAATGCGGGGTCTTGCTTTTTTCTTGACTGCCGGCGCCAGACACGCCGTGTATGCGGCACCAACAAAACCTGGATCGGATCGGACCGGATCGGATCGGATCGGATCGCGGACCGGATCGGATCGGATCAAATCGGATCGGATCGGATCACATTTACGGTTGAATTATATTTTTCCAGCCACAACAATTACGACCCGTTTCGTTTTGTATCACGTTTTATTTTTTTGCTTTGTAAGCTAAGTATAAAATACATATGTTTATCTTTATATTTTGCCCTTTTTAGGCCAATACCTTCTTCGGTAAATACTATACTTATCCTTTTACCTACATATTTTAGGCCGTTGATCAGTGGCCTAAAATATCACAGTTAGTAATGTTATGCTTATCCTTTTACCTACGCATTTTAGGCCGTTCATCAGTGGCCTAAAATGTCACAGTTAGTAATGTTAGCACATTTTAGGCCGTTCATCAGTGGCCTAAAATGTCACAGTTAGTAATGTTATGCTTATCCTTTTGCCTACGCATTTTAGGCCGTTCATCAGTGGCCTAAAATTTCACAGTTAGTAATGTTATGCTTGTCCTTTTGCCTACGCATTTTAGGCCGTTCATCAGTGGCCTAAAATGTCACAGTTAGTAATGTGGGGCGCATTTTAGGCCGTTCATCAGTGGCCTAAAATGTCACAGTTAGTTATGTTATGCTTGTCCTTTTGCCTACGCATTTTAGGCCGTTCATCAGTGGCCTAAAATGTCACAGTTAGTTATGTGGGGCGCATTTTAGGCCGTTCATCAGTGGCAGTGTGTGGAACCTGTCCTACGTTTAACCACTCCGAAGATTGCTGGTTTCGTAGTAGAGTGTAGTAGATTTTGCATGCGCATGATCAAAACAGTACAATCACAAAAGAAGGTTATTTTCGCAGCAAAATGAATATGTAAATAATTTCTTTTTGCCATGAAATTGGATAATTCTGCATGTAGATTTTGCGAAAAGGAATGTTCTCCAGAAAGGCGTTGTATTTTGTACATTTAGTGAACATTTCACTTTTAAAAGGCTTTTCTTCGAAGTTTACAATGTTCCTGACCTATACTGAACCACGTGAATTTTGTATTTCTACGGTGGTCGCCTGGTTACATTTGTGATATTCTCATGCAAAATCTACTGGACTCTCGTTTCCGCGACATTCCCGACCAGCAAGTCTGGGAAGCAGCGAAAAGGGAGGATCGTTCTGTACTTCTATAATACAAGTTGTATTTAAATACTTTCCATGCGATTGCATTCTTAAAATACCATGATATGCTTCAAATTCGCTGAAAGTCAGTTGGACCTTTCTAACAAGAAGACCTTCATCTAAGGCCCGATCAAACGGTGTATGATAGTCGATGATAGTTGAAGTCACGTAAGCAACTTGCGTGAGCTCCTAGTGCCCAGGCCATTTTGAGAAGCTAGCCCACGCTACTTTAGGTGGCGACAGCTGACCTAAAAACTATCATGTGCTCGAACTATCATCAACTATTTACCTTCCCAGCGATATCCCATAATTCTTTGCAACTAATACAAAACCATACGCATAGAAACGAGGTCAGAGTTAGGGTTAATTTTTCCAACTCAATAAAACTTCTAAAAACCTTCAAAGCCTTATAGCACATATACCAAAATAAACTCCCCGGGGGGGGGGGGGACTCTCCATAACAGTAGACGGGGGTGATCGTCGGCAAAATCAATTTTAACCGTAAGGGATAGCACATTGGGTGTGGTCAACAGCAAATTTACCCCTAAGAGATAGCACACTAAGAACAATGCCCGTTTTCATTGGTTGATGGACCCTTTGTCTAATTTGACATTTATACTTGTGATAATAATTTTGTATTTGTTACCGACAATAAAGCCGGAAGTATTAAGCGATCAGTTTCAGTTGACTGTGTGGTTTACTGTAATATAAGTTCCGGGCCACCATTAGCGTGAGACCCCCTAAGGGATAGCAGACTCTTTGATGGTAGAATTTTATACCCTAAGGGATAGGACGATCACCCCCGTCTACTGTTATGGAGAGTCCCCCCCCCCGGGATAAACTCATTCTCAGTTTGACTCTTTTGGTTTATAAACGTTTTAAGGCCAAACAGCCAAACATTGAAAATTTAAAAGAATTTAGTATAGCCAGCCACGTTGGATGGTATACTCATACGCCATCCAAGATGGCTACTAATACAACTTAAATCTCTATTGTGACATTTTTTTCATTATTTGCATATCTCATCATTTTCTCCCACAATAAGTTGTGAACCTCAATATTGTATGGCCAAGAAGTTTAATCAAAATTTTATGTTTGCCATGTAACCTAGATCGGGGATCAGATATCTAAAATACGTACATCATTGCTGTTCAAATCTTCGAGCCAGTCGGACCATCCTTCGATAACGTTGTTGGTATATCTGGCTCGCATCTATCTTCAAACCGTACTAAATACCCTTCCTGTTTGCGGTATGCAACGATCTTTCCTTGGCACCAGCCCCAGTACTTTGTAACATTGTCCTTTTCCGCATATACTCAACCTCCACGCGACAGTTAATTAAGGCTCTTCCATTTTTTTTTCGGTTGCTTTTCTTAAAATTCCGACGTTTATCAGGTGGCCCCTCATCACTTGTCTTTCCTAAACTTGTTCTCTTTCGTTTTCTCGTTTTAACTGGCGAAGCATTGTACGATGTTGTTACATTTGCCGTACTTGCTACCATCTTCACTGCTTGCAATCTATTTTGGCGTCCCCGCTTAAGTTACTAACTGCGACATTTTAGGCCACTGATCAACGGCCTATTTTGGCGTCCCCGCTTTACTAACTGCGACATTTTAGGCCACTGATCAACGGCCTATTTTGGCGTCCCCGCTTAAATTACTAACTGCGACATTTTAGGCCACTGATCAACGGCCTATTTTGGCATCCCCGCTTTACTAACTGCGACATTTTAGGCCACTGATCAACGGCCTATTTTGGCGTTCCCGTTTTACTAACTGCGACATTTTAAGCCAATGATCAACGGCCTATTTTGGCGTCCCCGCTTTACTAACTGCGACATTTTAGGCCACTGATCAACGGCCTATTTTGGCATCCCCGCTTTACTAACTGCGACATTTTAGGCCACTGATCAACGGCCTATTTTGGCGTTCCCGTTTTACTAACTGCGACATTTTAAGCCAATGATCAACGGCCTATTTTGGCGTCCCCGCTTTACTAACTGCGACATTTTAGGCCACTGATCAACGGCCTATTTTGGCGTCCCCGCTTAAATTACTAACTGCGACATTTTAGGCCACTGATCAACGGCCTATTTTGGCGTCCCCGCTTTACTAACTGCGACATTTTAGGCCACTGATCAACGGCCTATTTTGGCGTCCCCGCTTAAATTACTAACTGCGACATTTTAGGCCACTGATCAACGGCCTATTTTGGCGTCCCCGCTTAAATTACTAACTGCGACATTTTAGGCCACTGATCAACGGCCTATTTTGGCGTCCCCGCTTTACTAACTGCGACATTTTAAGCCAATGATCAACGGCCTATTTTGGCGTCCCCGCTTTACTAACTGCGACATTTTAGGCCACTGATCAACGGCCTATTTTGGCGTCCCCGCTTAAATTACTAACTGCGACATTTTAGGCCACTGATCAACGGCCTATTTTGGCGTCCCCGCTTTACTAACTGCGACATTTTAAGCCAATGATCAACGGCCTATTTTGGCGTCCCCGCTTTACTAACTGCGACATTTTAGGCCACTGATCAACGGCCTATTTTGGCGTCCCCGCTTAAATTACTAACTGCGACATTTTAGGCCACTGATCAACGGCCTATTTTGGCGTCCCCGCTTTACTAACTGCGACATTTTAAGCCAATGATCAACGGCCTATTTTGGCGTCCCCGCTTTACTAACTGCGACATTTTAGGCCACTGATCAACGGCCTATTTTGGCGTCCCCGCTTAAATTACTAACTGTGAAATTTTAGGCCACCGATGAACGGCCTAAAATGTGCCCCACATTACTAACTGTGATATTTTAGGCCACTGATCAACGGCCTAAAATGCGTAAGTAAAAGGATAAGCATAACTTTACTAACTGTGACATTTTAGGCCACTGATCAACGGCCTAAAATGCGTATATTACTAACTGTGACATTTTAGGCCACTGATCAACGGCCTATTTTGGCGTCGGTAGTAGGCATTGCATTACTAACTGCGACATTTTAGGCTAATGATCAACGGCCGATTTTGGCGTCGGTAGTATTATAAATAGTAGTAAAAACTGAACTACTGGCCTAAAATATCACAGTTAATATACTGTTAAAACAACATACATTATGTTATAATATATAGTCCCAAATGTATGCGAAAGTCTGCTGGTAGACTGATCCGTTTCGCCATGTCCCTGATACACTTTGATTTATGGTTTCGTTTATGTATTTCACGATCTAACCACTTCTTTTGTCGGTCGGTGATCTGGGTGATGGGACATAAACCTCTCCGAGTACACTTAAACCCTAAAGCTTGACTCGAAATCCTGACTTTAAATCTTGACTTGAAGGATAGGTAAACTCTCGAGCAAAATACCGAACTATAAAACGGCCCTGTAATGTTTTTGGTGGGGTGATCCGTACCGCGATCCGGTCCGATCCGATCCGATCCGGGTTTTGTTGGTGCAACAACGGCACCAACAAAACCTGGATCGGATCGGACCGGATCACGGATCGGATCACAGATATTATGATTTCCCACCAAACAAAATATCGGTTCGGTATTTTGCTCGAGGGTTTACCTATCCTTCAAGTCAAGATTTTAAGTCGGGATTTCGAGTCAGGCTTTAGGGTTTAAGTGTACTCGGATACTGTCGTGGAGATTTATGTCCCATCACCCAGAAAGAAGTGGTTCGATCGTGAAGATACATATTAAAACGAAACCATAAATCAAAGTGTATCATGGACATGGCGAAACGGATCAGTGTACCAGCAGACATTCGCATACATTTAAAGCTTCGACGATAATTTGACAGGAATTTTTACAATGTGAGTTACAGTTTAACTTTCTAAATGTTTATTTTTTCTCCACATTACAGGATTACAGGGGAATCGATCCAGCAAAAGCGCGGAGGTTGTATTCAAACGAGTTTAGCAGGGCTAGGAAACGGCCAAACAAAAAGGGAACCAGTTCAGGGAAGACTATATTGTGTATTATCCATGATTTTCTTTTTTTTGTGTGGAAGAATTAAACTGTTTGGAGGCCTTTCATAGCCGGGATGGTGTAATTTGAGGCTTGGAGGCTTGACGGCTTGACGGCTTGACGGCTTGGCGGCTTGGCGGCTTGACGGCTTGACGGAACGGCGAAATAAAAAAAACATTTCAGAGGCTTTGTAAGAAAATTAAAGAATTTATTTATTTATTTATTTATTTATTAAGCTTCCAACAGTATTAATATAATACATTAATTTAAACAATGAGTATACTGTTGAGGATGGACTAGACAGGTGGATAACACCTATGGATTAAGTCCTCCAGGTAAAATCAATATAAATTGGAACATAACAAAATAATACTTACTAAATATATAACTATGGTTTTAAAACTATATACACTGTAAAATATTATGAATAAAGACAGCAGGATTAACATTGAAATTACAAATGAGAGGCATTGATAAGTCTGCACGAGGTGCAGCGGCACCTGGATACCCAGGTACATGTATTGTTAATGTCAAAATTATTGATAAAAAGTTCAAAATAATGAAGAGAAATAATATTTTTAAATGAACTGTACTTATAAGATAATCTGGCCTCAAGTGGTAGAGCAGCGTGGAAATTTCGAAGATCGGCTGAGCCAAGTCCAAGAGAATTTGACTTTCTTTCCGATTAACGATAAAAAGCAAGCATTTTGATGACCTTTCGGAATCAGTATTCTCCAGAAATATACAGAACCGAGATGAACAGACCGAAACAAGCAGAACAGAGATGAACAGACTGATGGTATTAATACGGACATGAATCGAATTAGTGCAGAACTGAATAAACTACTTTTCGGATTGCAAAAACTATTTATCGAACTGCAAATGACGTGAACAAACAGTAGGATAAAGAAGAAAAGTATTAAACCGAAAAAAAACGACAGAACAAGAAAAACGAGCGAAACTGAACTCTGAGAGGAAATTATAAAATTGACCGGACCCCTGTGGAAACATCAACAAAGGGTGACTTTCATTCAGAAAGCCGGGCGATTTCGATTCTCGCTGGAAAATCGGCGATGGAAACAACGGTTGTCACGGTTTTAGTTTAGAAGTCGCATGTGTGTTACAGAACTGTTGACGTTTCATGGGTTTAGCGCTATGGATTCGGGAACGCACTGACATACAGCTATGTCGATTGTATTGTAGAGCGGCCATATCGAATGTATATTGGACTTTCACTCGGGCCACTATATATTCATCAGGAGACATTTTGCATCTCCCACCTTTATGGAGGAATGGGTACTCCAATAAATAAATTGTTTTCAGTGTCCAAGGGAAGCACATTAGAAATGTGTAGCGGCGAGGTATGACTTCCTCAAGATGCACATTTTGTTCGTCGCTGGAAGCGGATCAGAGAAACTAAGTAATAGATTGAACTGAATTGTGATTGTAATCGAAATATTGTAAATTAGAATTAGAAAGGACTTAGCTGTGAATAACTGTGAGGGTAAAGAGAACAAAATAAAACTTACAGCGAGGTATACGCTGGTATAAAAATAAAAACGTTTCATTTTTCTAGGGATCCAGAAGCAGGGGTCCACGTTTCGTCGACTGACTCGGGTTCCTATATACGGAAAATTTGATTTTTCCACCCAAAGCATTTACCATTGCAGGAACTCTAATCTCAATTTTCTTACTTTTTCTTGCAACTCGCATTTTTCGCATTTTTGGCGCCGTTGTCGGAGCAACTAAACAAAGTTAAGTTTACTACGGTAAACCGGCCGACAGGTCACATGCACACTGCATGAGGATGCCGTTAACTATAGTAAACTTCGTCCAGTGATTAAATTTATCATAATGTTGTCATTCCACCGTTCCGTCAAAGCCGTCGAGCCGTCAAGCCGCAAATTACACCATCCGTTTCATAGCCTTCGAAAAATGTTTAGGTCGCATTATAATTTTTGTGTCAATGAAATCGACACGCCGGACTAAGCTTCATAGAATTGAACTACTGACTCACACCACGAAAGGTTTCACTTGAAATTCGGGGGAAATGCCGGAGGAAATGACTGTCAAAGGGCAAAATATAAAGATAAACATATGTATTTTATACTTAGCTTACAAAGCAAAAAAATAAAAAGTGATATATAAACGAAACGGGTTGTTGTGGCGGGAAAAATATAATTCAACCGTAAATGTGATCCGATCCGATCCGATCCGATCCGATCCGATCCGATCCGATCCGGTCCGATCCGACCCGATCCGATCCGGTCCGATCCGATCCGATCCGATCCAGGTTTTGTTGGTGCCGCCGTGTATGCGAGCCACGCCGAATCCGGGCTTTTCATGACAATATTTCCTTAATAACAGAAACGAAAAGCTATGTATTCCGAGGTATTTTGAGTTATTTACTTACTTGTTAATTACGTTCGTATTTAGCCGGGTCCTGTCTTTGTTGAACTGATTCAGTCCCATCTTCTTCTGTCCACCATTTTAAATTTATTGCTATGCACAGGAAGCCCAAAGCAGCCTCTCCGATTACATATAAATTTGGGTTTCCTGTTTGGTAAAGCGGACACCCTTGGGAATCAGAAAAAGTGTCCGTAACTGGAACTGTCCGCTTACGGGAATAGTTCTCGTAAGCGGACACTTGTGGAATCTGGGATGTGTCCGCTTATACGGGAGCTACTATAAAGACCCTGGGTGGTACTCAGAAGATTTTTGGGTGGGGGTGTGCCGCGGAGACCTCAAAACCCTGACCCTATCCCAGACCTAAAAATGCCGTTTACCGCATACCCTATCCCAGACTTGAAGCAAAAAATCTATACCCTATCCCAGACGTGATCTTGTGATGTTTATGAAAGAGTCCAGATCCCGAACAGTTTTTAATTACAATTTAATACACTACGAAAGCCGTTGTTTTCTTTTAATATGGTATTTTAAGCTGTAGTGTGGTCGATAGAGCGCTAAGCATGGCGTCAACGACAAGTATATCAAAATTCATACCCTTTCCCAGACCAAAACCGTAAAAAGGATAACCTATCCCAGACCTCGGCAGCTCAAAAACCATACCCTATCCCGCGGCACATGTACCTGTATAGCCCATATAAGGGAGTACCCCCCCCCCCCCCCCCCCCGGGGGAATACAGCTGCAGGGATATGATGTCGTCATCATTGTGGCTCATGTCGGTACATAAATCTGTACACACAAGAATTAGGAGATATATTTGCAAATGGAAGACTGCTTCATTGCGCTTAAAGACTTGAGTTGCATGTCCACCAAGATATCATTGACGCGTGCAACGGCTTAGAACCGGTTAGAACCAACCGTCAAAATAGCCTCGGTCTGGCGAAGCTATTAGCTGGATTAACCGACAAATATACGATGCATAACCTGTAATCTTTGCCACAAAAATCACACTTCGCTCACTCCAAATAACTCGAAACTACGGTAGGACATGGAATGATAAATGAACTCATCCCAACCCGAATGTTAAGATCCAGCGATACCACATTCTGGAGAAATCGAACATTTTGTCTTTAATGGGCGACAAATTGTGGAGTGAGCTCAGAGGTATGAATAACCACAACTGAAACATTGTAGGGTGAAGTCATGTATTTATTTGTCTAACATACATGTTTTGGAAGGATTTATAATATGAACTATTCAAGCGATATTTGTAAGCGTATAAATACACAAATCATGAGATTGGGCTGCCTGTGGGATAACAAGGTCGGCAACTTCAAGGCAGTCTGGTGGCAAAACAGAAAACGAAATTGTCAATATCGGAAACTAAATAAAACTCAAACACAATTTCAACACTACACAAAGATAAACCAATGGCCAAACTACCTTCGTAGCGAAAAATACGAGTCGAATATCACAAGAAGCGATTGTTTTGGACGAAGTTTTCGAGTACAGAACAAATCTACGTGATTTGCTAGTCAAATCCAAACTACATTCAGATAACTCCAACACTGCTTCCAACAACAATCCAGGTTCTTTTCGTTGTGGACAAAACTGTTTAACTTGCCCTTACATTTCTGATAACTGCACCCAATATACTTTTACTTCTACGGGTGAAACCAGAACCATTACCACACACATGGACTGCAACACTAAAAACGTCATCTACATGATTCAATGTACTAAATGTAACAAACAGTACATTGGTGAAACCAAACGTAGACTTAAAGACCGCTTCAACGAACATCGTAGGACAGTTGACAAACCTTCCAGTAAATCCAAACCCACCACTGCATCTGAACATTTTCTATCTAACCCTGACCACTCTGCATCTAATATCCTTTTAATTCCTTTAGAACATATTTTCTCTTCTCGTGATGCTATTCGCAAAGCTAGAGAAGCTTATCTCATAACACGTGCTAACACTCTTGAACCTAATGGCCTTAACAAACGCGATGAGACTTACTAATCAGTCACACCGTTAGTTATCTTTCGTTATCATATTATGTATTTTACGTCATTTCCGTTTTACCATTATATATTGTCAAGTCACATTGTAAAAGCTCCTAAGCACCTGATGAAGACTAGTATGGCTAGTCGAAATATTGTGCTACATTAAATCCGTATAATTCTACGTCGTATTGGTTATTCTTCATTCTACTTATTTCTTAATCTGCGAACCATTTAGATCATTGTTTGATCCGACGTATACCAGTGGAGTGTTGTTCGTGGTCGCTCATTTATTAACTTGAGTTAAGGTTCGACCAGCGCGGTTACTGCGAGTCCTGGGCACGAGACCAAACGCTCTCCCTACCCTACAGGGAAGACAAATGAGTCGACAAACAAATAGGCAGACCTCAGTCCTCAGGGGATGCAGCTTTGTTTTGAAAAGTTTCTTACGATCTAAAAGTAAAACCATAAGAGTGGGAAGATTAGCTGGATCAAACTGAAAGCCTGACACTACAAATTCCCCAAAACTGTTTAGATAATCGAGTGTACAATTATAAGTTCCAAGTAGTTGATGTTTTGTCACTTTCACGAACTGCAAATCGACACTTGTTTGGGGTGTCTATAAAACGAAGACCGAAGACCTAATAGGTCTTCGTTTTATAGACACCCACTTGTGGGTTCGATCTGCAGTTGCCTACAATTCTCTGCCCCGTCAGCTTTACCTGAAGGCCTACTTTGTTCGGCGATGCTTCAACTCATCTTGCCAACCAGCCATTTATCTCCTCCGGCCAAGTTTTCTCACTGTCAGTTAGTTCAGTCACGGCTCACGCTCTAGATTTAGGTAAGTCGCTTCCCTAGCCATGGAGTCTCCAACTGTTATGTTTTTAGATCAGTAAGAAGCCCGGGTAAGAAGCTTTTCGAAACATAACTGCATCCCCTGAGGTCTGTTTATTTGTTTGTCGACTCATTTGTCTTCCCTGTAGGGTAGGGAGAGCGTTTGGTCTCGTGCCCAGGACTCGCAGTAACCGCACTGGTCGAACCTTAACTCAAGACACATCCGCGAAGCCGTTCTGTACTCGAAAACTTCGTCCAAAACAATCCCTTCTTGTGATATTCGACTCGTATTTTTCGCTACGAAGGTAGTTTGGTCATTGGTTTATCTTTGTGTGGTATATATGTTGAAATTGTGTTTGAGTTTTATTTAGTTTCCGATATTGACAATTTCGTTTTCTGTTTTGCCGGCACCAATCCATTATAGTTTGAATTTGAATCAGAGCAGTCTTAAAAGTAGAGGGGGAGGGGAGAGAGGGTAAAAAAATGACAAATTCACAAAAAGTACGTAAAACACGTTTTATTCTTGTTTTCACTTCACAAACAATATGTAAACACGTTTTACTATAGTTTTCACTTCATTATTGTGGTTTGCCTATGTCCCGATCATAGGGAGAAAAAAAAATCGCCGAAAATCTGGAACAGTTTGACGGTTCAGCTAGGAAGCTTTTACGAGTGTGTAACACTCGATATCGCCGTGAATTACCACCAAAAACGTAGCTCATCAGGAACCTGGAAGTTTTCGTTTTTCGGCAAGATTCTCGCGCGTCTTGCTTGTCGGCGATGAATTTAGTTGCCTGCACTGTAGTTAATCGACAACTTAGTGACACTAAATTCTACAAACAACAAGACGAAGACATGACTAACAAAATACAGAAACGTGTAACGACTTACGTGCAACGTATGTTGAACGCCTGCTACATCGACGATAAAACTAAATAATAACCCGGGACGTCCCATAGTTTCATCTAACAGCCACCCTACAGAACGCATCTCCCGGCAATTCGTTGACTATCACATTAAATCCTTAGTTTTTAACCTGCCTTCACACATTAAAGACACCACTGATTTCCTTAACAAACTTCTCAAACTTGGTAAACTACGTGATACCGCTATGCTTGTTACTCTTGACGTTTCATCTTTATTTTCATGATCTGGACTGAGGGGGAAGACCATCTGAAAATATTCATCGATTATCTCAATAATATTCATCCTACTATTAAATTCACTAGTTCTCACTCATCAACTCACGTTCCATTCCTCGACGTTACCGTATCAATACATAACAACTACATTGAGACTGATTTATATACTAAACCTACAGATAAACATCAACACCTCCTTAAACTCCTGCATGTCACCCCCTTCACACTCCTTTCAGTTTAGCTCTTCGTCTCCGACGCATCTGTTCTACCGACGAAACTTTTAAAATTCGTACTAATGAATTAATAACATACCTTTACAAACGAGGTTATAACCGCACATTCCTTAATGAACGAATAGAACGCGCTGCTAAAATTCCTCGCAACGACGCTCTACAAACTACTAACTCGCATATAACCCAGCACTTCCCCACATCTCTAATATCGTACGCAAGCACACTAATATACTATTTTCTTCCAACCGCTGCAAAGACGTCTTTAAGCAATTACCTCTAGTTGCATATCGACGTAGCTCTAACCTTCGTGACCTTTTGGTCAAATCACAACTACCAACGTAACACATCTAATCAATCTAAGGCTCCGCCAGGCTCCTTTCGCTGTGGACAAGATTGTGCAACTTGTCCCTACATTACTAACGGCCTCAATCAATACACATTTCATTCCACTGGCGAGTCTCGCTTTATTAATTCACACATAACCTGTAACTACTAAAAACCCCATACATGATACAATGTAATCGTTGCCATTTGCAATACATAGGTGAAACTAAATAAGCGACGCCTCAAAGACAGATTTAATGAACACAGACGGACAGTAGACAAGCCTAACATTAAATCTAAACCTACTACTGTATCTGAACATTTTCTTTCTAGACCTAACCACTCTTACACCGCCGACATGCAACTTATCCCTCTAGAAAAAATATACTCCTCAAGGGACTCGATACGTAAAGCCAGAGAAGCGCACCTTATAGATAAAGCTAAAACTCTAGAACCATATGGTATGAATACTGACGTGCCGATGAAACATAGTGCTTATCTCTTATACTATTTTTGCTACGTCAAGTTTTGGTCTACGTCACTTCCCGTTTCCGCAATTTCTATTGCGAAAGTTACCACATTTATAGATCTTTTTACCTTAGAGCTCTTCACTTGTAACATCTAGTACCTGAAGAAGGCTGGTTTGGCCAGCCGAAATATTGTAATATTCAATATAAAATCCTACGTTTTGTCAGCTTTGCCGTAGTCCTTGGACTTCGTATTCATTTTCATTTGGCTGATTAGATCTGACTTAGATCCAACGTAGCAACCAGCAGGATTTTCGTCCACGGTTCAGGTTGGCGAGATGAGCCACAGGAAGCCCGAGCTATATGTAAACAAACCTGAGCCACAGGAAACCCGAGTTGTATTATGAGCGCGCGCTAAATCTGACAACATTTCCCTGAGACTGGACTTAAAGTGCCTATAATTCCAAAAATTATATTTTTTGAATTGAAACTTTAAACCATTATTTAGAACTTAAGGCAAAAATAGGAGGCTAAAACTCAACAGTATTTTTTTTACGGCGTTTCAAAGTTGAGAACCAGAACATGTGGCCGTCAGTTTTCAATTCCCTTTGGGAGCCTGGAGACCAGTGGCCTGTGACGTGTATGTAGTCAGGCGTTCGTTCAATCCCTTATTTCTGCGACTCTTGCAAGCTCACCACATGATAAATATTCAATGAAATATCACCAAACTTGGTAAATTTACTAATTTCGTTGTGCTCTTTCTTGTGATGGAGTTTATTTCCTATTGATTAGACTATAATAGGACGTTTTTCCTTTTTGAATTCTTTTTCTTATTCAGATTTTCCAACTCCTTTGAGAATACCAAGACAATAGTCTAAATTAAAGGAACAAAAGAAACCGTGCAAAGGATTCTGGTAGTTGTAGTAAAATGCGCCCGATTGACGTCATAATTCCAGGCCCTCACCAAGACTCGCGCTGACTTCCAACTGGAAACAGGAAGCCCAAAACGGGTGTTTTCGCTAACTTTGACACCAGTAAAATCGTCGAAGTTTAGTTTTTTCACTTTTATTTTTTCGAATTCTTTGTCAGGGCGCTATACAGAATAGACGTCAAAAATATTTTTTTGGGGGTTATTGGCACTTTAAGGGACACCCTGGTTCCAGAGGTTTTCTATAGAGAACAGCAGCGGCGAAAGAGCCGTGAAGCGGCCATCAGCGAGCTGCGAAGCAGCGAGAAGAGAAATAATGGACAACAGTGACAAATACACAAAATGGGAGGATGGTTAGTGTGATCTGACAGGGGAAATAAATGCATCCGAAAATCTCAGGTGTTAACCAGGTGTTTCGAAATACTCCGCGATATTCGAGAAATCGAAAACCGTAGGAATTTACCAATTTTTAGGAAAAGTTTAGTCAAGCATATTTTATTTTTTTATTTTTTCCGCCGATGTTCCGAAATTGTAGTCCAAAATTAAATATGTACTCGCAAATTTAAGAAAATTCCGAAAATTTGAGGGCTACGTTTTCCAATTACAGAAAAGTATAGACATCCTTTTTCATCCGAACAGATATTTAGCCGAAAGTCGATTAAGTTAAAAATGTTGAAGGAATATGACTAAAATGAAGAAGTGCACTAAAACAGAAAAAACTACTGACTACTAACCGCTGACATGAATAAAAGCAGTTACCTAAAAAACTATAGCAAACCAACAACTAAAGTAAGGCCGGGTGAACAATGCTAAACCAACTCTGCTAACTAACGACGCTAACAAACAACGCAAATAGTGGTGGAAAAATTCCCTGTACTGACAAGATTGCTTTAACTCAGCCAACTGTTGAGAATATTAATAAAAAGTATAAGACATTTCGTAATAAATACAACTCCTTAATAAAGATAGCAAGGAAAAAATATTTCCATGACAAATTTTCTTCTATTAATTCCTCCTTAAGAAAAACTTGGTCTCTTATTAAATCAGTAATCTCTAAAAAGCAATCTAATAATAAACCAACAATCATGAAAGACTCAAATGGTCAATATTCTGACCCTGTACAAATTGCAACTATAAAGTTTTAATGATTTTTTCTCTAATGTTGGTCCATCCTTATCTAAGAACATTCATACACCTCATTTAAGTCACACTAAATTCATGTCAGGTGACTATGCTAATAGCATTTTTTTTTCTCCAACAACAACCAATGAAATTATCACATTAGTGACTTCCCTAAAAAATAGCCATAGTGAAGGCTGGGATGGAATCAGTATTATACCTATCAAAGCAACAATTGATTTACTTGCATCTCCTCTTTCCTTTATTAGTAACTTATCACTTTCTAATGGTATATTTCCAGATAAACTTAAAATTGCTAAAGTCATTCCAATCTATAAAGCTGACAATGTTTCTACATTTTCTAACTATAGGCCTATCTCTATTCTGCCATGTTTCTCTAAAATTTTAGAAAAAGTTGTTTTTAATAGAATCTCAAATTTCTTTACTAAATATAACATTTTAAATGACCACCAATATGGCTTTAGGCAACATCACTCTACAGCAATGGCTATTCTTGAACTTATTGGTCACATATTTCAAGGCCTAGAGAATAATGAGTTTACAATAGGAATTTTTGTTGACCTAAAAAAGGCTTTTGATACTGTCAATCACACAATATTACTGAGTAAGCTGGAGTTTTATGGAGTCAGAGGTTTACCTTTAGCTTGGATGAAAAGTTATCTAAATAATAGACAGCAATATGTTGAAATTGATAATTCTAAATCCCCCCTAAATACTATTAGTTGTGGAGTACTACAAGCTCCATACTGGGACCACTTCTCTTTTTATATATACTTGTTTCATTGCTCTAAATATCTTTCGTTCATTCTTTTTGCCGACGACACAAATATATTTTTTAGCCACAAAGACATAAATACACTTCTTGATATTTTAAACACTGAACTTATTCATTTTGTCTCCTGGTTAAATTCTAATAAATTAACTCTTCACCCTGACAAAACTAAATTTATATTTTTCCATCCTGCAAGAAAAAGGTCAATCTAGATAATATCAAAGTCTATGTAAATGGCAAATCAATTAAACGGACCGAAAATTCTAAGTTTCTAGGTATTATAATTAATCAGAACCTTTCCTGGACACCTCACATTCAGACTATAACTTCTAAGATTTCCAGAGCCATTGGTGTTATTAATAAATCCCGTCAATTCTTCTCTTGTGATCGATACTCTGCGCATTCTGTATAATTCTCTTGTATTACCTTATCTACAATATGGAAACCTTATATGGGCATCAACTTATCCTACACATATTCACCCTATTTTTCTCCTACAGAAGAAAGTAGTCAGAATTATTACCCACTCATCCTCACGTGCCCACACACAACCATTATTCAATAAGCTTAAAGTGTTATCTGTTTCAATTATCTACAAGCTTCAGATCTCATGCTTCATTTTCTCCCATATTAATAAACTATTACCTGTTCCATTGTCCTCTCTATTCAAATTCAATTAGGATTACCATCAACACTATACAAGACACCGGTCTGACATGCATCACCACTTTCTCAAATACAAATACTCTATTAGATCCCAAGGACCCAACATATGGAATGAGATTCCCTTATCCCTTCGTGAATCACTACAACCATACAACCATAAAATGAAATTAAAGACATCCCGTACGAAATTATATGGCTCATGAACGCAAAAAGGGCCTAATTAGGGCCTTAAAATGGCACCAAGGGGAAAAGAGCGACCAAAGATGAACCAAACAGCTTGAGCCACACAAAATTTGGGTTGATATTTAGGTCGTGCAGTTCGTAGACATTAATTTCAGAGCAGCCAAAATGTTTGATGCTAAAATTTGGGTTGATATTTAGGTTGTGTAGTTTGTACATTAAACCTTAAAGAGCAGCCAAAATTTGTGATGATCAAATTTGGGTTGATATTTAGGTCGTGCAGTTCGAAGTCATAACCTCAGAGCAGCCAAAATTATTGATGTTGAAAATTTGGCTCAGTCGCCTCCTAGTTATTAGCCTCATCCTTCACAGAAACGAAGCAATCGGTTGTCAGATTGTCAGTTGTCGGTGAGTTCTGGTTTCAACGCTAGCATACAATAATTATTGCATCATACGTGATCGAGTGGCCTTTGGCACGACGACCGTTTTTAGCGACGGGAAGTCGTTGTTTTTCAAAATGGCTGCCATATGGACAATGCATTGCTCGCCAAGCCGGGCTTAGCCTGGTTTGCCGGACTGGCCCGGTCTCTCCAAACTGGGCCAGCCCACCTCATGTGCGTGAGTTTCTTCACGGTGACCCGCTGAACCATTAAGAATATTTCAGAGTTGGGACTCTCTACTGATGCGCGCATACACTCATTCCTTTGTTGGACGATGTTTTTTGAGCGCTATTTCATTCCTCTGTATATATACATGTACTGTCAATAAACACTCATTATTGAAAAGATATGTTGAGGTTGTCGAAGTTGGTTCCTCAAAGCTAAGTCAGTTGGCAATTGTCACTTCAACCATAGTCGCCTCTTCTTCCACAATATCTCCCCTCGAGTCAATTCTAGCCCGTTTAATTGGCGAAGCAGGTGACTCGTTATCAGCACTCTGATAGTGAGCCGTTTGATCCACGCTTTGCAGTAAATTTTCAGTTTCAGCGTGTTCAGACCGATACGGACCTTGATTTTCTTGGCAATCTATAAAGATGGGAATAATTAACGAGGCCGCGGGCACTAAATTCGTCCTCCTCCTTAATATATTTTTCTGGTACTCTATTATTCTCTGCCATCGATCGACAGACCAGAAATGTTTCCACTGAAGTTATATGGACAGCTTGGTTAGTGTGGGTCAGGTTCAGCGCACAAAAATCACACAAAAGCGATTGTTCTGTTTTCACTGCTAGAAAGTAGAACATATTAGAAATCGTGACTTTTGCGTGCTTAGAAAAACACTTAACAAATGTGTTGACAGACATCTTGTCCTAATTATATTTGCGGGAATTTGCGATTTTTAGATCAGTTTTCACTGTTGGGTTTTTCTACATACTTCCAAAGGGTAATAATATGTCTTTGCAGATACTAGAGTAATGACGATTAGATTGAACGTTTATAAACTTGTGTATAGGCACAATTTCTAGGACTACAAAATATATTAAAAGGAGCATTTTACTCCTGCATGTCGTGTCTTTCCTGTAACATGATCGCCTACGAAATATTCTGAGCACGCAAGGGTGATACAATCTAAGAATCATAGAGGCCTGGCTTCTATTAGTTCCTTAATTTTTTGGCGCTCATTTTAGTTTTCCGTTTGGTCGTATATAGCTTCCATACATCAAGGCTGTTGTAAGTAAGCCAAGTGTGGATAATCTTTACCTTCCCGGTGATAGTTTTCGGTATCAGTTGTTAGTTTGGAAATTGATTTCTATGGTTGCCTGTATTTTGATTCCGACAAAAGCCTTTATTTTAAGTGTCGGATAATAATAACTGAACCAGATGTAATCATAGGTCAAATCATTGTAGTGAGTGGCGTGACAGAGAGTGATCGAGTGCCGAATGAGTGCGGTGAGTAATGTGAACACGAACGGAAGTGAGTGTCATGCGCATTATAATTAGTTTAGCAGACGAAAATCTAGTAGTGATAATGGACATATATAATGGACAATGTGTAGCGATCAGAGTCAGACTCGCGCTAGAGCTTGGAGTTCAGCATGCTTGCTTATGAGATACTTGAGCAAATGCTAAAATTCGAAGCAAGCATGTTGCGGTCAGATTAAAGATCAGCGCTTGCTAGTTTCAAGGTGTTAACAGAATCCTGTCAGAATGAGTATTCTGATTACTTCCACTCTCCAGACTGTCCTCTGCACTGGGAAATTCAGCGAGGTACTTGGCGATGAATTATTTGGGAATGGATGTTGAGAGTAACCGCGGAGAGTGTCGAAACTGTTCCTTAAAGGCAGACTGGGACTGTTGTCCAAAAGAAATGGAGCGGGATTTATTACAGACGAAAGTGGTTGGCCCTGAATATTGCAGACAGCCATCTCATTCATCATAGCAGCTGGAACGAAAGGACTTGGGCTTCGAGACATTTCAAGACAGTATAGAGAAGTGGTAATGAATTGTTACAACTGTGCTCGTATTGCTGTTAGAAACCAGAGAATACAGTATTTTGAGATCACCGCTTGTCAATTTTTAGCCGTCAATTCAGCAACGCATTTTATAGGTTGAACAACGAAATCCAATTACTTTTATTTGCCTAGCGCAGCCCTAGCGTGGTACAGACCAGGCTTGAGCTACGCTTCGGTCTCTTTGTAGTTTTATTTACCTAGGCATCGGTTTTCCATTAGGCAGAAGCTGCCGTGCTTGGTCGGTCACATTCGCTATCGTGCTAGGAATGTGCTAGGTAAACAGAAATGAGCCAAGCAAGCACGGTTCTAGCGCGAGTCTGACCGCAGCATAAGCGTCTCTGAGCGGAAGAGTCAAGTGTGAGAAAGCCAATTAGAATAGAGTATTAGAGATTAAGTAAATAATCAGGGGTGTGTGAGGGGAGTGATTGGAATGTCGATTATTTTGTTATTCAGAGTTGAGTGAACATTCAGAGAACGAAAACCGAGAGAGTAGAGCACGAGAGAGAGAAGTAAACAGTGATTACAGTGAGAAAATAAACGAAGAAACAAACCAACCAGTGACTGTGTGGGCTGAGCTGGGTCTCTAACGGCCTATTCCCAACACAAGTGGCACCCCCGACGGGACGGTGAGAGATAGAATGGAAAGCCTTCTCGAGAATATCAAAGCTAAACTGCAACTCTTGCAGTTTACACATGAGGAAACCCAAGGGATTTTTGAGAAAGCTAACCTCGAAGAGATTGAGAGACACCGAGATGCGCTTCGGTCCTTGGTGAAAGAAGTACAAGGATTTAAAATGCAAGTACAAGCAGCCAAATTTCAAAGCGGCGAAAAGCCCGATGAAATTCGAGCGTGGACTGACCCGGTGGTAAAACAAATCACCGAGGTCGACATGGAAATTACCTCCCTAGAGAAATACGTGAAACAGGCAAAACAACAAGAAAGCCTCGAAAAGAATCAACAAGAAGAAACGCTAGCAGCCAGTGCTAGACAAAAGGAAATCGAACAGAAAATCGAGTTTGAAAAGGCTCAGCTAGAGCTCAAACTCCAATATGAAAGAAAGCTGGAGGAGATGCGTAAAACACAAATCAAACCGGCTGAAAGCAAAGCGACCAGCAAGTTGCCGAAATTGGTAATATCCAAGTTTAATGGGACGCACGAGGACTGGTTGCGTTTCTGGAATCAGTTTGAAACTGAGGTCGATTCATCGGAAATAGCACCCGTAAGCAAGTTCTCGTACCTAAAGGAACTTGTAGAGCCGAAAGTGCGGAAAGCCATAGAAGGCTTACCCTTTTCTACCGAAGGCTACGAAAGGGCAAAAACCATCTTGAAATCAACTTATGGAAGGCAAAGTCAAATCGTCAAGGCTTATGTACATAACATACATTCCTTGCCAACCGTTCACGGCTCCCAGCCAGAAAAAAATCATGACTTCTATGCCAAGTTGCTGTACAACGTACAGTCTTTGGAAACTCTTGGCAAGCTGCGAGAAGTAAATGGAATTGTGCCGATGACTATCGACAAACTCGAGGGCATCAGAGACAACCTTGTCAGTCACGATAAGGAATGGCAGGACTGGGACTTTACCCAACTGGTGCAAGCTTTGAAAGAATGGACAGAGAGAAACCCTATCAAGCAAGTAGAAAAGAGCCAAGAAAACCCGCGAGCACAAACACGCGCTCGAAGTTTTCAAGCTCAGCAACAAGAGAGTCCGAGAAGAGGGTGTGTATACTGTGATGACTTAAACCACAAGTCAAACAACTGTCAAAAGGTTGTCACGCTAGCCGACCGGAAAAAGATTCTGGGAGAAAAGCGATTGTGCTTCAACTGCACAGGCGTTAAGCATAGAGCGGCAGAATGTCGAAGTCGCTCGGCGTGTATGCACTGTCAGCGAAGACATCACACTTCAATATGTGATAAACCAAGCGAGCAGATGCTCATAGCGACCGGTGCGGATGGTGGAGCTGTCGTCTATCCGGTTGTAATTGTTGAGATAAACGGCATCAAGTGTCGAGCTCTGTTAGATACAGGAGCAGGAAGTTCCTACGCCTCTTCAACGCTTTTGGATCACCTGGGAGTATGCCCACTTAGGCGGGTATCTCGCAAAATAGAAATGATGATGGGTACAACTACGAGATCGCTGCAAATTTACGGGCTGAAAATCAACAGTTTGGACGGACATTTCAACCTAGAGACTGAAGTTACCAGGGTCGACAGGAGAGAACTGTTAACCCTTAGAAATCCAAGATATCGGGAAATGTCTAAGAAATATTCTCATCTGGAAGGAATAGATTTTGCGGACGTGGAAGAGAAATCAATGCTCGCTATAAACCTGGTCCTCGGTGCAAGCGAATACGCCCAAATTAAGACCAACAAACCCGCAAGGGTGGGGCATCGGGGAGAGCCGGTGGGAGAATACACAGAATTTGGGTGGACGATCATCTCCCCAGGAGGGGAAGTTGATCTCGCCAAAATGTTCCTTACTCAGACATCGGCGGGGGACTATGAAGGTCTCTGCAGAATGGATGTTTTGGGGCTGGAAGACTCTACAACCGGAGACCAAGAGAATGTTTACAGTGAGTTTAAGGAGCAATTAGCCAGGAATGCGGACGGCTGGTATGAGACTGGCCTGCCGTGGAAAGGAAACCATCCTCCCTTGCCCAATAACAAGGCAGGGAGTTTAAGAAGGCTTGACAGTCTTGTGCGGAAGCTGGAAAGGGAAAATATGCTTGAGAAATATGACAACATCATACGAGATCAGCTCGCGCAAGGCATTGTGGAACGTACAGGAGATCATGTAAAGGGCAGGGAGTTTTACATTCCCCACAAAGCTGTTGTGAAGGAAACCGCTGAAACAACGAAGTTGAGAATTGTGTACGATGCATCTGCAAGGGCCAGTGAGAAGGCCCCTTCACTCAACGAGTGTCTGGAAACAGGGCCATCCTTACAGAACAAGTTGTGGAGTGTTTTAGTACGTGGCAGATTTCATCCAGTAGCCATCGCCGGTGATCTAAAGCAAGCTTTTCTCCAAGTACGGATAAAGGAGGAGGACCGTGATGCTTTGCGGTTTCACTGGTACAAAGATTTAGCCACGAAAGAAGTGGAAACCTTGCGGTTCACACGCGCGCTTTTTGGATTAGCCCCTTCGCCGTTCCTGCTTGGGGGAGTTATCCAGGAGCACTTACGTGGCTGCAAGGATGCAAACTATGCTGAGGAGATTGAGAGGAGCTTATATGTGGATGACCTCATAAGCGGTGGGGGTTCAATAGAGCAGGCTCAACAAGTGAAGAGTGCTGCGGAAACAATCTTCGGATTAGCCGGTTTCGAATTGCACAAGTGGCATTCGAATGCGCTGGAGTTGGAGTGTAAAGTAACACCTCCATGCGGGGAGGATGACAGCTTCGCTAAACAGCAGCTGGGAGCACCTGGAGTAGAGTGCGGACTCCTAGGTCTAACCTGGGACAAGGGAAAGGACACCATCGGGGTGACGTTTCCAACCGAGAAAGCGCAACAGACCAAGCGGGGAATTCTGGGCAAGATCGCCAAGATCTATGACCCCCTTGGCCTAGTGTCACCGCTTACGCTGGGCGGGAAGTTGATCTATCGGGAAGCTTGTGATCTTCGAGTCGCCTGGGATACTCCATTATCGACTGACCTGATACGCAGGTGGAGCAAGTGGGAGAACAGCTTGCCACAGATATTGTCTACACCAAGAAGTCTGGGGCAGTATCGAGAGCCTATCCTATCCATTCATCTCCATGGATTCGGCGATGCAAGTGGAAAGGGTGTAGCAGCCGTAGTAATTGCCGTCGTAAAGCAGCCATCTGGCACAACGCAAGGCCTGGTGGCAGCAAAATCGCGGTTAGCGATGGAGTTAGTATCAGGGCATATGGCTACCAACCTGGTACATAACGTGAAGGAAGCATTGCAGGGGTTTCCGGTGGAAAACGTACACTGTTGGCTCGACAGCAGTGTTGCTCTTTACTGGATTCGAGGTGCGGGGGACTATAAGCAATTCGTGCATAACCGTGTGCACAAGATCCAAGCTAAGGATTATATCGAGTGGAGACACGTGGGGACCCTTGACAACCTGCAGATCGTGGAAGCAGAGCAAGTGACGTTAAGGAGTCGCACAAACTATGGTGGCAAGGACCAGATTGGTTATCGCAACCACAGAACTGGCCACCAGACATTATTACCACACCAACCGCAGAGACATTGGCGGAAGCCAAAGCAGTGAAAGAATTGTTTGCGGTGGCGATTGCAGAGGAGGATGAGTTTGATCGACTCATCAACAAATGGAGCTACTGGAAAGGTATGAGGGTGTGTGGGTGGATCTCGCGGTTCACCCACAATGCCAGAGCCAGCAAAGAAGGCAGAGTTGCAGGACCTCTCACCACAGAAGAGATCTATCAACAAACGTTATTCTGGGTGAAAAGGGTTCAGGGTCGTAATCGACAATCTGACACATTCAAAGAGGACCAGCTGCAGTTGAACCTACAGCTGAACAGTGAGGGTGTATACGAGTGTCGCGGGAGAATTCAGGGAGATTACCCAATTTATCTTCCTGACAGCGAGATTTTCACAGAGAAGTTGGTGGAACACGCCCACGAGATTTCTCTCCACGGAGGACAAGGGCTCACTATGGCAAAGATAAGAGAGAAATACTGGATCCCGAGGCTGAGAAGACTAACGAAGCGTCTAATCAAACGATGTCATGGAAGTAAACGCTTTCAAGTGACAGCGTTTGCTAGTCCACCCACAGGAAAGCTACCCAGAGATAGAACAGAGGGAACAACGCCCTTCCAAGTTGTGGGAGTTGATTATGCGGGTCCCATCAGATACCGGACAAACACAAAGAAGGAAGGGATGGCGTACATTAATTTGTATGCCTGCAGCTTGACTCGAGGCTTGTACCTCGAACTACTACCGAACATGGGAACAGGGGAGTTACTGAGCAGCCTGAAACGACTGATCGCCAGGAGGGGTCGACCCGCCAAGATTTATTCAGATAACGCGAAAACCTTTGTGGCTGCGGCAAAGTGGCTTAGACAAGTCACTAGTGATGAGCAACTCAACAATTTCCTGGCGCAACAGGAAATAAAGTGGCAATTTAATCTCAGTAGAGCACCCTGGTGGGGTGGACAATTCGAGAGGATGGTGGGGCTGGTCAAACGGGCCCTCTACAAGTCCGTTGGAAACGGATACCTCACATGGGGCGAGCTCCAAGAAGTGCTACTCGATGTTGAAGTCACGCTGAACAACAGGCCTCTGAACTATGTGGAAGATGATGTACAGCTACCGTTGCTAACGCCTAACGCGTTACTGTTTGGTCGACCAAACCTATTGCCGGAGGGGAATCCACAGGAAGAGGAGGATCCGGACCTGCGGAAACGAGCGAAATACTTGCGGCGATGCAAGGATGTCATGTGGAGCCGGTGGTACTCGGAGTACCTGAAAGCCTTACGTGAAAGGCACAACCTTAAACATAAGGTAAAACAGATCTCCCTTCAACCTGGAGATGTTGTTCTCATCAAATCCGAGGAGAAAAACCGGGGCAAGTGGAAGATCGGAATTGTCCAGACGTTGATCAGAGGAAGAGATGGCGTGGTTCGAGCAACCAAGTTACGAACAGGGAAGTCATTCCTTGAAAGGGCGGTTCAACACCTTTACCCCATGGAGCTATCCTGCGATACGACCGTGGCGGAACAGATGACCCCCCTGAATGCTGATGCCCAGGAGTTCAAGCCAAAGCGGAGAACAGCAACGATTGCGAGAGAACGCATTCGAGAGATTGCGAACAGAGAACAATGTGAACCTTGAGGATCTGTATTCCGAGTCAAGCATCAGAATATTTGTCTCATTCTGAACAAATATGGGGAGTGTGTCGGATAATAATAACTGAACCAGATGTAATCATAGGTCAAATCATTGTAGTGAGTGGCGTGACAGAGAGTGATCGAGTGCCGAATGAGTGCGGTGAGTAATGTGAACACGAACGGAAGTGAGTGTCATGCGCATTATAATTAGTTTAGCAGACGAAAATCTAGTAGTGATAATGGACATATATAATGGACAATGTGTAGCGATCAGACTAAGCGTCTCTGAGCGGAAGAGTCAAGTGTGAGAAAGCCAATTAGAATAGAGTATTAGAGATTAAGTAAATAATCAGGGGTGTGTGAGGGGAGTGATTGGAATGTCGATTATTTTGTTATTCAGAGTTGAGTGAACATTCAGAGAACGAAAACCGAGAGAGTAGAGCACGAGAGAGAGAAGTAAACAGTGATTACAGTGAGAAAATAAACGAAGAAACAAACCAACCAGTGACTGTGTGGGCTGAGCTGGGTCTCTAACGGCCTATTCCCAACACACTGTACCAAAAAGTCAATGTGTGTTGCGCGGGCCTTTCGAAGCGGGACAAGAGGCTGAACTGAGCTGGCGAAGTCAAAATGGTGAAAAGCAGAGGTTCATTGGTATCATTTTGAAGACTGCCAAGAAAGGTATGTGTCCAGTATTTATTAGGTACAAGCTGTAATTGCTATGTTAATTATGTCGATAAGTTTCACCTCGTGATGAAGTTTAGATAGTTTTGGCGGTCAATGAGACAACAGGAATACATATTTTGAAATTTCACATGTAGTAGTATGAACAGTGGGTGTTCTGGCACACCTTCGTCTGAAATGCGCGGTTCGGGTCCAGAGGCCACTCACCCCACAGTTCAGACTCGCTTTGCCAGAACGTTCCACTGTTCATACTACTATATACGAGGTTGAACCATTTTTCGAGCTTCGATTTTTCTCATTTCGTATACACCCATTTAGACAAGCAGCTCCAATGGTAATATACACAATGGAATGCGAACAATCGGCAGGACAACTATTTGTGGTAAGAGTTGTTTATTCGAGTGCTAGCTGTAAGCAATACCGACACCAGATCAGAGAATGATCGATCGAGCCATACCCCTGCCGCGGGTGTTTTGTTCCTACGCAAAGGATCATCTCGATATCGCTTAGTCATCTTCACCATCAGTCCCCTCGTCGACAGCAATTTCTAGCAGCCGAATGTCTTGTTCTACAAGCCGTACTTCGGCTTCCTTCGTCTCTAGGTCTTTTACCAGGGCTCTGAGTCTTTCTCGTAGTTTTCTTCGCTGCCGTAACAAGCGAGATCTCTCCGCTAATTTTCTGGAAAGCTTTACCCTGGCTTGCGATCTTGAAACGTTAGTTTCCCCGGCAAGTTTCTCAAGAAACAGATGGACACGTTTTCTCGGTTGCTCTCCTTCCATGTCGCTCGATCTTACTGCTGAGAATACGCCTGACGAAGCCGGTAGCACCTCGGCTATATAAGACGCAGCTGATGTAATAATTACGTAGACGGCTAAAATAGCTCTAGCGTTTGACTGAAATTAAAATACACTCAGAGCCCGAAAACTCATTCTGACAGATGGGGTGTGAATCAAATGGTGCTTCATATCTAGTTTTAAGATGAAAACTGAAGTTCGCCCGTAAAATTCCTGAGCGCCCCAGAAATTCCTGAGCGCCCCCAAAATGCCTTAGCGCCCCAATCTTGCTTGAACGAGTAAAACAGGGGCGGATTGACGCGATAGGAATGTGAATAAAAAAAATCGAGACTGAAACCTTTTTTTGCCAAGTTGAAATAAAAATCCACAAACAACCGCCCACGCGTTGTCTTGAAATTTGCATACGAACCAGATATCCGAATTAACAGCTGCCGTCGTTCCGACGATTTTGCTATTAGCAAAGACTGCCCTTAGCAAAGTGAAAATAAAACCCTTGTTTATTTCTCTCGTAGGACATTTCGATTTTTATCCCACTAGACTGGCGAATTGTGCTCGCAGTTGCTTGAGTTCGGCTTGAATTTGTTCCATGCTTTTTTCACCTGAACTAGCCCAAGTTTTATGGCGAATTTCGGCCTTCATATCCTCATATTTTTCTGCCTCAGCGAGGAGGAGGTTATATTCAGAATCAGACTTATTTTCATCGCGTAAGGCTTTTGACACGATACCACTAATCGTATTAACTGTCGATCTCGCTAACATAGCGATTTTCTCATGCTTAGAAACTTTTATTCCGAGCTTTTTAGCCCCAACAGTCGTAGAGGCTGAAATTACCCCACAGAGTCCACCGATAACGCCAAGTGGTAGGCCAATTATGACACCAACCCCGGTTAGAGCAGCCGCCAAGCCAGAGCTTGATAAAAGCACAGATAGACTACCTGTTGCCACAGCGACACCGTGAACTATTCCCCGCGCACGGGCATATTATTTACGCACCACTTCGTAGTGTTGTTCTTGGGCTTTGATGTTATCGAGAATATCGCGGGCAACTCGCCGATGAAAGTTCTCTACAGGGAGTTGGGGATAGATCCGCGGTGCCGTTGGAATTGTTTGAATCGAATCGCTTGCCATTATGTTATAGCTTTGCTATATATCGTATGATTTACTCAATCTTCAATATGAAATGTAGAGGCTGCTTGTTGAAGTCTATGAGATTGCCTTTCTCATCACGAACTGTGAGGCGAATGTAGTTCCGCATTGTTCCTAGGGCTCGAATGGGTATGAGGGTTGGTGGAAAGTAAGTTGTTGCTTTAAAACTGTGGTCTACCATATGAAAAATATGTAGGATTTTAGATGGCTTCCCCTCAAGAAGTGAGAAGTCGGAATCCACCACATCACAGTAGATATATGCACATTGAATATCTTGTGGCACCAGGGTGTATTTTCCCACATTGATAGTCACATAGTCTGTCACATCTTTATTTACTTTGATACCAAACAAATCGCAGATATTCTTAGTGAACTGGATTGGTTTCTTGACCTCTATAATCCAATATTTCCTAAATGGGTGGTCTATGAATTTCAAGAAACCAGCCTCAACTGCGGGATCGAAGTACGTTATCAAGTTTTCTGTACGATAATGTCCCACCTTAATTTCATATGGAAACACCACACTATTGTCATCCCACTTAAAGCTCCCTTTCTCAGCTAGGTTCCACCAATTATGACTAAGAGTGACCTCAACTAGCGAAATATTCTGGATAAGAATAGGGTGGTCGAAGTAGAGCGTATGGTCAGCCGTAGGACAGGTGACATTTAAGATTACCATTTTTCACAATATTAAAGCCTGAAGTTGACTTCGATACTAACACATATTTTAGCTTCGATATGTCTATATGGCAAGAGTTCAAGAAGAAATATCCACACGCTGACTACTCTAAATTTCGAACTCAAGCCTCCGAGTTCAATGGGGAGAGCCATTCATACAATACATCATATTCGTAGGCGAAGGTCGAGAACGTCTAGGTATAGCCTATGGTTTAGAGGGTTACCATAACAAGGATGACATACGAAGACGCATCGACGCCGCACTACACAAGACGGTTGCGGGTTTTTTTCCCACTTCCCTTCAGAAGGACGGATTTTAAGTATCCAGTTCCAGCTGTTCCCTGGAAGATCGACGCCAAAGACATAGACCCTTTTATGCGAACTCTCAAGATCTACGTAACAAAGGATCGGTTCTTCACAGTGACACCGCGAGATATCATACAAGAGCTGGGGTTCGAGTTTCCTAACCCCGGCTACGAAAACTACGACGAAAAAGACGAAAAAGCGCAAGAATGGTTCGATGCTCTACCGATGAGGCATTGGCAACAACAATTATGTTTCGTCGTCTGGTGTGCAACGGCAGGCTGTGGAGTGTCGTTTGATGACCATCTTTCAGATGACGCACCAATCATTAATAACATTAGGAACTTTTACCGCTTTCATGTGTACTACACAATCATGCGATTACTGTTCGAATTGGGAGTCCCCCTCCCCAGAGAAAACATCTTTAATAAGAACGACAATATTCCATGGAACCTCGTTGTATACGATAGGCTCAGGAGAGAGTTTGGAGTCGCCAAATTCAACTTCGCCCTACACCGAGCAAGCGATACTGCTAAGTCGTGCATGGGGGTTCGACACAAATAGCCCACTCGATATCCCGCGGCGGTTCTTTCATGATGATCTGGCGAAGAAGCAGCACAATTGGTTCGTTCCACAGCGGGGTGAGGGATTAACAAAGGCTGGGCTAGTTCGAATCGACTCATCTATAATGGCTTACGTGCATTGTGTCCTAGGACCACAGTTTAAGGGTCGAAATCCAATCGTAGGACGGGGTGCCGAGTCTATCAAAATCCAAACAGCTTGCGACAAGGAGTTGAGACTGATCATCACGGAATCGGATGTCGATAGTCTAGTGCGATATCAAAAAGACCTTTATGACACGAAGGTTCGTCTCGATCTAGCAGTTGCCAAGGGGTGTCTGTTAATACCCAGCCGCATGATTATCAACCAGGAGATTATACTAGGTTATAACAACAAACTGCAAGGGACGAACGCGCCCAACATTAGTTTCGGGATAAACGACCATATCAACCTAGATATGAAAAAGTCAAAACCACCACCTATGGACGGCCCAGCACCAAAGACATCTAATCCTTCCACCCAAACTGCGCAAGGCTCAACACCTAAATCGACCACCCAAACTGCGCAAGGCTCAACATCAAAGGCGCCTAAAACGACGCACCAAGGTTCACCACCAACGAGCCACGAAACTAACTTAGCAATTGTTGCTACTGTGGCCGCCGGAGCCTCGTGGATGATGTTCCGTTAATCGTCTCGACTTATACTGCTCTATTACGAAGATGACTGCGGCCACAATGAGTAGCCAGGTATTCTTTGCAATGAAGGGGATAACTTCGCCTGCGATCTTGAATATGAAACTAGCAATGGCACCTGCTATTCCAGGTAGTGTTGGAACCAACTTATCTCTAAGTTTCTTTAACGCATCTTTAAGCGTCTTAGCCAGGTCAGCCATAGCCTTCGACAGCTCGGCAAAGATAATACCAACCACGACACCCGCAACAGCCAACACTCCAAACGCTGTAACCCCATACTTCTTGAAGATGGATTTTACGCGGTTCTTCAATGACATACGATCTTTGATGGCATCGATTTGTCGATTGAGCTCCTGTATCTGATCCTCGAAGGCCATTACTTCCGCTTGTGCTGCTTCGTATTCTGGGGTTCCCTTCTTTAAGGAATTCATAGCCTTTATTTTCGCAGTTTTTTGTTCCTCAGCATTATCGACCTGGTCACCCTTTTTACTAATTACCTCTACAGCGGGGGATCCCAGACTATCTCTAATCGTTTTCGGGAAAGCTTTGGTTTCGAAGTCAGACAGAAGGTAGGATTTGGCATCTATACGATTGAGTTGCACCACAACCTCACCATTTTTGCCCAAACGAGCAGTGAACTTAGCCTTCTTCGAGTCTACCTCTGGAAACTTAATACGGATTTTACCCCAGGCTTCTGCGGCCTGTTTTTCCCTTTTGGCTAGCTCTGTTTCCGCAGTTGTAGTGCTTGGCCCTGCAGAATCTTGATCAACCAATTCGATATACTCAGCTTGGCTGTATCCCCCATAAGCCCGATAGCCCCATATTTTATTGCGTACGAACTTTGATGCTTTACCGAAAACACGCCTAGTTCTACTCCACCAACTCTCTTGTGACTCATTATCACGCGGCTGAAGCTTCTTCCATTCTGCTTTAGAAAAATCATTAACATTAGCGCGACCTTCTTCGGTTGTAGGATCAAAGTCTACATCTCCCGTTTCCATGTGTTCCATCTCTCTATATTGAACGTTTATATGTCATATACTATTAGTATTGACTATATATTCAATATCAGTTTACGATGATATCATCAAATCTCCATCCAGACTATGCTCCTAGAGAGGGTAGATCTCTCAAAGCCAGCCGTGTGTTCCATCGCGTAACTTTCGCCCCTTCAATGGCCAACCCAGGGGAAACTTTGATTGTCAATGTTCCCACGATGGGTGAAAATAGGCTTCTAGTACCTGGCAGTCTAGCACTCAGTGCCGCAATCACTCTATCTGGCGGCCATGCAAACAATCGCTTGGTGGCCAATGTTGGGCGTTGCCTAGTCTCAAAGCGAGTTGTAAAAATGGGCACTACTAACTTAGAAGATTGTAGCCGACCCGATCTACTGCAGGTATATAGTGATCTATACCTATCTACCGCAGATCGAGAGAATCGTATAGAGCAGGGTATTCAATCTGCCAATGTTAACAAACTTCGCTCGGGTGCTGGCGATAAAGACACCTCGATTGCAGCTGACAAAGCGACACTTGCTGCATATGGTAGCGTGTATAAGATACCTATCGATCATGACATTATCGCAACTCATGGTGTCCTTTATCCGCACGAGATTCGAGATAAGATGTCATTCCATTTAACACTAGCACCAGCCATAGACGTCATAGTCGGATCCGACAGTACAAAAGTAGGCACATATAAACTCTCAAACATTGAGCTCGAATACGAAGTCATTGAAAGTCTCGATCTTGCGGTGCAGGCCAAGGGAGTCTACGACAGCGGCAAAGCCTTCCTGTACAACCACGCTGAGTACTTCAAAACAGTCTCAGTCAACCTAGTAACCGACACACTTATATCTGAAAGCATAAACGTGCTTCGTCGATCTTTAACTGGTATCCTTCTTCTCTTTGTCGATCCACGTATGGCAGGCACCAGAGACAGTGAGAAGTTTGTAAATCCAGGCATCACCAAGGTCGAGGTGCATGTCAATGCCACCCCCAATGCTCTCTATTCTTTTGGGATGTTACCAAGGGATTTATGGAAGTCATCAAAGAATTGGTTTTGTGGAGCGGCGACCTCTGGGTCACAAGCCACTACATCCATGACACATAAGAAATTCTTTGAGAACAAGTTTGCTGTACTCATCGATTGCCGCACTTCTCAAAACAGTATGACTCATGGAGATGGTCTGGCCCAACTAGATACTGGAGCAAATATTCGCCTGCGTATTCATCGCACTGCAGCAGACGCAGGGACTGCAAACATGCACATATTCGTGCTTTCTGATGCTCAGGCAACTATTGAACAAGGGATGCTGCAAAATGTTTATAACTGATGGACACCTTAGTAGAGCAAATTCCCTTTAACGCATTGATAATTGGCCCCACAAACTGTGGAAAGACTCAGTTTATAGTCGATCAGTTGCGGGGTCCATTTCGTTTTAAGTTCGATTATATAATAATATATACAGCTTATATAGCGCTTATACAAATAGATCTAAGCGCTTTACAGGTATCTAAGATATATAAAAATGGAATATATCACTGAATAATCTAAAAATAAACAAAAATAAAAAATAAAAAGCACATAAATACAATAAAAAATATAATAATAAAAAGTATTAATAATAAACAAAAAACTAAAAATAATTTCAATCATAAGCGACATGGAACAGATGCGTTTTCAATTTCGTCTTAAAGTCAGATAACGTTGTGCATATCGTGTTGATTTGTCCCACCTATGCTCACAACAAAACCTACCAAGGTTTCGGTAGTGGAGATCCGCGCTTAATTCGTATAGCACCTCCGCAGAATGCTATAGATGCCACCCTGCGCGAATGTGCTTGTTTATTCGAAGGAACGAATACGCTTTTTATCCTCGATAATTGCGCCGCAAGCAAGGACGTCAAAGGAAGGACCGATAAGCTATCTGACTTAGCTTTTTCTGCACGCCACGTTGGCATTTCCATCTGGGCATCAGCACAAACGCAAAAGAGCATATGCAAGGACTTTCGTGAAAACTGTGCAATCGTTGTGGCATTTCGCATCGCAAGTGCGCCGGGATTAAAGGATTTGTTTGATGACTACGGTGCTGGCATATCGCCAGATGATAAAAATATATTTATTTCAAAACTTGAGACTAAGTTTGCACATATATGCTTCTGTTTGCGACATCCATTTCCCACCGTGTTGGAGATACCTTCCCCTGCGGTATGTCACGGTAAATTGAAGTAAGATGAACGAAAAAATTTCGGATGGAGAATTCGAAAATTTGATCGATTATACACAATGTGAGCCCTCTGAAAAAAGTAAAACAGATATGTACACGTTGGTAGCCCCTGCGTCTGTCCCCACAGATATAGTGGCTATTTTAGCTACAACCGGTACAACAAAGGAATACCTGGGGAAAACGCACTCTCTAGGATATATCCATAGACTATCTGCTACAGATGTAGAACGACTACACAGAAGGTGTCATGCCGTCATGGCTCAACAAGTAGCGGGCTGTTTAGTCGATAATGCGCTAGCCCTAGCTACTCGCGTAGTTGCGTACTTTTTACCTATAGATTCCGAGAAAGCACTACTAAACGACCTAAAAGAAGATCGTATAGTTCGCAAGGAGATCTCTTTTCGGGCTGGCGCATTGTCTCTCATATCGGGTAGCTTCCTGGCCCTAGCTAGTTCTTTGTTTCATGTAACCAACCACATAAAAATCGTAGATTCTGATACAGCAATTGAAGCCACACCAGCTACCAACATACAGCAAGATGTCGAAGCGCCCGGGAAAGTCTGAGTCTTCGCGCATAGGAGAACAGTTGGACAACATAGACAGCGCCCTATCCACCTCTAGCTTACTTTATTGGGGCGGAACGGTCTTAGTATGGTCGACTTTGGCCTATATATAATTATATACTCAAAAGGAAAAGAAACGATTTGTTAGAAGACGCTAAGGCAAAGACAGTAATTGCTCCACCAAAGGCAGTAATTGCTCCACCAAGGGCAGTAATTACTACAACAGAAGGTACAACGACTATCCCAACCTCCATACTCAGACTAGTAATACGTAATGCTGAAAATAGTGGGGCGACCGAAGCGGCACAGAATTACAAACGCGGGTGGGACGACTCAGCAGGATATATTAGCGACCTAGAACTTGCTAAAGCCAGGTCGGTAATTACTCCACCCACTACCCCTAGTCCAGCAGTTGCTCCACCTAGTTCAGTAATTACTCCGCCTAGTTCGGTAGTTGCTCCATCTAGCGGCGGCCCCACAATTGAAGTTACGTCACCCGACAACATACTACAAGATGGAAGTGGACCCTCCGAATGACCTCATCACGAAAGAACCAACCACACCTAAAAAAGAAAAAAATCCAAAGCGCGTTGCAGCAGATAAAAAAATAGAAAGAAGAAGACTAACTAAAGAAGACCTCGACAACAACTCATCAGCGTCAGTAGACAATAAGGTCGACGATCCAAGCTGGATGACCAACAACATATCGGCTAATACGACCCTTGCCGCAGCTGGAGTAGGCATAGCACTGGCAGGTCTGTACTATCAGCATATGCGTTATACGCAGTCGCAAAAGGATAGGCTTAACAACTGTTGTTCGTCAGGGACTAAGGAACGACAAGTCGAAACTGAAGAAATCGCAACCAAAGGTAGCAACATTAAAACTAAAGGTATGATGTAGCATTTGAAGCCATACCATGTATTATCGATGACACAATTATGGGTGAGAACGAACTTATGAAAACATTATCAGACTCAGTTATATTGGTTGGACTCGCGGCAGGAATCGGTTGGATCGGAAAAAAGGTCGTCAAAGAGCCCATGACTGGCGATCCTTCATCGAACGTTTTGAACTACGCGAAGTGGGTAGCCGTGCTGTCTGGTAGCCCTGCTGCTAAGAAATACCTTGAGGATAAAGGGATTTTACCAACTCCTAAGTAACATAGCATGGCATCTACTATAGTGGCGGCAGTCGCTTTCGCCATAGCGGGCGTTGTTGCGAGCTACAGCGCCAAATACATCGAAAAAGCGGCCTTAGGATCGGATGGCCCCGATGCAATTGCTGCAGAGGTAAAAAGACACGATAGGGCTATGGAGAAGGCAAATGCCGCTACGGATGCCTATGAAAGGCGATGAGAAGAAATACGGCTGCCTGGGTCAGGGGGAAAGAAAAAACACAGTACTATAACGATAAGGACCTATCTAATGACGACCGAGCTCGCGACTTGTTCTATAAAGTCCACGTGGGGTTACACCCCTTGAAAGAACCTCATTTCTCCGATTATTATCAACCATCTAGTTCGAAGAAAGCTGCTGAATTGGTAGCCCTAGGTGGTGGGGTGTTTGCAGCTGGATATGTTAATTGTCGCCCGATTTCTATGAGAAAAAAAGTACTAGGTAATTACTAGGCAATTACTAAAAAATTACTAGGTAATTACTATATTACTAAATTAACTACTAGGTAATTACTAGGCAATTACTAGATTACTAAATGAATTACTAGGTAATTACTATATTACTAAATTAACTACTAGGTAATTACTAGGCAATTACTAGATTACTAAACGAATTAATATATTACTAAATTAACTACTAGGTAATTACTAGATTGCTAGATTACTAGATTACTAGATTGGCGTATATGTAATATAGCAGGCTCGATGGATATAGATACTGAAAGACATGATAGAGCCGTTGAGAAATATCAAATCGATTGGGCTACTTTTCAAGAGACCCACAAACAATTGGCAGACTGGGTCAAAGAGCAGGAAGGTATGCGGTATTACTCCAACGAAGATCTATCCAATTTGACTTTAGCTCGAATCATATTCAATACGACCAAAGTAGGGCTAGACCATATAAGTCTGCATGACCTGAAGGAGCCTCTTTTCTCAGATTACTACCGACCTTCGTGTCATCGTAGTTGGCCCGCCAAATTGGCGCTTTCTCTAGTATACGTTGTCAGCCAATGGCTATTATAGCTATGCTTTTTAAAAACGGGCTTTTTTATGTCATCGTAAAGTTGGTTTTCTGTGCCAATTTGAAGCTATTTACGTATGCGTAACATAGACAACTTTCAACGAAAATCGAAACCATGCAAGTCAAGGAGAACGCGCAAGTTAATAACTTCGGTACGCATATAAAACGCAAGGAAAATATCGTACACGTAGTACCGTTCAATGTGAAGGCTAAAGGAATCGAAAACTTCGTCCACACCTATGCTTTACTAGCCCTCAACTCTCCTATTTCATATTGTACCAATTCGCTACTAACCGAGTTAGGTTTCGAAGATGAGGTAGAGTCGGTAGGGCTTAAGTCGCTAGCCGAGTTAGGTTTCGAAAGCAACGTAAGGTCGGCAGCCGAGAGCCTCCCCTTAGTAAATCTAGAACTGCAAATTCGTAAGGAGGGTGGATTATTTAACCTTCAAAAACTCATGAATAATTAATGAGCATGTTGTCCAATCAGATGAAGCAAATCAGTCACGTGCATGCTCCTTTATACCTGATAAAATCTCATCATTCTAAAAAGCCCGGGGAGGGCTTTGATTTCGGTACCAGGGGAATATGGGGTACAAAGGTATTACAAAAGAATGCAAATTAGGATGAAGACTTTATATCAAGAATACTAATGAACATGAAATTTTATATGAAGTTTCATCCTAATTAAGAATTCACTGCTAAAGACCCAAAGATAGCAAAAAGTACACGGAACATAAGGTACCTAGATAATAAATTTTGCACTAAATTTACTAATATCAGCAGACAACGTACCGAGATACACAGATAATATTTTTTAAATGAAGTTATCCAACTACCACTACTTGTTTACCAAGCCACTGTTTAGTTTAATTATTAAACCAAACTCAAAGCCGTAAAATAATAAAAACGTGCATTAAACTTACATATTTTGTGCCGGAGCCAAAAATTTAGAGTCTGCCGTCATGTCAGTCACATCGCTTTCCAAGTCTTGAACTTTATCGCGGTAAACTACGACACCAAATCCTTCAAGTGCAGGTTATTTTTGCATTGCGAAACGCCGCTTCAAACAACATAGTATGGTAATTTCTTCATGTCCTTCCCTTGAGATATTCGTAATTGCCGGCGGTGATTACTCGAATATTTTGCATGGCGTTGTGAATACAAAGGTTCAATGGTTCATTAAGTAACCATTCCCTTGAGATGTGCGACTTTCTTTCATTGCATTCTTGAAGCGTTTTTGAAGCCGTTTAAAACACTCACAGCTTCGCCCTCGAATTTTTAAACTTGATAAAACACTGCTGTTCGTGTTTTAAACAGTACTTAACAGCGCTGTGCTTTGCCCGACTGAACTCTTAAACAATACAGACGTTGCTGCGCTTTTCCCCAATTTGCCTACATCCAATGGATACGAAATCGGGTTGGTAATAGGGCACGAACACATGGTATTCTTCGATACCAAAGATGAAGAGGCGATAACGCTTAAGTGGGATACAGAGCCCCGCCACATCAAAAGTCTATTCCACGCAGGGGGTGGATACTTCGACCTTATACCGCTATATGTATGATACGAACTGGACTTGCTACTAGAAAATTACTAGATTACTAGATTACTAGATATCCACGTAGTAATTGTTCTGCTTGTTGAAGTTTGGTGGGATACGTAATATAGCAGGCTCGTTTCGAAGCCATGGAAGTTAAGAAGGAACCAAAACTCTCAATTAACCATGAGAAGGTATGCGCGAATACTTACTATAGCCCTCAAGGCTATTGGAAAGGACTCGCTGCGATTATACATCTTGCAACGGCAACTGACATCCCCGAAGATACGGCTCGGATGTGGCTAGAAAAACAAGCTATATGGCAGATATATTTGCCAGCACCTCAGTATGTACCACGACCTAAATTTAATGTCTCTACGCCAAACGAGGTTCATCAAGCTGATCTGCTCTTTCTTCCACACGATCGTCCTGGGCGTGGACGAAAGCTATATAAGTATGCGCTCACAGTCGTTGATGTAGCATCTAGATACAAAGAAGCCGAGCCATTAGCCACTAAAGAAGCTAACGAAGTTGCTGCCGCTTTCGAGCTAATCTACAAGCGAAGTCCACTAACATGGCCAAAACTTTTACAAGTCGATCCAGGACGTGAGTTCATGGGTGCTGTTACTCCACTACTGGCTAAGCATAAAGTTTCTGTAAGGCGTGGGCGTGTGGATATCCATAGAGATCAAGCAATTGTCGAGCGATTCAACCGAACCCTATCCGAAAGGCTATTTGGACACCAATATGCTCAAGAAATGGTGCTTGCTTCGCAGGGAAAGGACGATAGGTCGGTAGAATGGGTAGTTCGTCTACCTGCAGTTATCAAAGCCTTGAACAATGAAGCTACGCGTTTGACGGGAAAACAACCAGTGGTAGCAATACGCAAGATGGAATCGAATCGAAGCTGGCAGAACCTGCACACTCTGGGCGCTTAGTTGGTCTCAAAGAGAAAAGGCTTCCATTCGACGTTGGTGTTCGATATCTATATGCGCCTGGTGAGCTGGAAGGTGGTCGCCGTCGTGCAACCGATCCTATATGGAGTTTGGAAACATATAGTATTTCACGTAGTATGGTTTCTTCGGAGCAGCCCGTTCTGTACTATTTGTATTCGGAGGACGTTTCGAAGAAACAACCAAAGCGCGGATTTGTGCGTGAAGAGCTACGAGTGGTGCCTAGGGATACAGAACTACCTCCAAATGGAATCTTAAGCTAATAACTCCTCAATGAGGTCATCGAAGTTTACCTCCTCTGTAGGGGCGTCTTTGTACCCATATGCGAATGTATCCACCCCATTTTCTGCAATCCACCGCTTGGAGTCGAATGGTGATAGTGATACCTTATTAAGGTGCTGCCCATAGATGTGGTGGCCTTCCGAGCGTAGTACATCCATCCCATGCCGAAAGGTTTTCTTAGCAAATAGCGACTCCTTGTACTGCTCGTGGCGGATATGCTTCTTCACAACTGCCTTGCGGATGCCTTTAGCCTTCCTAATGTTTTCCCGCCGGCCTCTAGGATGGAATACATCTTGGGTCGAAGTCCTACGTACTCGGCGATTGGACGCCCGGCACACTCGTCCTTCATCTTTCCAAGGACTTTCTTGTTTGCTGTGCTATGTAGTGGATGCTCCTTAGGGTAGTCAGATGTGTCATAAAGATCTTCGTGTGTAGCCATGTCGGCATACACATCATCTGTCTGGATCTCAAGTAGTAGACTGTCCGTGTCTGTATAGATCAGCTGACATCGGTCTCCGTACTGTCTAAGCAGTTGGTTATAGTAGAAGTCGTACATCAGATGCTTTGAGAGGTCGAGAATGCTCATCCCCACGTAGACTGGGCGGTTCAACGTCAGCCGACTCTTATGCATTTGTAGGGCTGCAAGATCGTCGTCGAAGATATTTGCCCGCGCGAAGGATGGGCTGGCAATCAGGCGTCTGAGTTTGTCCTCTTCGCTGGCACGCACTAGATTGACGTAAGTTCTCCATGGCTTTGCCGAAGACGCTGTTGTTCATCAACTTGTACAGGTCCTTTTCAAAGTCATTGGTTGCCTTCTTCCGTAGCTCAGTGTTCATCCTGATATAAGGCTCCATCCATGGACTTTGGTCGAATCGTAGTGCTCGGTGAATCTTCTTGAGATGCATGCCTAGGGATAGGTAGAGCTGTAGATTGCGGTAGTGTAGTACATATCGCTCTTTATCACGGAGGTTCGGCACCAACTTTTCGACCTCTATTGATGTCCCCTTTAGGTTACATTGATACTCTGACATACACTCCTTTGGGATCTTCATGCGCTCTGGTGCTAGAGGATAGGCATTATGTGTGTTGTGAAGTTCCTGGGGGTATTCGAGATCCACTTCTAGTATGTAGCCCTTGAGGCTGTCAGATGGATAGTCTGCTATAATATTGGTGAGTTCTTGGCGGTCCTCTACCCATTCGAAGCCGCCTGTTGGTAGTGGCTGACTCATTACCCATACATATAGGTTGTTGGCATCGAGGTACTGGATGTATGTTGTGGGCTTGGATTGGTCGTAGCACTCGACCAGAGGTTTGTTGGCTTTGGCGTGTCTCTTGGATACCATAGATATACCTCCGCGAAGACCTTTCTCTATGAAGAGATGCTGGTCATAGTCCACAAGCAGCTCGAGCTCCACACCTGTAGTTTTCAAGAGCGCATCCCAAGATAGGCCAGGGCTTGTGTAGTAGTGTGCAGGGTCCAAGCCGTACTGATGTAGGCATGTCTTCCGAAAGGTCTCAAAGACGTCTGCCAGAAGAAGCACATCAGTTTGGAGATATAGGTCATGGTAGTCTCCCATATCTTTGCAGTAAAAAGTGCTCCAGACATTTTGAGCATGGGTATAGTCTTCCTCGGAAATGCCTTCAGATGATAGCGTGCTGTAGAAGTCAGCTCGTGGTGGGAGTGGCTCTGCAAACCGATTCCAGCCGTCCATGTATTCATATGGGTAAACACTCTTCCGTGCGAGAAGGTGAGCATTCGCTGGTGCGTATCGTGTTGCAATGGGAAGGCACGACTTATCAAGCTGTTTTTGGCTCTCAACACCACACTAAGGGCATGATCCAACAAGCATCCAATCCTCGTTGATAACGACTTTCTCTTCCTCCTCGCAGGTCTTACACTTGTTGGGGGTTGCCCCAATGGTGTTACACACTAGCTTGTCTAGGGATGCCAAGAGGAACTGAGCGCTATCGATGAATCGCAGCTGTCCTAGGGAGAATGATATGTACTTCTCTGTGTTATTGGGGATACACCTGATCTGCCCCTTCATCTTGGAAATAGCCTGCATTATGAGGTGTGAGTCGTAACCCCGCAAGTTGTGGAATACGACTGGAATAATTGTGGTTTTGGGGCTCAACCGCAGCTTGAGGTTACAAGCATTGTGGGCTGCGCCTCTATACTTGCCCGTGATGTGGCAATGGTCGCGGACTGAGTCCTTATAGAGTGGCTTCTCGCACACATGGCAGATTGTGGCCGTATTGTGGGTCAACTCATCCTTTGGGGTCATCCACATTGCTTTGGGGTTGGTCAAAACTACCTTGATCCTCAATTCTTCTTATTGCATTGCCTCCAGGAACCTTTCTGCGGCATCCAGACCTCTGTAAACAACTGGAGGCTCCGTATGGCCATCACATCGCACCACGACGTAGCCAAAGCCACAAGCCTCATGATGCTGTGTGTTCTGAGTGTTGCTCTTTGTGGGATCCAGCTCTGGTCCTGCGATCTTCGTTGTCAAAGCCTCAAAATCTGCATAGATGATGTATGGGGCTGGCAGCTGTCTGTGGTGGTTTTTGAAGGAGAGCTTGTTTTCGCCCTCTTCAGGCATTTCCACCCGAATCGCATTTTGCCCTATAGATCGTTTTCACGTGACGTCATCAAAATTCTAAAATCTAAACTAAATGATCTATAACTCTGTTCTTTTAATATGATTTAGGTATCGGTATACTCAGTATTCTTGTGAAATTTTACGTCGATACGGTGAGTCGTTATTGAGTTAGAGTATTTTGAATTTTGTGACAGCCCAGCTCAGCGTGTTTCCTAAATGTCATGGAAATCCATATATTTCTGCCAATTTAAAATGTTAGAATTGATTTAACGTTAAAAGTGATATCTAAACTGTTTTTAAGTGAATGCTAATCATATTGCTGGGAAAAAAACATCTTTATTTGTAGAGTACGTTTTCGGCCGCCATCTTGGTGTACCAAAGAGGTACACCAACATGGCCGCCGCATACAAATCCACACTAAATTGTTTGAATATGTTTTGTCCGACAGCTCAGTTAGGAAGTACTCTAATGCTCCAAAATTTCGGTCATTTACATATTTTTATCTGCTCTATACACACCATTAAAAATATTTTACTAATATCAGTCTTTTCTTGAGGCATATTTTTTTGTGACGTCAGTGAAAACGATCTATACCTTGACACTCGGGCTTGTGGGCTTTCAGGAGGTCTTCTCAGGAGTACCCATGTAGGCATCGCTCACAAAAGTGTTTCCTCCCGTGGTGTTTGCTTTGACCGGAGAGGAGGCTGTTCAAGTTCTTGATCCAGGTATAGTGGTACTTATGAGCAACATGTTGATGCGGCGGATGTCCCCACGTTGCTTGCTAATCCTGTAGACTACCACCGCCGCTTTCTCCCATCCAAAAACATTGATTGCAAGGTCGTTTTGCTTCTCCACACGCGTTATTTGTGAGATTGGTGTTGGTGTGCTTATCCAATCTAAGTTCAACCCATCGTCTTCTCGATACTTTGATGTTCTTTGTGGGTTTTTCTCGACTGGAAACATTGCTGCGCGTAGTGTCCAACGAAAACAGTTGTAATCGTTGTTTTTTACATTGATCACGGCTTTCTTATTTGCAACTTCCGGAGGTAGTTCGATGTAGGATCCGCCTCTCAGAAGTTGATAGAGAGCGATGTTTAGCCAGAGCAGGATGATGCGGTCAACAACCCATCCGGAGCCTCTATGCGTCCACTTCTCGAGAGCCTCTAGGATCATTGGGATAGTCCTGTCTAAGGTCTCACGAATCTCGTGTGTCTGCATGACAACCTCCTGTTTATGGTGCATAGTAGGGTCAGTAGACTCTTGGCTACCGTCTGGATGGTCCTTCCTGAGCTGCACCTTTAGAGCAAGTTGAAACTTCACACCATGTAGGGCTCGGATTTCTTCCACCAATTTCTGACGAATCTCATGGCGCGCGTCTTCTAGAAAGGCCCTTGGATCGACACCTAGTTCGTGACCCTCGGGGACATCCATCTGCCACCCGTATAGATAGTTGCCGATGGCCCGTGGGGTTCGCTTCAAGGTAAGATGTGGTTGCTGTTCTTCCATATTGGTTCGGTATATTATAGTGGAGCTATTGTCTAAATGGTATATATCATATGGAGTACATGCGCGTGTCTAATTTTCGTTAATGATAGGGTTGGGGTTAGGCTTTAGCACATTCTGCCGGCAGAATTTCGAGCATAATAGGAACTCAGGAGCAGAAAACGTAATTGGGGCATAATCCGGGCAGAATAGGCCATTTTGCATTTTTTGGGCCTGGGAACGAGGAAAAGTGGGGACGAGAGGGAGCTGGGTACGAGCAAAACAAAGACGGCGGCGGAACAAACAGAAATCATTGACCATGATCGAGGAAGAAGGACAAGAAAGACAGTTGGTTACCAATGCTTTAACTTATCTTAACTTTATTGCAGGCTCCGAAAAAGTCCAACCTATAGCTCGTAAACGTAAAATTAGTACTAATCCATGAAAAAAATGGAATAATTGGCTTGTACACGCTAAAACTGCAACTGCCCCAAATTTTCAGAAGCATAAATTCGAGCATAATAGTTATTTTGGAGCATAATTTCGAGCAGAATAGTCTTTTTTTCGGGCAATTCTTTCGAGCAGAATAGCCTTTTTTTCGAGCAGAATGTGCTAAAGCCTAGTTGGGGTGGTAGGTGGGGCAGTTATTCTTCTTATGTCTCCACAAAGCAAAGTAATAGCTTAGCTCTCCTCCACAATTCTCACAAATGTATTGCTTCGGAACTTTAACGCAAGGAGTCTTACGCTTCTCTAGATGGCGCTTTAAGTTACCCTTCCTATTAAAAGTCCTGCTACAGGCTTCGCATTCCATTGTGTATATTACCATTAGAGCTGCTTGTCTAAATGGGTGTATACGAAATGAGAAAACTCGAAGCTCGAAAAATGGTTCAACCTCGTATATAGTAGTATGAACAGTGGGACGTTCTGGCAAAGCGAGTCTGAACTGTGGGGTGAGTGGCCTCTGAGCCCGAACCGCGCATTTCAGACGAAGGTGTGCCAGAACACCCACTGTTCATACTACTCATGTTGATACAATAATCACCACACTGAGAATCTTGTTATAATTAAATATGAAGTTACAGCTGTACTGGTTTGCTGCATAATCATATAACTCTATCATATAAGAAATTTAACAACCGATTCGCCTAACTTATTATATATGCATAATAACTTGTCGTCTATATTTCGAACATAAGCCAATGCAAAATAGAATGAAATGAGCCTTTGTAATATTTCAGTGATAGAATACAAACAAGTATTCCTTTATTTTGGGTATGATGCCGAGATTTATGACGAGGGTGCCAATTTGTTCACTCATATCGATGAACTAGTAGATTTGCATCAATGCTGCATTATTCGTTTAACGTGCGTCGTACGTCATATGTTTTCCCGCGATGTTTTATATTGCGTGATCCCACCCAAATGCATGCAAAGGCCATGCATGTTCTTGTATTTAAGTGTTAATTGTTATCAGCAAGATCTTGGTTGTGTTCTATAGATTTATCGTCTTTTGCCTGTTTGGAAATCAGTTAATTTTTATTAAGGTTTGACAAAATCGAGAAAATGAAAGCACCATGACATTCTTCAATATCTACCAGTATGCTTTAAATTGATATCGGGTTTTATGGAGGTTAAATTTAAAGCGGGAGCTAGATTATTTTCTCCTAAATGGCACCCGCGAAAGTGATCGGTATAAACCTTAAGAATATCGCCTGTTAAGTTATATCGAGCGTGCATCATAAGAAAATTAAGCATGCTGAGCAGCCTATGAAATCACACGTTCATATGATACTCCATAATTTATATTATCGTTAATTTTAATAAATACACAAAACAGGATTCCGTTCTTGAAAGTGCACAAGTGTCATCCGTCCGCATGGAGATACTATTTTGTTTCCTTGTAAAATTACTTGACAATATGCAAAACTGAAACTCTATCAGTTTATAATAAAATTTAGTACAATGCCCACTGTTTTTCCTAATGTAATTTGCATTACTTTTGCTTTTTTCATAGGCACCAACAACTAAAGACAATCATGATGTGCGACTCCTGGATAACAGTGACGTTTACGTCAACTGAAACAGCCTTAGAAGTGCAGTGGTGCAAACTGCACATTCGAAAGGAGCACTCCACCTTTTGAAGAAACTTAGGAAAATCCTGTGGACAAGGTATAGGAAAGGCCGGAAAGCATACATCCAACAATGACAGCAAGCGGCTTGTATGTATTATGTAATATGTTACGTATAATTATATGTAACCATTAGCTAATTTAACCATATTTTATAAGCAATGGACTAAGGTTCTCATAAAAAGCTTGGCAATTTAACGAGGCTTTGCTTATTATTCATTGTAAAAGCCTTCGGATACGTATATGTAGGCTCAATTTAGCAATAACATTTGCTAATAAACTTGAGATTCTTCAATGCTTGCATATTTGTTGTTCTTTTATTTATGAACTTTTCACGTGACTAGCGCTCATCCCCGGGAGTTTCGTTTACGTGCGGCAAAATGGCCGTCATGAAAAAACGCTTTGCATGATGGGACGACTGATTCACAGTCCGAAGCTCGATTGTTGAGCCAAATTTACTCGGTAAATATTTGAACATTTGAACATTTGAACATTTATTGAGCTATATATATATTATGTTTACATACATACATACATATCTTTAATAGAAGTTCCCATAGGGGCTTTTCAACAACTATTTACAATGTAACAACGTTAACAGTAACAAAATAGTAAAATACAAGTACTAACTATAATCAGGTGAGTTAAAACTATTGAAATAGAAGTGCATTAAGTGATATGGTACATAGCACTACTCTAAAAGCGCTAACTTTAGTTGTTTCTTAAATTTAGCAAAATTAGGTTCCTTTTTAAGGTCTGCTTCCAATGAGTTCCAGATCTTAACACCCCGCGAAGTTTAGGGATGTTTAGGTCGTTACGGGATCTGATGTTACGATTATGGATAGCAGACCGTTTACAGAACTTACTCGCTAGATCAGTATTCTGGGGCAACTCCGTTTATACACTTGAATGTCATTAAAGTGTTCCTATAAACTAAATTATCTCTAACAGGTAGCCACTGCAGTTGGCATAAGCCTGAAGAAATATGGTCATACTTCTGTATACCTAAGATGACTCTGGCTGCGAAATTTTGAACGAGCTGTAATTTCTTAAAAATTTTGTCGGAGGTGTTTGCCCACACGGACGAACAATAGAACAGTTTGCTTAGTACTAAACCATTTATTATGGTTTTCATAGAAACTGGGCTTAACAGGTGTTTAACCCTGTTGATTTGACAGAGGCTTGACATACAAGAAGATACTACGTGAGAGATATGCGTATCGTAAGTTAAGTTGGAGTCAATAATTACACCTAGATCTTTCGCTGATGAAACAGGGGTTAGTTGTTTTCCTAAAAGGTTAATACAAGCTACATCTTGGGGCACTAGGTTTAGCATCTGGCGAGTTCCAATGTGAAGCACCTTAGTCTTATCGGGATTAATTAATAGACTATTGCTACAGCACCAGTGGGCCACTCTTTGCAGATCTTCTTCCAGTGCTTTGATACTGTCATTCATATCGTTTCTCGCGAATGACAAGAACAATTTAGAGTCATCTACATATGATTCTAGAGAGCAGTGACGGGTCACAGAAGGTAAGTCGTTTAAGTAAATGGTGAACAACAGAGGTGATAGTATTGCCCCTTGAGGAACGCCATGCATTATAGGCAGTGGGCTAGATATACACGACCCAATACGCACGGCTTGAGACCTTCCAGTCAGGTAGCTGTTAAACCAACTGAGTGCGGAGGGGGATGCTCCAACACCCTCAAGCTTGCGCAATAAAATCGGATGGTTTAAACTATCGAATGCCTTTGAGAGATCGAGCAGAACAAGAATGGACACTTTCTTCTGATCCATTGCGTTTAGAAATGCATCCGTAGTAAGAATGTTTAAGGTCTCTGTAGAATGATACAAGCGATTGCCGCTTTGGTGACGATTTAGGAGCTTGTGTTGAAGTAAATAGGCGGTAAACTGCTTAAGGGCTACATTTTCGCATACCTTAGATATGGTAGGCAACAGGGACAAGGGCGATTATTGGGGGCTACTTCATGATCACCTTCTTTCAGAAGGGGGATAACCTCTGCGTGTTTCCAGTTATCCGGATAGGTAGAACTCAGCAAAGAACTGTTAATAATATCGGTTATGACAGGTAGTATGTGATGAAGACAGTCCTTAACAACCCTCATAGAAATTTTATCAGGCCCTGGGGCCTTATTAGAAGGCATTGACGAGATAAGTTTACGGATCTCATGGGTTGATACTGAGGATGGAAACTAAGAGCCGGACAGCAGAGTTAGTAGGAGGGTGGACTGGAATGCTGGGATTGACAGAACCTAACTTTGCCAACAGTTCACTCGCGGCCTCTGCTGCATTCTGTCCCACTGAGGTGAAAAACTCATTAAATTCGCCAGCTACTAGATCTGTGTCTTTACTATAAAGGGGTCTTGTTACGAGTTTCGAAGGAATACATTTCCGGATCGTTCTCCAAATAGAGCCAGTGTTACCTTTATGTCTGTTGCCCTTTGAGTGGATTTATCGCACCGTAGATGTAAACACAAAACTATCCACGTTTAATCATCTGTTCTCAGAATATGTCCTAGATCGCTTTGCGCCCGTCAAAACGGTGAAAATTCAAAATCGCTCAGTCCCATTTATCAATGACGAAATAAAGGAATTTATGAGAGAGAGAGAGAGAGAGAGAGATGCCCTAAACAAACGCTTCAGGCTCACACGCGACACTGCAGATTGGTTATTGTATAAAACTGCACGAAACAACGCTAAAGATATGTTAAGGCAAGCAGAAACTAATCATGTTACAGGAAGAGATCACCAGGGAGACTGCTAGGGAGAATAAATTAGGATCATAGTTCTTGTAAGATCTTGTGGTTACGTATGCTGGTGCTACTTTAGGAATTTTCAGATTTAATGTACAATAAACAAGCGAGTGGTCACTAATTCCAACATCAACAACGCCAGACTCGGTGACTAGGTCTTGATCTGAAACTAGGATCAGATCGGCAATAAGTGTTGCGGATCGATCTGTGATCCTTGTTGGTTCGGTAATGACTTGGGATAAATTCATGTTAGTGCAGAGATCTTCTATTGCTGCATGTTCTTGGCCCCTTTTGAGGAGATCACAGTTTAGATCGCCCAGTATTACAATCGGTTTTCCAAGACTTAATGCGCTGGTATAATTAGGCATGAAATTGTCACACAAGCAGCTGAGAGGGCAGTCGGGCGGTCTGTAAGTTACACATATGATAAACGATTTGGCCTTCTTATGCTGCAATTGGAGCCAAAGTTGATGAAGTCCCGATTCAGAAATTTGTGTCAGATGTTTAAGGATTGTACCTTTGATATTGAATTTCGCGTAGGCACATACGTCCACCTCCTCCAGCTTTTTGAAGACGATCAAGTCTAAACAGCTTATAGCTTTCTAGCTCGACCTCTGTGTTCTTGACGGTGGAATTGAACCATGTTTCAGAGACGGTGAAAACGTGAAAGCCATTCTCCTTAACTAAATATAATTGCCTGGCTTGGATAATATGGTTTCTGTTCTTCATTGATTGAATATTAAGATGCGCTATTTTAAGCTTTAGTTTAGCAAACGGGTCGGGTCTCTTGTGATTTGTTATGGTTTTAATGCAAATCAGGTTGCTTAAGATGGCAGTGTTGCCGTTCCTCGAGGTGACGGGGTTAAATCGGCTCTTCGTGTGTTAACAGTAGAAATTCTGTGGACCCTTGACAGGGGCGTAGCGAGGTTTTTGAATAATTGTAGGCCCGACCTGCTTGAATCCGGGCAACGAGCTTTTAGGGGTCCGGGCATTTAGGGTGTCTAGATAACGAAGACCTAGAAAACGAAGACCGAAGATCGAAGACCCTAGATAACGAAGACTCAAAAACGAAGACCCTAGATAACGAAGACCCGAAAACGAAGACCCCCCTAGATAACGAAGACCTAAAAACGAAGACCCCCCTAGATAACTAAGATCTAAAAACGAAGACCCTAGATAACGAAGACCCGAAAACGAAGACCCCCCTAGATAACGAAGACCCGAAAAACGAAGACCCTAGATAACGAAGACCCGAAAACGAAGACCCCCCTAGATAACTAGGGTACGGCATACTATGAGGGTCATTTGATTAATTACTCATAAACTTGATTGTTTTACATTTCTACTTGATTATTTAACAACAAAACTTGATTAATCAGTAACTGAACTCTATTGTTTATAACACATTTTGATTAATTGCAACGTGAAAACTTGATTTATTCGCAACTTGAAAACTTGATTAATTCGTAGTTATCTACTTGATTATTTAGCAAAGAAACTTGATTAATCAGTTACTGAACTTGATTATTTATTATAAATCTTGATTATTTATAACTTGAAAACTTGATTAATTGCAACTTGAAAAACTTGATTAATTGCAACTTGAAAAACTTGATTAATTGCAACTTGAAAACTTGATTAATTCGCAACTTGAAAAACTTGATTAATTCGCAGCTTGAAAAACTTGATTAATTCGCAACTTGAAAAACTTGATTAATTCGCAACTTGAAAAACTTGATTAATTGCAACTTGAAAAACTTGATTAATTGCAACTTGAAAAACTTGATTAATTGCAACTTGAAAACTTGATTAATTCGCAACTTGAAAAACTTGATTAATTCGCAGCTTGAAAAACTTGATTAATTCGCAACTTGAAAAACTTGATTAATTCGCAACTTGAAAAACTTGATTAATTGCAACTTGAAAAACAATGTTGTGGGTATCCGGTGCTGAGGGTCAGGCGGAGGTCGCAGTCCTGGTGGCAACAGTGATGACTCGATAAGTGCATCGTGTGTTTATGTTTATTTTTGGCGTGAACAATAAGGCCATTTGTATATGGTAAAACCAGGGCCCATGTGCAAATATATATTATATTAAAATATGGACCAAGCTGTAGTTTGCCAAGTTATCGTACCTTAAATTTAAAAAAATGAGTCAGACACACGAACAATGTTTTGCATTGCATAACCGTAGTAGTGTTTCTGAGCAAGGAACCTTCGATAATTCTCTAAATTTACAATTTCAACTATCAACCTTATGAGTGTGCACGGTGTTTTATTCTTCTATCAAATATGAGTATAAAGAATAAGAACAACAACACTTTTATTTGCTCTAAAGATTAGTTATAATTAAAGATTGATAAAATATGGCTTTATAGTCAGCATGAGAAATGGCGAGAGTCATTTCACATCGATCTCATACCACAGTTCATTAAACAAGTAGTGAGACAAGACCATTTGGGGTAAACAGACTGAAACTGACTTACTTTATTTAGCCAAGTCACTTTAGTAACGCAAGAAATGCTACGGACTGCGTTCAATCGCAAGGTCGTTTTTATATTCGTTTAGACGGTATTATTGACTCGAAGTGATTTCAACAGGCTACCGTTAACAATTTATTGAAGCGGCGTTACGATTATTACGTATATTTATAATCAAGAACGTCGCGATAAAAGACCTAATTCAAAAGTTAGTGAACGAATAAATGTTTCCAACCATTTTGGGCTTCATCAGTTTAGTTTATTCAATGAGAAAATTGTTTCAAGGAGAGGGGGGGGGGGGGGGGGGTTGGGCGAAATCCCTGAAGGGGGCCAAAGAGGGGAAGAAAACACTAGGGATCTCGCCCCGGGGAGGGTGAAATCACCAAGGATCTCGCCCCCGGGGGTGAGATTACGGGGTAGCGAAATCCCTAGAACACCGGTACAACATTTATCCGGATCAGTTGTTTTTACACTATACCCGGACTAATTTGGATCCGGTATGTACCTGTTGTCCAGGGCCGGGTTGTTCAAAGCCCGATTAGTGCTAATCCAGTTGTTCAAGTTGCGAATTAATCAAGTTTTTCAAGTTGCGAATTAATCAAGTTTTTCAAGTTGCAATTAATCAAGTTTTTCAAGTTGCGAATTAATCAAGTTTTTCAAGTAGCGAATTAATCAACTTTTTCAAGTTGCGAATTAATCAAGTTTTTCAAGTTGCAATTAATCAAGTTTTTCAAGTTGCGAATTAATCAAGTTTTTCAAGTTGTAATTAATCAAGATTTGTTACAAAACAATCAAGTTCAGTTTCTGATTGATCAAGTTTCGTTGCTAAATAATCAAGTTTCATGTTTCGAATCGATCAAGTTTTCAAGTGGGGAATATCAAGTTTTCAAGTTGCCATGATGTTGACCCTGATAGGACACCGTACGGAAAAGTTCAACCTTGAGTTTGAATGAGCTTCGACACGCTTGAGCTCTATTCGGTAATTCATATATATTGGCGTAAAATCGTCCGAAGACGAAGTAAAATCTCGCAGAAAAAGCACTTGGTAGTAGATTGAGTCCTTAGAAAGTAAGAAATCTCGTTCTTTCGTTTGTAGACCATTCCAAAGGGATGAAATAACTAGGAACGTACAGAGCGCTAAATCTTAAGAGTGCCGCCATGGTGGCGCATAACATAACATACAATAGATAGATGTAAAGTCGAAGCCAGTGGCTTATTTGACAAAATCTACAATTACAATAATAAAGTATGTTGTCTAGATCAAATGTTCTTACACTGCAGACTGAGAGGACAAAAAAAGAAGAAGAAAAAAACATACGAGAGAAGAACGGTATAAATAGGAATTATATCAGGCTAAACTACATTACACAGCAAAACTAAATTACATATGCACAATTAACAGAAATACTACATAAATAATCTAAACACTTAAAAAACTGGGAGTAACAATAATCGAGTGAGGTTATAAATACACATTACGTAATTTAAGGAAAAGGTAATATATAAATTAAATCAATGTTCAAATATTTACCGAGCCGCTTCGGCCGCGAGTAAACATAACATACTTACCACTCTTAATCAATACGGCTTTAGGCATGCATCGACATTCTACTTCAATGGCAATATTATTATTTTAGATTTTGTAGAAAACATTCGTACAGCAATAGATAAAGGTGAATATACCATTGGTACATGGTGTGTTCTAAGATTTAGCCAAAGCCTTTGATACGGTGAACCATACTGTGAACCATAACATATTGATAACTAAGCTTGAACATTATGGTGTAAGGTCAGTATTCCATTGGAGTGGTTTAAGAGTTACTTATATAACAGAAAGCAATATGTCCAATATAAAGGAACAGATTCTGAAATGTTTAACATTACTTGTGGGGTTCTACATGTTCTGTGTTAGGTTCTTTACTGTTTATAATTTACATAAACGACATTAGTGCTTCATCAAATCTACTTTCTTTCACATTATTTGGAGATGATACTAACATATTTAATAAAAATTCAAATTTAAATCAACTAATTGAAACAACCAATAATGAATTAAATATTAACCTATCATTGTGGTTTAAAGCATATAAGCTGTCACTAAACATTACAAAGACTAATTATATTCTATTTTCAAATAATATAAAAAAAATAAAAGCAGAAAATATATAAGCATTCAAATAAATAAATAAATAAAGATACTGTAACTAGGGTAAAAGATTGTAAGTTCTTATGTGTCATTATTGATGAAAATCTAACATCGATAAAACATATAAACTTAGTAACATCTAAAATTTCTAAAAATATTGGAGTCTTGTACATAGTGGGTCATTATTTATCTACCGAGTCCACTAAAAGTTTATACTATACCTTTATATATCCCTACATTCATTATGGTAATATTATCTGGGCTAATAATTATCCATCACGGATCAACAGAATTGTATTACTTCAAAAATGGGCAGTACGAATTATAGCTAAAGCCAAATATAGGGAACATACAGGTACCATTTTCAGAGAATTAAAATTACTAAGGGTAGAATCAATCAATCAATAAAAATAAATAAATATTTTATTTGTTATAGCAGGCTGAGTATTACAGCTTAAAGCTGGTGGGAGCCTGCTTTTACTCCTCACACACTCCCCACTACATTAACTGTTTTGGACACACTACACTCGACTCACGGTTGAGATATCTATTTTAATGTTTAAGTATTATGCTAAACAGTTACCATATAAATTAGATAAACTCTTTTTTAACAAATAACATGATACATAAGTATGATACGTGTCAGACACATGACTGCCATATACCACGAAAATTGTCCAAGTCACTCAAGGTTCTAAAATATGGAACGCCATAGAAAACAAGATAAAATGTGTTAGGTCAATTTACTCTTTCAAAAAAAATACATGAAACAGACATTACTAACAAATTTAGACTTGTGTGACAGCAGTGATAAATAATGTTTCTGTAATTAGTTATTTTTATTACTTTTATTACTATTTATGCAACAAGATAGATTGACATATGTTAAAATTGTATCTATAATTGTAATTTTATATCACGTACTCTACGACTTTTTAAAGGGGTCAATTTTTTCAAGCAGTATTGCTTTCCTTAGACTCCTCATCACTTTAATATTGTATTGTATTATTATACGAGAAATTTATGATGGAAGTAATAAATGAAATGAAAAATGAAATGAAATAATTGTTAAATACCCTGCAGAATTCAATACAGAATTTGTCAGCCGAGTGACCCGTGCCAAAATTATAACTTTGCATTTGACAGACATTTGGATACAGACACACACATTTCATACTTTTAATTCTACACACATTTCATTCTAACGGCTCGGTCCAATAAGGCAATAATATGTTAAGGAGGGTTAAGGAGGGTTAAGGAGGGCTAAGGAGCGTAGAAAAGGGTGAGGATATGATGTGTCGGGATATTTTAATATGTGCGGCTACATGAAGTAGTTCCCCGCGCCATCATACAGACAAAAATTTTTATACATACATGTCTGATAGATAGTCATGGCGGATTGGGTAATTGATTTCCTTATTTCCTTTCTCGATAATCCGTCTTTCTCCTTGGTGACGAATTGATTCCGTAATGTGATGAAATTCTTTATTTTTCAGCGGGACATTGACTGAACTGATTGATTGAGTGATGTGCACGCGTGGTCGTAGAGCTGGCGGCATATGAAAACGTGAGTAAAACAAATTGCTAAGGTTCTTTTCGTTTTTCTCCCAATGGTTCTTGTAAAATATTGAACAACTTCTCAGGTTTATTTTCTATCTGCTTTCGGGTATAGACGAGATTTGTTGAGATTTGATGAGATGAAAATCCACTTATCTCAAGTCTTGACATCTTGCCAACTACTGATTCTTGGCTCTCGCTTCCTGGTTGCAATGCCTTGACTTTTTGAAGTTTTTCAATGAATTTTTCTACTTGTGATGATGGAAACGATGCGAATCAGCTAAAAAATGCCGTGTTTGTAGCGATCGGCGAATACTTCAGCTTCAAATCGCTCCTGATCTGCTCTGCTTTTATGAACCCACATTCCTCAATACTTCTGTTTCAGAGATTTACTTCTACTTTAGTACTCATGGTGTCTTCTTTCAAACTCACAGTACAGTACTTTGCTTTCTCTGCTAGAATTCAAAGAGTTCATTGCAATGTAAGTAAGTAAGGAACTTTATTTAACGTCGGTAACTCGTGACAGTCTGGCAAGACTGACAAACTCGAGAAACCGAACTTGCCCCAACCCTGGAGGAGTATATAGTCCCTTTGATTTTGCCATGTTAAGCCATGTTTTAATAGCCATGTCTCACACCTCGGGGAATGGTGGTGAAATGTGGGGCATTTTTATACTTTTGAAAGGTACATGTACATGTAATTCCCCCCATAGAACACACTGACACAGCTTGCTTGTTTGGCTAAGAGAGAAGTTTATTAAAATGCACGGAAAACAATCCGAGATACAAAACGTGAAACATCGGAAGATGCAAACAATAAACCTCTCTGCCACCTGAAACCCCGCCAAACAAGCAAGAAGATATCCGAAAACTAATCAATAACACTAATGGCACTGCGTACGACATTACCCTTACCAAAAAATAGTATACTTTTTGTAGCTGCAATTGTGTACAAAAGTATACTACATGAAGTATACTTTTAGTACAGGTTTTGGTTATATGAGCGCCTTTTTGTAGTATACTTTTAGTATATTTAAAGTATACTTCTAGTAGGCACTATTTCGCCAAAACAAACAAAAGTAAATGTATACAAAAAGTATGCAACACAGAGTATACTTTTAGTATACATTTCTGCTATGCAAACTGCCTTTTTTGTAGTATACTTTTAGTATATTTAAAGTATACTTCTAGTAGGCACTATTTTGCCAAAACAAAGTATACAAAAAGTATACTACAGTGTATCTATACTTTTAGGCTGGATGAAGAGGTGGTGAAAACCAGTACAAAAAGTATACAAAAAGTATACTTCATGATGTATATTTTTAATACTTTCAGTACAGTACATGCGATGTATATAGTTTCAGAACTAATAAATGCTAATATCATATAAATTGAGAAAATGCCGAAATTAATTACAATAAGCTAAATATAACTGTACTTACTTTTCGTGATGCTAACCAGTGTCAACATGCAGCTTCCTAAGTTTGAGTTCAACTGCATGTATATATCTCTTGATAGGAAATTTTATCTGACCATTGTAATATTCAATACCATTGCAAAATCTAATTCTTACAAAACTAGCTTTATTTTTCCTTTCTGATAACTAATTTACAGAAGAACTTAAAGTATTGACTGGATTTTTTTGAATTGCAATGTATAAACACGTGCAATTTCACATCTAAAAAGTAATATTACCTTTTGACAGTTTTGTTGTAACTCTATCCAGTGACACGTACTGCCTTAAATTAAAAGTGAGACATTTCACTCTGTTCGAACAGTAGTACTCCATGACTACAAGATTTCGATCGATCCTTTAGCTAAAAGATTCACTCTACACTCTACATAAACTTAGTAAACTTTTTTTTATGGATTTTGTCTGACATTGAAAATGGATAAGATACAACTACAAGCAGACCTCGTGCACGAGAATGATTGAAACCGTTCAAACAACAGCTGAACTAAAAGTATGATAACCAAGCGGTATATTCCCTTTTCTTGTTACAACCCACAACAATTGAATGATCACATAAAATTATTACCTTTATAGTTTTCTTATCTCCAATGTGTTTTGAAAACCCTTTGCTCAGTCTGGAAGTCATTATACAAGAGATCTCACATCGTGCCGCCGAATCGAAGTTGTTAGTTTTGAAAATGGCGCGATGTGCCCGCACAATTCAGGTCAGTGGTCTTTAGATAAGCAATGCATCCTGGGATCAGTTCACGGCCGCCATCTTTGTTTGTTGTTGAGAACTTTACGTGAGCTGGCCGGGCGTGCTTCATTCATCTGAGGATTAATTTGCGAAATGGTGTGGCTATATATTCAAGGAAACTCAACGCTAATTAACTGGTCAACCAACTCCTCATCTGTTTTGCTGTGTCTGCCTGGTAAAGCATGTATTTAATATCCATGCCAAGGCTGCATGTTAGCTGCATGGGCCTGTCAGAACTCAGAACTGGTTCTCGCTTTTATATTAGTTTTACACAAACACCAACCTATATGTTTGTTGAGTATATACGATTAGTATATAAACAGTATAAAGAAGAAGAAAAAATATATATATATGTATTTAATTATGTTTTATTCTTACATCTTATTCAGACAAAACTACTTTTTAAATATATCTTAGCATTTTAATTAATTAATGTTAATTAATTCACATTTAGAATAGTTCTCTGCATGCTCAATTTTGTGATATGTGGGTAAATAAACTAGCACTACACTACTACTAATACATTGTACACTGTTTGTACACTTTCTACCATCACTATATAAAATATATATTAAATTAAATGCTGCAATTTTGAGCAGTTATTGTAATATTCTGGAGTATACTAAAAGTATACTTCACTGTGTACCTGCATATTCATGCATCCAGCTCAAATATAGTACGTACTATATTTGGCAAAATAATCGATATATACTTTTAGTATATACTACATATTGTGGAGTATACTAAAAGTATACTTCACCATACACCTGCATATTCATCATGCTGAAATAGTGTTTGGCAAAATAATTGATGTATACTATTGTCTTTTAGTTACTTCACTGTATGCCTGCATATTTATCCAGCTGAAAGTGTTTTGCAATGTATACTTTTAGTATACTACACATCTTGTATACTTAACACATCCAAATGATAGCGTGTAAAGTATACTACACCAAAGACTGGCCCACGCTATCATTTGATTGTAGTATACAGAAAGTATACTGCAGACACCCAGATTACTAGGAGTGTACAGTTGTAGTATACTTCTGGTATACTAAAAGTATACTTAAATAGAGTCTCATTTCGTAAGGGTAGCCAGCAAAAGCTTAGATTCTAGAGAGAACTCGAGATTCATAGCTTATATGCATCGCTAGACCAGTCACCATAAAGTTGAATTATTTCCCCTGGAATACCGATATTGAAGGCCCAAGATGTGGCGCCCCGACGAAAAGAATGACCTCTAAAGCTGTTTGAATTAGGAACACCTACGGCTTGTAGACTGTGGCGAAAAGCTGAGATAAGCCGGGATTTTGTGAGGGGAATGAGTGAGCCCCGAAATGGTAAAACGAACAAAGGACTACGTTTACGAGTAGGAATAAGTCTAACCATGCGCGTGTATGCTGCAACGGGGCATAAGGGTGAACCCTCAATGGAGAGTAAAGGAATATGAAGCAAACGTTCACCGAATTGAATTGAATAGTAAAATCGATGGGGTGACTGGCGGCACTCTGCGTGGCGTATGTAGAGCTTTACAGGAAATGCCCCGTAGCGTGAGTGACAATATGAACTCTTTACTATAGCAATAGTCTGCGTCAACTAATAATTATATGTAACAGTTTAACTCCATTCAGATAGTTCCTTATAGAAGGTGGAGTTAGTGTATGACTTAAAAATTGTGTATACAAGCAAACAGTTTCTAAATCTATTTCCGTCAGTCGATCCTGTGAAACTGACAAAGTGAAGTTATTAGTGTCAAACTCGACTCCTAAACAAATCATAATGGTTGACAGTGGACAAGCTTTAGACTTAGACTCGACGAGTCCCAGGGAAGACAACAAGGCTCCTAATGCGCTGAAGGCAGTGTTAGCACGGCCAAAAGATTCAACGGCAATGAAATTGTCTAGGTAATTAAACATCGTATATCCATTCTGTTGGAAAATCCAAGTAACCGCACTCGTAGTGCATTGGCACGCCATCGCGGCCGAACGTAAACCCATTGTTAGCACAGTATCAAAATACAGATGACCCTTCCAGGAATAGCCAAGTAAATTATAATCACCTGGATCCACGGGTAATTGCCGGTAAGCCTTTCGTAGATCACGCTTGAATAACAGGCAACCCCGACCATGAAGAAGAATCGCGTGCACTATAGAATCGACGGTTGGATAAGATAAATTAATTAACTGACCTACCACATGGCCAACTCAAGTCGACAATCACGCGACGCTCCTCTTAATCGCGCTTCGGTATTGAGAGGAGTTAATAACAAAACCATGGTCGAAAGGAGTTACGACAAATGGGCCTGCGGCGCGTCCAAGTAGGCATTCGTTGTGGAGATAAGTGTCAAGACTATGAGGAAAATTCAAGGCACCTCGATGAGTTCGGATATCAAATACTGGAAGAAAAGGGGTTGTGTGTCCGATTGGCGAACCATACTCCAAACATTCACAAACGATACTGTCTTGATAGTCACGTAATAATCTGCGCCAAGTAGGTAAACATAGTCCAGATGGGATGCCAACCCGAGCCTGTAAATAATTTGGAAGTCCGGTTTGAATCACTTTATAATGTGATTGAATGAAAAACGTATTGTCGCGATCGGGATGCAACTGACTCTCAAAATCCGTAGAAGTACGAAAATTGTCATGATATAAATGGCCAGTATCTACCGTAGGATCACCGCTCGGTACACAGCCGGGAATAGTATTCAGTCTCGATATGGGATCAAAGTCTCGAACTGTAAAACACTCTAATGGAGGCAATAGTGATGAAGGCGACTAGTCGCGTGCAGAATCGCCACTAGAAGAAGGTGAAAACAGAGGACAGTCAGTGGATCCTTCCCGATGTAGCTCCTGTTTTCGATTTTTTGTCCAGCACGTGGCACAAATGTGGCACAGCCATTTCAAAATACCACGAATATAACCATAATGATCCTTGTTGTGGGAACATTTGGATTTCTGGTAGTCACGACAGAATAATATGGCCGTGGAAGTTGAACTACCCGTAGATAAGGCGGAGCGTGTGGTTGTAGCTGGCTTGATATATCCGTATAAGGTGCGACTCTCTAAATGAGAAAAAGAATCGCCCCATGACAGCATACCACGCTCGATCTCTAACAGAATCACCCCATGGAAGCTCAACACGGCGTGCCATTCGTACTGTTGAGCTAGGTACATAAGATGGACGAGATGACAGAGTATGGCTGTCGACTCGACGGACAGCAGAGTTGGCAATAACAGTATTTGCCCATAACCGGCGACAAATTTTTCCAACGTGAGGTTCTCGAATAGAACTTCGCGTTTAGTGTGGGTTAAACTAAGATGGGGCCAGAGTTGTGGGTACAAGACCGAACTGGTCATCTTAGCTTCCCTACCCGATTTCAACTTACCACAGCCAGCGCTTGCAGATGCCCCCTGGACCTGGCTTTTCGGTGTAGGCACAGCAGCGTCACTGTCGCCGCTGCCGCTGTTGTCGTCAATGAGGCCCAAGGTAGCCACCCGACGATTTGCCTGATCTACGAGCCCCTCCATGGCACATAAATTGCCCAGATTCAACCGTGAACTTGAATGGTTTGGGGCTGTGCGGAGCCGGCTAGTGGGTGTGGTAGGAGATGCGACCGAAGGAAGAGCTGGAGGGCGACCAACGGGACTCACGCAGCATATTGTGGTCCTCCTGTAGGGAAGCCACCTGATGGCTAAGATTTTCCACCACTTTAACGAGGGTAGAGAGAACGTCCTGGCGTTCGGGCAAATCTTGAGGTTGAGAAGTGGTAGGATTAGCATCTGGTGTACTGACGAGCGACTGTGGTCCCTCGCAATGTTTTCCCGGAGGACCAAATGCGTGTTCCGTCTTAGACAGCTTGCACCCACTACAGAAACTGGTTCGTTTGGATTTACCCATGTTGCAATAAAAAAATAATCAAAAGCAATATAACCAATGCTATGAGAAATGTACTATAGATTGAGTAGAACGAGGACGTATTATCGAAGCTAGAGTGAACGCAAAAATGTGCAATACTATACAGGGTGTGTTCTATATGAGCAATTAATCCCTTTGAGAATGACAAGCATCCACAAAGTAATGCAATTAGGCCCAACAGGGTGGGGGATTTTCTCATTATCCACCCATGGGGCACGAGATTGGGGAACAACCTCGTTTGAAACAACCTCATTCCCAGGATCTTCCATGCATCTACATTTGTAACATGAACCATGGCAAAACGTTATGTTCCGCTGGCCGAAATAACAAAGGAGTTCAAATACATGTGTAAGTTTCCAAGGTCTTAAACTTTATTTTTATTTTTTACAAATCATTTCATGTAAATATGCATACATGTACATGCTTGACTCTGTTTTCTTTTAGTTTTGGTGGGAAACTGGGGAGATCAGACACATGCGGCTCATCAACAGAACACGCACGTGACGTTTTGCTACGGTGTTGGGTTAATGGCTGGGTGGGGGAAAGTGGAGGGCTTTGAGCTATTGTGAAATCATTTGCTTCCTTTGGGCACATGCTCAAAGGGATTACAGAGGGAAGACACATTAACCTTACATAGTTATCTAACATGCAGCCCTCTATGTTACAAATAAAACGTAATGGAAAAGAAAGGAAGTATGGGAAAAAATTAACGCACAAGCTACAACATTACAAGATATAATGAGTAATTGGAATCAATGTAAAGAGAATTAATATGAAATAAAATCAAAAACAAATATACTTACTAGAACACTATGTGCAATGGAAGGGGCTATGCCCTGGACGTGGCGCCAGAAATGCAGCAGCAGTGAAGCAAGGAGCGACAGTTATAGCAGAGGAGCTCCTCTAGATGGTTAACAGAGGAGATGTGCAGAAGAAAAACATTACGAAACTTATGCTCAATAGAAGCCAGCCTAGTAGGCAAAGTATTAGAAGAGAGCGTAGTAGTAGATGTTGCAAGCTGCTTGAAGTCAGGATCCAAGGAATTGAAAAGAATAGCAGCGCTATAAGCCAGAGTGCGCTTGCCAGAATTACTGCGAGGGTAAGGTAAGGCGAGGTTATGCATGCTGGCTCAGGTGCAGCGGCCAGAAGCTCTACGAGTAGTAGAGAGGAAATGGAACATGTTCTTAAAACATGTAGGTGCATCAGGATTAAGAAATGTGCTGAAGAGAAAAAGAAGTTTCCTACAGTTAATCAGGTCGGTGATCGGAATCCACTGAAACTGAGAGAACAGATGAACAGAGGGTTGACGGAAGTCAACATCCAAGAGTATGCGGGCAGCACGTTTTTAAAGGTGAAGAAGCCGCAGCATGTGGAGGTGGGAGCAGTTGCCCCAAGCAGCAGAACAATAGATGAAATGGTTATGGATGCATGAATTATAGAAGCGCAATGCACATTCATAGGTGAGGAAAGGCTTAATGCGACGGAGAAGAGACAGTCTACTGCTGATGATGGTGCAGATGTTGTCGACGTGGTGTTCCCATAACATGAAACTGTCTAAAGTGACGCCTAGTATTTTGGCGTGGTCGACCTGCTCGATACTGTTACCGTTGACTACCACATTTAACGTAGAGCAAGGTAGCGTACAGAATTTCTGAGAGGAAGTTACAAGACCTTAGTAGAGTCTTGGTCTTAGATATGTTGAGTGCCATTTTGTTTTGCCTTGTCCAAGAAGACACAGCTAAGGAGACTTCATTCAATTGAGAACTGACAGTGGAGATAGAGTGGCCAGGAATGAGTATAGTAGTGTCGTCGGCAAACATTGTCTGATAGGTGTTAGAAGATAGCTGTAAACTAAAGGTAGGTCATTAATAAATAATAAATAAATTTTAAGAAAAGCGGCCCGAGGATGCTGCTTTGTGGTACACCTACAGACACTGGAAGTGCGTCCGACAGAGTGCCCCGGAATAGGCTTTTCTGGGTACGCCCTGATAGATAGGAACAGAACCACACGATAGTCGAGGGTGAACAGCCATAGACACGGAGCTTGTAGAGTAGTGTATTGTGATCGACTACATGTACATGTACAGTACCGTGCAAAAAGATTTCAACGGGGGAAGTGATATATCCTCTGAAAAAGAGATATATCCCCTGAAAAAAGGATATTTCCCTTTTGGGGGAAGTTTCAGGGGAAGTTTCAGGGGATATATCCTTTTCAAATGGGGTTATTTCACTTCACGAAAAAGGGATATATCCCTTTTAAAGGATATATCCCCAGGGATATATCCCCAATTAGCGTTGAAATCTTTTTGCACGGTACTGTAGGTCAAATGCCTTTTTTCAGATCGATGAGGAGAAGTCCATTTAGGAGAGATCAGCGATGGCCAGCTCACATGAACGGAACCTTCTAAAGCCGAACTGTGAGTCTGTTAGTAGCTCGTGCTGAGCAAGAAAGTCGTAAAAAGATAAGTGTATGTGGCGCTCTAGGACTTTAGAGACCACGGCGAGGATGGATATTGGACGAAAATTGGAGCGTTCAAAGAGCGAGCCGTCTTTATACATTGGCGAGACTTTAGCAATTTTCCACAGGTCTGGGAAAATACCAGATGAAATGCTCAGATTAAAAATTGCCGTCAGTGAAGGGAAAATCAAGGAAGCGGCAATTTTCAGAAAATAGCTGTAAAGACTGGCGGCCTTGCCAGTGGACAAGCGTTGAAGACTTGAGGAGACGAATTCCTCGGAAACAGGTGGAATGTCAAATGAAACACAAGATGGTAGCTTGGAGAAGACAAACTCGTTAAAGTGGTCCCAATTGGGACTACCAGGAGGGCTGCTGACTTTAACAGTAGATGTAATATTAGCAAGGTGATCGTTGAATAAGTTAGCAATGTCAAAATTATTGTGATAGTTCTTGCCATCAATGGTCAGGTGGCTAGGCAGATTAGGGCATTTATAAGGAGCCAAATTATGAATAATGCGGCATAGATTTTTTGGATTATCCAGGTTGCAGTTGATAGATTCTTGATAAATTGCACGCTTTGCGTTTCTAATAAGATGCACTACTGTATTACACGCTGCGCGGTACTCGTTCCAACAGGATTCATTGTTTTCCAAAATAGCTTTCTTATGCCAATTATTGCACCTTTTAATTGCTGTACCTTTTAATTGCTGTACCTATCTCAGCGGAAAACCACTCGGGCTGAAACTGCCTTTTAACTCGTTGTTTCCTAAAAGGCACGTGCGAGTCGATTACGCTGTTAAATAAACTGTACCAGTGCCCTAAGGCATCATTAAGGTCTGTAAACATATCCATTGTACTCCATGGAATGTAGTCCATGTTGGCTAAAAAACTATCAACAGAGAAATTCTTTAGCGAGCAAAAAACTATAAGTTTATGCCCTGCTGCATTTATCTTAATGCTCCAGGAAGCAAATACAGGTAGATGGTCACTAAGGGAGATCGGTAAAGTGCCTGATTTAAGAACATGATGCTTATGAGAGACAAAAATACGGTCTAAAAGCGACCCAGATATCGGCCTAGTTGGTACAGTTATAAGCTGTTGAAGCTTTTATGACTGCATTAAATTCAGGAAACGATTTGCTACATGTGTTCTGGATAGTAAGTCAAAATTAAAGTTCCCTGAAATTAGTGTCTGGTTACCCTGACAATCAGCTTTGGTCAACATAGCATCTAAAATTTCCAGATACAAAGCATCAGAGGATGGAGGCCGGTAAATAAATGAAACCAAACATGGCTTCGAGCGCAGGAATTTCAGTTCAAACCAGATGCATTCAATCCCCTGCATTTTGAGATCACATCTCCTCCTTACCGGTAGATGAGCTGGGACGTAAATTAGCAATCCTCCACCCTTTTTTCCTCTTCTATCAGCGCGGAATATGGTGTGGTTATCCGCGGCCAGGGAAGCATTAGACCAGGAATCATTGAGGAATGTTTCTGAGATTCCGAGTACTAGATTTAACTTTGCATATGATTGTATATCCTATGAAAAGATTTAGTATTTACACTGTAACATACAGTTTTCATAGTATTTTCATAGTAACTTAATTTAATAGCCTTTTGTTATACTGATTTCATAGTCATTTCATAGGATGTAAAATTCAAAGCCAAAACATTCATGGGGTACTGTATTTTTCATAGGATATAATTTCCCTTTATAAAATTTCATAGCCTTTCAATCTTTCATAGGTCTATGAAAAGTGTTGTGTCTTACCACGTAAACGGTGGCTCTGATGACCACCAGTCAGCAACTACTAAACAAGATGGCTGCCTACAAGAACTGACTTTATTCAGCACATGCGCTACTACGTACATGTACATACATAACTGACCAGTAGATACTGTACACTCCTCCCCTCTTAGTTTCAGGGACATGTGAATTAAACAAATGTCAAATGCAAAGTCACAGATCAAGACGCAGAGGAGCCTGTCCTCTGTTTATCCTTACAGGGTACCGTCTCTTCTGAGGTGTAGGCTCTACTGAAGCTGCTTGAGGTTCTGAAGAAGCACTCAGTGGTTGGTTAGTTGGTTCAACAACTGCATCTGTTTGCATCGGTACATTCCTTTCAGCAGAACTTACAACCTGTAACTCTGGCACTTGAACTACTGGGGTAGGAACTACAACCGGAGGTACTGCTGTAGGTGGCTTATCTTCATCCGCATGAAGACCAGTTTCCAGTATTTGATCCACATGACGACGCCACACTAGATTTCCTACTTCCACTTGGTAAGATACTGGACCAGTCTGTATAACTATGCATGGTGCCAGTTTTCCACTTGGGTCCCCTCCCATAATTCCTAGTCTGTACGGACTGACCTTCCCTGAATATTCTCTCCTTCCGGCCCCTTCCTACTCTCGGCCATAGCTTCTTGTTTCTTCGCAACCGTTAGTCGCACATCAGGTCTGAGTATGTCCATCCGAGACCTCAGCTAATATGCCCTATCATCATAACAGCAGGAGACTGTCCTGTCGTCCCGTGAGGTGCATTACGATAAGCTAGGAGGAAGTTATCGAGCTTCATCTGTACTGGAATGGTATCCTTAAATGCAGAAATACCCTTCTTAAAGGTTTGTACGAACCTTTCGGCAAGTCCATTAGTTGATGGATGATATGGTGCACTAGTGATGTGCTGAATCCCGTTACTCTGTGTAAACTGCTTAAACTCCTCTGAAGTGAATAGCTCTTATTACGATTATGGTCCGCGATTCAAGTGGCTAGCGGTTTGTCGATGAGCGTACGTCAAAGCGAGGCTATCGGGTCAGCTTGCTTGAACTTTTACAAGAGAAGTACCGGAAAAAATAATGAGCTGCGAAATTAGTGCCCAAAAAACTCCCGAATCCGCATTTTTCTCCGCCGAAGAGAAGGTTCAGATACTGAGTGGTAATTGCCCTCGTGGTATAACCAAAGGGAGGTTGAGACAATGGCTTTCTTATCGAAAAGGGACAGCTAAAGATGGAAGTGCTGGGTCTGATGCCACGAAAGCCGAGCTAGCACAAAGGTATATTTTGTAAGATTACAAATTCCATCTGAATGTTTATTACTTCTTGACATTCACTATCTTGGCTTATTTTGAACCCAGAATGTCTGTGTTAACTGCTGTTCTCTATTCACAGGGTTATCAGCTATATCAAGAATGAATGGGAAGATAATTTTCTAGACAAGTGGCAGCATCTGTCATCTAAACAAACTGTTACTAAGGAAAGTACGAATACCACAACAGTCGCAAATAGTGATTTTCCTGGGTCTGCAGAATGGATCCCACTGGTCAATGCTAAAAACGATGTTCCTTCTTTCGACATGCAAAATATTATCTGCTATTTTATTGAAAGGAAAACGAAGGATGAAGAATCAAACAAGGACTATAAAAACGTAAGCAACAAAGCATTTGGTTTATTTAGACATGGACATGTTCAAAATATTGAGCTTACATCTGACATTGACAGAGTCCATTTTCGGTGTGATTGTTTGCCTGAAATGAAGAAGAACTTAAAATATAAACTGAAACTTTCATTGCTGAAATCTGGGGATCAAAGTGGAGAAATTGTATATGCTAGTTGCCCTTGTCCTGCAGGCAAAGGGCCCCTTGGCTCATGTAAACATGTTGCAGCTATTTGCTATGCACTTGAAGAATTTACACGCTTGAAATGTACACGTGAGTTTGAGACATGTACTTCAAGGCTTCAAGCATGGAACCAACCAAGAAAGAGAAAACTAGATGCACAATCAGTTTATGATATTGACTTCTCCAAAAAAAATTATGGAAGAGAGGAGAAGCAAACAACTAAGCCTTTGACTGATCCAAGACATCCTATCCATAGGAGTAATAACAGCAATGAAGCCAACAAGGAACTACTTGATAACATCAAGAAAGCAAAACCAAACTGTGGGTTCTTTTATTTATTATCTGATGAGAAATTAGTTCAGGAAGAATCAAGGAGCCACCCTGCACAACACCAAGCTGAAATAATATCTCCCATAAAGGAGCAACCTGTTTCTTTGGATGAAATTATGAATAGAGCAGACAGGATCAAGAAAAACTTAATGGTCAGTGAAAGTGAAAGACAGAGGATTGCATTAGAAACTAAAACTCAAAGTTGTTGCCCAGAATGGTTTAATCATAGGCGCATACGGATCACTGCCTCCAAGTGCAAAAGAGCTATCCTCAAGCCTACTACAAGCCCAACAAAGGCAATATGTGAAATATTGCATTATAATCAACAGTTTCAAAGCAATATGATGAAGCAGGGTTTAGAAGACGAGAAGAAGATTTTGAAACTGTATGAAAACAAAGTGGGATGTAAAGTAGAGGAGTCAGGTTTTATTATATCTCCAACCCACCCTTTCCTAGGAGCTTCTCCAGATGGAGAGGTAGATGGGGGACTTGTTGAAGTTAAGCGAATCTTTTCGGGTGAATCATCTTTAAAGGAGGCAATACGCAAACGTTATATATGCAAGGAAAGTGACAATGGGTTAGACATCAATAAGAACCACAAATTTTATTACCAAGTGCAACAACAAATGTTCTGTGCTGGATGTAATTGGACTGACTTGGTTTTATCTGATATGGATGATTTAGTTATTGTACACATCAAGAAAAGTAGGAGCTTTCTTTCTAAAATCATCCCAAAGCTGGAACAATTTTATGACAATCATAATTATCTCTTTGGAACTTGCATATCCAAGAGTAGCCAATGGACTACCAAGGTTGAGCAAATTAATCAGCAGGAATGATTGAGTTTAACATTTCCTATATATTACAATAATTTATTTATTGCAAATAACAAGTGTCAACGAATTATCTGATACATTTACTGTAGTATTATCACATCAAAAACAAGGTAATTGGTTATTATATTGAGAAGCCAAAGTATTAGTGAATATTGTTTTAATAAAGCAAACATATATGTTTAATAAATACTGTTACTTTATAATGTGCTTGACATATTGTATAACTGGATAATATCATTATTTCACAAGACCTACAGTATGAAACAGTTTACTAACTGAATAATAATATTAAATAGTAAAACAAAAAAATATTTCTACTAATTAGATAGTACTTCATGAGTTTAGTGCCTGCACTCTTTAAAATACTGTCAATTTGGTTGTCAACCATCTACTAGTGGTGGAAGGAAATTGGTTAACATGGCACAGACAAAAAATATCATGTCAATAACACCATTTTTACACAAAGTTATAGGTATAAAATCTAGGATATGATAGTTCTTAATCCTTTCCATGGCTCTCTCGACATGGATTCTTAGAGTGGCAATCCTTCTAGTTTCAAGCAATTCATGCTCCTCAAACTGGCCTGATTGATTCATAAATGGTGGCACATTAACTCTTACTCCTTTGCTAGCAAGCATCTCTTGAATATTAAATCCTCTGTCTGCCATAATAGCATCTCCATATTGCAATTTCTCTATTAGCCCAGACCGTTCAGTAATTTCCTTGTCAGAAATACTACCACCATAGAGTGTTGAAATGAATGAAATTCCGCCTTTTGGAACAATGCCAATCAGTGCTTTTAAGGTGTTGGTATTTTTGTAAGAAGAGAAAGTAAGTTGCTGGGCCTCTGGGTTGTTTGGCTTCTCAATATAAATTTCTGTAGCATCAATTATAAGTGTGGTAGTAGAATACTTTTTGGCAAAGCATTCAGGCTTGTGTAACTGAACAATTTCCCTAGAAGGGAAAATATCAAGTTCTCTAAATCTAAAGTACATGAACTTAATCCAGGTGTTAATGATCCGGGACACAAGGCTCTGAGACACTACAAACCTAGCTGCCAAATCCTCCTCTAATAAACCAACTTTTAAACGGCACAATACCATAAAAAATTCAGTCTCAACCGACAAAGTTCTGCTTCGACCAGGTTTAACTATATTAATGTTTCTGGTGTTAGAGGCTAATCTTTCTGTATTTGTGTAATCAAGTTGGCTTGCAGCTTCCCTACCAAGAAAGTCCAGAACCATTGAAAACATTTCTAAGTTCTCAAACCCAGTGTAAAATTTAAACAATTTGTCATTATTTCTCACAGTCTCAATACTAAATGCTCTTTGCTTATTTAGTATTTCCAACTCCTTTCTTGCAATCCTTTCCTCTTCTAACAGTGTTTCAAGTTCCTTTATTTTACTTCTTAGTTCATGTTCTGTTACCCTCCATTCCTCTCGTAAACGTGACGTTTCTTCCTCCTTTAACTTAACTTCTCGCACAAGCTTTTCATCTTCACTCAGGTCTGAAACTTCATTCCCTTCATTTTCCAGGAATTGTTCAGGTTCTACGTTATTTGAGTCAGGGATATCAACATTTGAATCCACAGACATATCAAGTGACCTCGCTGCTCTACTCTTGCTATTGTTTGTTGTCGTTGCTCGGTAACACGGCGCTTTCCTCTGTGGTTTTTCCACGGTGAAAACAAACTTCGTAGGGATAGATCCCGGTTTTAATCTGATTCTCTGTCCTCCTAGAGGCTTGATAAAGCATTCAGGCTCGAAATGCTTGCTACATACGTACGAGTTCTTGCTAACAGGAGTGTTCTTTCGGTGGATCTTGACAAGCCATGTTTGTTGAAGATCCTTGTTTGTGAGAGGCAATAAATGCCACGATAGACCGCTACATTCTGCTTTTGTACTACGATTCGTACAGCCAAAGGCTATACAGTGCTTAACCATAGCTTCTTTTCACTACTTTTACGCAAAGTGACACAGAATACTCAATATATTTTGAAATATCCGGTAATGTCTGTGTTCGTCCGATACTGTTCTTGTAACTTTTGAGCGAGCTTGACCCGATAGCCTCGCTTAGACGTAAACTCATCGAGAGACCGCTGGGCCGCAGACACTAATCCGCATAAGAGCTATTGGGGACCATTGTCACTTACTATCTGCTCGGGAACTCCAAATCTTGCAAATTGGGTTCTGAGTGCATCCACTGTGTTTTGAGCTGTGGTCGAACTCATGATTACAACTTCTGGCCACTTAGAGTGCGCGTCCACTATGACTAAGAACATCTTCTGGTTAAAGGGACCCGCAAAGTCTATGTGGATACGCTGCCAGGGGCGGGCTGGAAACTCCCAGCAATGCAGTTGGGCTGCCTGAGGTGAGTTCTGTATCTCCTGACAACCTTGACATGCCTTTGCCTGGCCTTCGATACTCTTATCAATGCCTGGCCACCAGACATGGTCCCTCGCAAGACCCTTCATTTTGACTACTCCAATGTGACCCTCGTGTAGTTGGTCTAGGACTCTGCTCCTTAGTTTAGGAGGAATAACAACTCTAATCCCCCACAGCAGACATCCTTCATGAATAGAAAGTTCATTTCTACAGTTCCAGAATGGTTGCAACTCACCAACTGTCCCTTGCTGAGAAGACCATCCATTCAGTGTTGCTTCCAATACTTGTGCTAGCACTGGATCTCTACGTGTTTCCTTCCTAATCTGCTTAGCAGACACAGGTAATGCTTCAATCTGACTCACATGGAACATGCCAACAACATCATGTTCATTGTCCCCCCTGTCTGTGTTTGCAAGAGGTAACCGTGAAAGTCCATCTGCGTTACCATGGCTCTTGGTGTTCTTGTACATTATCTTATACTGATATGCACTCAAGAAAATAGCCCAGCGCTGCAGTCGGGCTGCTGGTGTCGCCGGTATTCCTTTCTCAGGATGAAAGATGTGAGTCAGAGGTTGGTGGTCAGTCACTAGGGTGAACAGTTTACCTTCTAGGTACTGATTGAGCTTCTTCACCCCCCACACTAGTGCCAACCCTTCCTTTTCTGCTGTGGAAAGGGTTCTGGATGCAAATGCTATTGGTCGCTCGCTACCATCATCCATGATGTGGGATATGACAGCGTCGATACCATATCCTGAAGCATCACATGCAAGACAGATAGGTCTATCTGGGTTATAGTGAGTGAGCACCATATCTGATGCAATTAGCTTCTTGGCCTCCCGGAAGGCTTCTTCCTGTCGCTTTTCCCAAAGCCATTTCTTATCAGCATGCAGCAACTGATTGAGCGGGCTCAATATTGTTGCTAGATTTGGGAGAAAGCGCTGGTAGTAGTTGATCAAACCAATGAATGACCGCAACTGTGCCTCGTTCTTATAGGTGGTGGGGCATTTAACACAGCTTCAACTTTCTCCTTCGACTTATGTAGACCACTGGCATCTATCATGTGACCACAGTATTCAATTCTCTCTTGGAAGAATTCGCATTTGGCTTGATTCACTTTCAAGCCAAACTGTTCAAGGCGTGTTTAGAACCTTATCTAGATTATCTAAGTGCTCATTGTCAGACCTCCCAGTCACAACAATATCATCCATATAGCACTGAGTCATTGGTACACCTTGGAGTACCTGATCCATGGCCCGTTGCCATAGCGCTGGGGCAGATGCGACTCCATATACCAGCCGTTCATACTGGTATAGACCCTTATGCGTGTTCACGGTTAGATACTTTGACTCTTCATTAACCTCCATCTGGAGATAAGCATTAGACAAGTCAATCTTTGAAAACTTCTGTCCTCCAGACAAATTTGCAAAGATTTCTTCAATCCTTGGTAGTGGGTACTGGTCCACTTTTAATGCTGGATTAATAGTAACCTTAAAGTCTCCACAGACTCTAAGATCTCCATTCTTTTTCACAGGAGTGACTATGGGGGCTGCCCATTCACTATAATCAACACGCTTGATTATACCTTGGGATTCGAGGCGACTTAAGGCATCTTCTACCTTAGCCTTCCGTGCAAATGGAACAGGGCATGGCTTATGGAATTTAGGGGTAGCATTTTCCTTCAGGTTTAAGGTTGCTTTTATCCCTTTCAATGTTCCTAATCCACTGCTTAACACTTCTTTGTGTCTGTCAAGCACCTGCTTTACAGTTCTCTCTGTGCTCTTACTGTTGAGAACCTTAATCTGGGGCCAATCTAGGTTTATCTCCCTTAGCCAACTTCTACCGAGAAGTGGTGGTCCCCCCCTGTCCACAACATAAATGTCCAGCTGTTGTCTCTGGTCCTTGTATGTGACTTCCACATCCATTACCCCTGCTGGTGATATGGGCTCCTTGGTGTATGTTTCTAGCTTAACACTTGTCTTGTTAAGAGGTACACTTTTCCACTTAGACTGGTAATCCTTTAGGCTTATAACTGAAATTGCCGAACCAGTGTCTAGTTCCATTTTTAAGGGCTCTCCCTCTACAGTTACAGTTACATACAGTGCATCACTCCCATTTCTCACACTATACAGTCCCAGCCTACCCATATCTTCGGAGCTATCAGAATCACTCTCATATTTCTTCTTCACAGCATGCAAACTCTTATTCGCTGGGTTAGAGTGGCATTCCCTCATGATATGCCCCTTTTTGCCACAGCGGTGACAAGACTCATCCTTGAACTTGCATTTGTCAGGGCCATGGCCTTTACTGCCACAACGATAGCACTTCCCCTTTCCCCCCTTATCTGAGGTTTTGCTGCTAGGTGGTTTAGGATTCTTGTACTGGAGTTTGTTTACCCCCCTCGAGCTGGCATTATGACCCTTGAAAATTTCTGCTGAATCTTTAGCTGCAGTTTCCATACTGATAGCAATGTTCTGGGCTCTACTAAAGCTAAGCTCTGCTTCTGTCATTAGCCTCTTTCTTATTTGCTCGTTTAACAGTCCACATACGAGTCTATCTCGCAGGGAATCGTTTAAGAAAGTTCCAAAGTCACACGTGCCAGCCAGTCTCTTTAACTCAGCTATGTACACACTTATCGACTCACCTTCTCTCTGGTCCCGTTTGTAAAAACGGTATCGCTCAGCGATGAGTAGTGGCTTCGGTTCCAAATGATTCCGTAATATTTCCTGAATTTCGTCAAGGGTTTTATCCTTCAGTTTGTCTGGTGTAATCAAGTTCCTTAGTAGCCCGTACGTTTTGGCGCCCATTACACTCAGCAAACATGCCACTTGATCCACCAAGCGAATCTTGTTCACACTCGCATACTGCTCAAAACGCTTGAAATATGACTCCCAATTTTCGACGCTACTATCGAAGTCATCCATCCGTCCAATAATCCCAACAGACTGTGTCTGTGTCATAACTGAACCCGAGGACTCCACTACAGGAACACTGTTGTTGGTTTTTGCCGCCGTGATTCACTCCACGTACATGTACACACAACTTCACCACGTGCTTTGATTTCTTTTGCTCCGGGGCGCTCCAAAACACGAATTTCAAGCCCTAACCCTCTGTCGTCTGTTAAACGGAGTTCTTTCCTTTTTGGTTTTCGAATCCTCGTCGCCAATATGTTGTGTCTTAATTATCACGTAAACGGTGGCTCTGATGACCACCAGTCAGCAACTACTAAACAAGATGGCTGCCTACAAGAACTGGCTTTATTCAGCGCATGCGCTACTACATGTACATGTACATACATAACTGACCAGTAGATACTGTACAAAAAGAAACCTTCATAGTGCTATGAAAATATTTCATGGGATATTTCATAGGTTGGCCTAGTTTCATAGCCTTTTCATGTGGTCTTCATCTATAGGATAATGCACTAGTAGTGAATGATGTCCAACAACACTTAATCACACAGAATCACATACTTTTTGTTAATCAGACAATTTAACATATCCTCTGATTTAGCCATCTCTCCAATTTGGTGGTGTTTGAGTTAAAAGAGAGCAAAACCTTGTTCGAGCCTGGGTCTTAGTCAGTCAGTTATCAATGGTAAACATTTTCCTGCCCAAACTTAAAAAATACAAGCACACGTGCCACAACATTGTGCCCTGATCGATTCCACCCCCAAAAGAGTAACATCTAGAAATATTTTGCTGTATAAATATGGCTTGATTACTTCCTTGTCCTAAAATAATTAAGTCCTTGCAAATTCCTTTCCAATTACAAGTGATATCTGAACTGGCTATACGTGTAGATGTTTTTTGACAGTTTTTCACACTGACTGTGTTATAACTTGGAAGATTTTTCATCCTCATTGCAGGCAGGCAATTGATAGATTTAGCTGCTGCTCTTAATACAGTACAATCCAATATACGTTTATTACACTAAATAATCAGATAAGGAATTTTAACAATGATTCAATACTGGGTATAGGCAGGACCAGCAAGCCCAAATCCCTAAATTATAATAATGGTCCCAGAACGGGTAAAATTGGCACAGGTAAAAGTAGCTACTGCACTGGGTACATGTATACATGTACATATCATTGTTGAAACAAAAGAAATGAACTGAACCGTTTCCTTTTTGTCGGAGCAATATTTTTTTCTGTCATGTAAATGGGCCTTTAATCTGTAAGTGAGATAGGTTTTCAAAATTTTCATATTTAAGCCCGTTTTTGTACATGGTCCTTCAAATGTAATAGGGAGGGAATCGGTAATAGTGAAGATGTTACATGTACTTCTCCTATTGGTAAAGTATAGCCTGTGTACAGCTGCTGCTCAGTAAAGTTCTATATTTAACATCGGTAGCCCATTCAGTCTAACCGACTGCACTTTCAGGGGGCTGACAGTGCACATCTTTAGCCCTTCAGTCTATGACAGAGCTCCCGATTAAGGGAATTCAAAGCTACACAAGCAACTCGGATCAGAGAAACGTTGGTATGGATGTGCCGGTCCTAATTGGCAAGAACTGAACTTGGGACCACATGCCCATGCAGTGTACTGTGCCATGCACTAAACTCATTGTGCACTCGATTAGATATTCTGACTGGTTTATATCTCATTAGAATACTTGTACCCTGACATTTGTGTGTAATTTATACTATTGCTGATCTACATGTACCCCCTCCCCCCCCCAAAAAAAAAATCAACCAAAGAAACCCTACGCCTTATTAGAGCTAAACATCCATTTTTCCTACAATGTACCTCATCACAGACTACTCAATTGGTATCCCCATTTCAGACCGGAAATGAGTGCAGTGTCAAAGGATCTTACAAAATAATGATAATAACAGAGGAAATAACAGGATCTTGATTACACAAGCTGACAGATATCCCTCTTAGCTTTGTGTATTCAGTGCTGATGCAGCACATCCTTTTGATAACATAAAGATACCCCTCTAGTCTCGTTATACAATGGACAGCTTGGAGGTAAGAGGTAGGGATTTGACAGGCTTATTTTACTCCTACTTTTGGGATTTTGCATGGTATATATGCTCACTCTACAGAGATGCCAGACAAATATTATGGTCGTTTGAAATGCTGGACTGACTTAAACTGTGCATTAATTTACATGTATCTAAAGAGTTTTACCTGTGCACAGTTAACAAGTGAACATGAGAATTTGTTTCATGGGTCAAATGTGTCTTAATAAAACCTTTCCTGTTACCCTGGTATTGTAATAATAGTCCCGCTTACAGTTCCCTCTGCCGTTTTAAATATTAAATGTATTAGTGCTCATGAAATCGAGGCAAACAGTGACTCATTCGTGAATAGACCTGTTTACGGTTCATGCTCAGTTTTTCAAGTCATTTATTTCAACTGGCCGGCTACCATTGTCTAATATCTGGTGGCCCGCCAAATAAACAAAGGATTTGTACAAGGTCTGCACATGAACCGTAAACTGGTCTAATATTAAATAAACAAGGAAATAATTTTTAAAACAGTGTTATTTGTGTCACTGTAATTGCCTCGTTTTCATACAGTTTCACCACTTAAAGTGCCTATAACCCCAAATTTGAAGTATTTTAAATAAATTCTTTACATCCTTCTTATCAATAATTCGAAGAGAAAAAAAGGAAAAAAGTAAGAGTTCGACCTTATTTCTGGGGTCAAACATTGCAAAACAACCCGATTTGGGCACCCTGTCCCAAATGGCCGTCAGCTGGAGTCTGGAAGTAGCCTGGGAACGAAAACGTCATAGTAGTGAGAGAAAGCGAACAACCAACAACAAAGATAGATAAAAACAGAGCGAACCGAGCGAATAACTCGATTTGAAATGCCAAACAGATGTGTATTTGGGGGCTGTAGGAATGAGCCAGACTCAAAAAAGGTAGCTCTAACACAAGGTCCCGTTTTTAGCGATGATCGGCCAGAAGCAAAGAAGAGAAGACGCCAGTAGTTGAGGTTCGTGCGAACAAAGCGAGCGAAGTGGGACCCACTCCTGAAGCCGGAAGACTTTATAAGATTTTCTTTAGTCCTTGACTCTACGCCAAGACTGAAGTCGGTTGAATATGGAGTTGTTCCTATTCCATCAGTCCATGCCATCGAAACCGATAAGCCATTCACCGATTTTGGTAAGTGCTTTTGTATTTAGTTTGCATGGCAATACAGATTGCAGTAGCCTTCTAGTCCTATAGCAGCCGTTATGTAGCGCTTCCGTTCACTCCATTCCCCGGAATGGAGTGAAATTGAAGCGCTACAAAACGGCTACTATAGGAGGCTAGCAATACAGTGGAACCTGCATGTATAAAGAAGTTCCTAGGGAAAGGAAGAAAACTTCATTATGACCGGGTTCCACGTACTGAACATTTTTTCACCACAAGTGTTTAAACTAAGAGAGTGCATGTTTAATATATTGTTATTTAGTATAAGGGAAATAACCGTGAATAAATCAGACAACTTTCTTTAGATGACACCTGCACCTATGGACAGGACACCATGCTCAACAAGCAGCCAAGGGCAGAAGCAACCCAGAAGAGACAACAAAGGATGACTGTTATAGATGTTCCCCCTTCAGCTCCAGGTAATTCAAATTGTTTTGTATAAAATATTTTTTTGCACAAAAGAAACTATTCAAATTCTGAAAATATTCAAACAAAATCGAGTCTGTGCTAATCACACCTTCTGTGTTTGTCCTCCAATAACACCACATGTATCAAACTGTTGGACATGTAATATAAAGGTATACTGCTTGTTTAGTCTTTCGAGACTAAACAAAATATTAAAATACCAGCTGGAAACATATAATATTACACTGTAAGTTTGTATTTGAAACGAAACCAGTGCTTTATTTACCATAAACCAATATATATATACCCATAACTAACTTAATAATAATTGTTATTTTTGTATTTTAGTGCCAGAAGTTCCAGTTCCACTTGCTGTAAGGCCAGAAATTCCAGTTCCACCTGCTGTAAGGCCCACAAAAACCAAGGCAAAACCCCATTGCTCAGTGTGCAAGAAACCTATTAAATTTAAATTAATTTAAATTGTTAATCTCTAAATTATATATTATGTTTCTTTTTTTAAATTTATTTGTGGAACTCTGTAAACTAGCTTGTAGCTAAGTATGTCCTCCTTGTTAAAGAAAGTATTGTATTGTGTAAACCTATGAAAGAGCATAAAGGTGTTATTGATTGTCCAAAGAACAACCCTTGTCCCCTTATTAGTACAGAGTGAACCAGAAATGTCTACCAGCTATCTCAGTGATTTGATATTTTATCAATGGACAATCTAGGTAGCAATATATTATACTGTCAACTTCCATAGGCTAATCACTCCTGTGACCAGCTCAGTGAAATCGATTGCCCTATTTCATTGACATCACATCAAAACAAATAGATGAAAGCCACCATTCTTATTATATTGGGAAAATTAGCCAATTTGAAGGAAGGCAATCTATGGCAGAACAGCTTTATTTTGTATTGTATTGTTGTTAAAGAGGAGTGTTTTGACCCCCTAAGATGGCAGCTGTGTCTATCATGTGACACCATAATTAAATAGGACAATTGAATTTGAGGCTTAAAGGGGCTATGTCACGGTACTATGCATGTATGGAGTCAGTGTTCGATTGGTGGGTTAAAACAGTTCAACCCCCTCCTTCAATGCTTGATTGAAAGTATGTTCATTATTTCACTTGAATAATGTATATTTACACAGTTTATTAGTCATTTTTGAATATTTGCTTTGATTTTTACCATCCCACATGTGCACGAGGTTCGTCACTTCATATGAGAATCTCTGATAATGAGTGTGTCCGGCCCGGACATCTAATGCAATGGTCTCTCACCATGACACAGTTCCTTTAAGGTTAGGCCAGAGCATTGAAAACATGTCCATCTTGTAAAAGGGGTTAGTCAGATTTTACTGTTTTCCAATTTACTACTCAAACATTTAAATTTTAATATTATAATCCTATTTTCAAAATTTGTGTAAAATTATAGAAAGGAACACAGGGTGCGATGCAAGTGCTTTCCAATAGCCCAGGGCTAGTAGTTTTGCTTGTCAGGGTAGTGATTCCTGTTCACAGGTTGCCTGAATGGGCAAGTAACATTTTGCTTCTTTTTGTATGACTCAGGTAATTTACTTTGCAATTTAAAAGCTTCCTAATTCGGACCAGCTCCCTAGAGCTTTAGGCTACTAAACCCAGCAAGCACACTGCTTTTTTTCATTTGTCGTGCCCTGGAACATAAAATTTGCATGTACATTGTATACAGTACAAATAAAATGTATACATAATAGTGATGCAATAAACCATTGAAAATAATACTGGTAGTTATGAATGGCAATATGGACATACATGTAGGTTAATAGCCCACATTCGATATATGCTTCACTTCTCACACACAAAGGTTCTGGAACATAATTAAATTCATTATTGTTATTTCATTAATCACTGCATATTATTACCCAGAGCCTTGTACATGTATTGAATCATTTGTATGTGACCAGTGAAGCCCTATATCAAAAGTGGCCAATGGCACTGAAAGTTTGACTGTTCATTGTTGTTCTACTTAAAGTTTATATAAGTTATGAAGTACTTCCATCTTCATCTTCTTCAAATCCAGTGAAGGTTTCTTTCCCAGCATTGAATTTTTGATTGTGTCATATGCACATGCTAGTAGAGGAATTCTATTGTTGCCCAGATAACCGTAGACTAACTGGATGTACTCTCTGTATGAGACAACTCGTAGAAATCTGTAAATAAAGAAGTTTATATGTTAGCACCAATTACTTGTTTGATACAGTTGAAGCCCTTTGTGAAACTGCCCTTGTAGGTGACCAGCTCCCCTCAGAGACCACTCTTGTGCTCTGTAGTAACCAGCCACTCTCATAAGTGACCACCGCGCATACCACCACCTTTGGAATTTTTCTTTGTTTTTAAACTCTTGTAAGTAACCACTCCAGAGACATGATCCCAGACTGTGCAATGAATCAACTAAATATAAATATGCACTAGCATTTTGCAACAATAGTCTTATTATATCTGACACTCCTGCTGTTACAGTAGAGTAGTACAGTATTGTATACTGTGATATCAGTCGCACTATATATGTATCCCCATGGGTGTGGTGTGTGCAAGCTCTCATAAGCGAGCAACTACTGCTGATTCCAGTTCTGACTAGTTATGAGCACCTTTTCCTGATTCCCAGTGTGGTTGCTTGCGAGAGCTACTATTTTTAATTAACATGCACGATAGATCAAAATACTCTGATAAACCTTCCACTTTCCTGGTCAGACTAAACACGGGATTTCAATTCATACCTTGGTCATTATTGAGCATTATTAATGCCTGGTATAGACAACTAGTTCCTGTAAAAACGATATTAGGAAACTGTTTATCGTATCTTCATTTATAGCGATTCTTACAAGTAAATAAAGGCTTATAAGTTATATGATTGTTGCGATTGCAAGGATCACTGGATTCTTTTGGCATCCTGCAATGTTTTTTTGGGAGACCACGGCCACGGGAAGCCCATGAAGGGCTATGATAACTTATTTTCATTTTGGACAGTTTAACTCACCAGCTTTTCCTTCGTTCGAGGCCTTCCAACCGATTCTGGAGGTCTCCGTCTGCACTCTGTTAACCCATTCTTCATCGGCGAGTGGCTCACCGCACCGTCCGCTCTCTTCGCCGGCAGATTCTTCTGCTTCAAGCTCATAGTTGATAAAATTTAGCTCGGAATTGTCCGATGAACAACTGTCTTCAGATTCGGAGCCTGACGAGGACATTTTGTCAAAAAGTCCAGCAGAAAATTACAGAACTTGCGACGCAAATAAGAAAGAACGAACCAGAAGTATATGACAGAAGCCTTTATCACGTGACATGGCTCCCTACTATGACGTAACTAGTCCCAGACCCCACCAAGTCGCTAAGCTGACGGTAAAAGTTCACGGCTCTCATCTTTCAAAAGGCTTAAAAAATTTACAAATGCTTTAAAAGCATTATTTTTTTCGGGAAGTTGCTTAGAATACTTATAAGATTGATCTGAAATCGTAACTTTTTTGGGGTTATAGGCACTTTAACATGACATTGGTGGTAGGACCAGTAAGAGGGAGTGTTGAATTTAATATGGAAAATAATATATTTTATTGATAGAAACCACTGATTTGAAGAATATGAACATGAATGTCCTGTGAATGGTTTAAAAAAATATTTGAAACGTCAATCACAGAAAACACATGGACACTTAACTATCATCAGTAGGATGATACTTTTCACTAGCCCTTGATGACTTTATATTTTTCTAAATTTCTGTAGTGATTCCACCAGATGCATTCTTTCTTACTCTACACAGATTATTATGAGGGTGATCTAATTCATCAAATCTTTTTCAGAGGCAAAATGGCAAAGAGACAGAGAGACTCTGTAGAAGATGTTCCCTCCACATCAAAGAAGCCGTTTGTTGATTTGACAGCCTCAGATGAGGCACCGATACCTCCTCCAAATAAAGAATCAGATTATAAAGGTAAAGGTATTAATTTATATATCAACTTCTATATGAATATTATTATTCAAATGCGCTTCACAAGGTTATTTTGTGATACGGACTGCCATTGTGCCATTACATGTACATGTATGTACTTTACCACCATTTTCATCGCTACATGATGGTGTGCGACCAAAGTCACGACATGAAGATGGCAATAGAACAGTGGGAGGGGTAAAATTAATAACTGTGAAGGTGGAACCTGAAAATGTATTCTCTTGTCAAATCCTGTGTTTATTGCTTCTTTTATTATTCACCTTTTATTGCATTCCTTACTCAGGTTTTCTAAAACAAGGTAGGATAAACACAGTTCTGTTCAGGCCGAACTAAAAGCAGAGATTTACATGTCGTGTAGTATCTTAGACAATTAATGCCCAAAATACATAGTTTTACATACAGTACATGTACATACATAAGCTTTATTTACCCATGGACATAATTATCATCAGTATCCTCAATACAATATTATTACTCTGTCGCTGCTGGGCAGCGGCCGGAGTCTTAACATGACTGTAGTCTGTGTCTTTTTTTAAAATATTATTATTATTATTATTATTATTTTTGTTCTGTCCTGTAAAAATTTTGATCAGTTCTGACCTTTGCCGCTAACAATGTGGGTCGGAGATGCTGTGATCGAGCGATAAAGAGGAGGCATGTGCATTAGTTGAAAGATAAATGTTTGCTAGAGAGTTTTAGAGGGTTTAAGGCTATCGTCACGTCACCAGAATTCTTCCGCATTTATTCCCCAATTATCTAACAACAATTCCAAGGAACCGCTTTTCTTTAATCGCTAGAGCAAGAAAGGTTTTCTGGCGAAACAATACTTGCACGAGTAGGTCAGGTCCGCCATCTTGGATTTTCATTAACTAGTGCCAATCTCCCACGTGTAAAATTGCAAAGAATGCCTGGTTGTTTAGATGCATGCTTTGACAATCGCTGCGAATCAGCCTGTTTTGGAAGGTAAATAAGCTTAATCACGTTTAAATATTCACGAAATTCTAATATATTAGGTCTATTTTTAAGGTGGGTTTTTTCCCCAATGATTATGCTTAAATTGCTATATTACAAGATCGGATGCGATTTGAACCTGATTGTAATATACGCACCGTCGCATAATAAAAGTTTCATTCAGGTTCATGATACATGTATGTAAATATATGTTAATGTTGGGTCTCCGTTCTTGGTGTTCCCGTAGATAAGCCGCACCCCCGATTTTGAACGAAAATTTTGGGTGAAAAGGTGCGGCTTATACACGGGTAAATACGGTAATTAAAATTATTGGAATAAAATATAATAAGTAAGTCTTTTTCTTTTCTTGTATATTCACTTTGTAACTCTGTAATCATAAGTCTACATACTGTTTTTGTTCTATTAGATTTAGTAGAAATCAGGCTCTATTGTTCGTAAGTTCTATACATGTATGCAACCAAATCTACTTGCTATCCAACCATTTATGGCAGTCAACTCGAAACTTGAAACTGTGTACTTGTGCAAACAAATATTTTTAATGACCACAATATCAGACTAATCAAAACATTGCTCACCTGCAACGATTCATGGGTGCACACGGGGTCACAGGTACTAACGCAATCGGCTGCTTTTGCAGCTTCACACAGCATTTACACAGGTAACCCGAAAGAACTAAGACGATAACAGAATTTGTTTTTAATCGTAAATGTTGGTTAATTAAATGATGAAACGCTAGCTACCCATGCGAAATGAAGCTGAGAATTCCTAGGAATTCCTAGGATTTTCCTAGGAATTCCTAGGAATTTGTTCCTAGGAATTCTTAGGAATTCCTAGGAATTCCTAGGAATAGAGGTGTTAATTTTCACGGTAATTGGAACATGAAATTCCTAGGAATTCCTAGGAATTCCAAGCTTTTGGTTGAGTTTGGAATAGCTGGGAATAAAATTCCTAGGAATTCCTAGGAATTCCTAGGAATTCTTAGGAATTCTTAAGATCAATAACTACAGGCCAGCAAACCTTTGAATTCAAGGAATATCTGGGAATTTTTATGAATTTCTTGGAATATCTGGGAATTCCTAGGAATTTTGCTTGGAATACCTGGGAATTCCTAGGAATTTGTTGTATGTACTTAACTTTGAATTGAAAAACATTAAAAGGTAGAATTTTGCCAAACCGAAGGGTAAACATATAGGTTAGGGTCTGGCAGTAAACTAACAGATATCAATAATGAGTCAATGCTTATTTCTTGCCATTCTATCTTTTAGTTTAATTATTAAACTTATAAAGGCTGTGCAGTCTATACAGAGTTACATGTATTAACAAGACTGATTGTGATTTCTCTCACTACATTAATTTTTGTAGGTAATAATTGGCAGTGGACTTTTTCCAGTGTTCAGCTTTCTTTGAGAGTTTTTAGATTTGAAAAGCTTCTGATCTGCAACTTGAAACCCTGAAAATATAAATATAATCAATAAAATTAGAATTACACCTTCACTAGATAAAGGATTTTACATGTCCAGTGTGGCGTGACAACCAGAAATTACAAAGGAATGCCTTGTGCTTCAAATCTTGTCCAATAAATTGTTAATAATTAACTGGTTAAATTGCTTTTGGAATGAGTTTTTCAAAGTAGAAATTATTGCTCAATGCCTTGATCGCTGAGTTAAACACAGTGCCCAATAGTTGTCTTGAAAGCTAGGATAATTGAGGTTAAATGAGCTAGTATATGTAGGAGTAATATCTCACTACACACATGCATATACAAACAAAATTATTCAAATCCTGCTCTACACTTCCCGGCCTGATTAATCGATGACGATCGATGATCGAAAACTAATCGATAAATCGATATTAATCGATGAAATTACCAGATTAATATCGATTAGTATCGGTTAATCGATGATTAATCGATAGTCACACGAAGTTGGGCCACTAATTACATCGATTAGTATCGATTGACCTTATTCGTACTAATTTTCGCGGGCATTAATTTTCGCGATTTTTTACAAATCGCGAAATCAAAGACTCGCGAAAATTAGTACGAATAAGGTACATGTACAAAGATATAGAATGTTAGATTTAGAATGTTAACGTTAAATAAAATCTAATAAAACTCACCATGCTTTATTTATTTGATCGTGATGTTCATTAAACTGGTATAATTTTTTTATTTCCCGTTCATTTAAACCTGACATTCGATATTATTTTCAAATTGTGCTCTATTATTACCTGCAATGATTCTCCTTTAAAATCGATGTCAATCGATGCTAATCAATGTTAATCGATGTTAATCGATGTTAATCGATGTTAATCGATATTAATCGATATTAATCGTTATTAATCGATATTAATGATCGATGATAATCGATGATCGATTACTAATCGATAAAAGGTCACAACGGCCTTGGTCATCGATTAATCATCGATTTCCAATATTAATCGATTGATTAATATCGATTAGTATTGATCAATATCGATTAGCATCGATTATCGGAAATATCGATTAATCAGGCCGGGTACACTTATACTAGCAGAGACTGTGATTAAAGCTCACATTAATCCTTCAATTCATAGCCCAAAACATGCACTTAAAGCTCTACAGATTGAGAAGTTCTCACTGCAAAGTTTTCAAGTTTAATTTATTGAGAGCCCAACTCATCCGATCAATAAGTAATATAAACAAAACCGTAACACGGGAACCTAATTGATATGCATGTTCGAGAAGCATCGTACCACATTTTCATAAGCTTTAAAGAATAGTTTCTTGAAATGTATTCGAGAACATTACTTTAAAATGCACAATAATGACAAATTAGCGAACTGAACTACGAGAAAAACCGTAAACTTAATTGTTTTGTGTCAAATGCGTGTCTGACAGAACTTTCAGTTTCATTTAACGGATTTAATTAAAGTAAAACATATGCTCACCTTTTACAAAGATTTCTCCAGGAATTCATCTCATCTAGAACTGATATGCCCTGATATTACCTCAGTTGGCAGTAGTTATTATAATCTTTCCATCTAAGCATTCTCTTTCGTGAAATACTGTTGAGCGAGCTGTAAAAACCTCCAACAAACGCACGAGTGAACACAGTGAAATGAACAAGTCTCACTTCACCTAATGGCGCATAATTTGAACTTCAGCCAATCCCTGGAGGCCTGTCAACTCCTCCAGCCAATCAGGTGCAAGCTATTACGAAATATTGATCAACTTGATTCTAGTCTTCACTCGGTTGAAGTGGAAACATGGCAGAGAGTTCTTTTAAGTTCTGTTCAAATTTCTTAACAACAACAACACATTTTCGAAGATTTAGACAAATACTTTGCCTCATTTAAACACTGGAAAGGTCAAATCGGTGAGTAATAGTAAAAATAACCAGGAAAATATCGTGATATTAAGCTTTTCTTCTGTTAAGCCTCGGTCAACAAATTATGACAACAAGTTTACAATAATAAATTACATGTATAAGTTTTAAAATTTCTCATGAAAACGATCTTTGCTTTCCAATAAAGTATTTAGAAATATGTGAGTGCATGATCTTAGTCAATTGGTAACAATTCAAGTATCCTTATAACTTTACTCTGAAATTAATTGCTCAGAGGAAGCTTAAAGGGATTTAGGTGAAAACCTTCATTAATTCCTAGGAACTCTCAGGAATTCCAAGCCTAAAAAATAACACCTTCACAAAATAGCTTCAGTCAAGATGGAATTGTTAGGAATTCCTAGGAATTCCTAACTATTCCAAGCTTTTACACTCTTATAAACCTAATTCCTAGTAATTCCCAGAAATTCCAAACCCTGAAAGGCAGAGCTTATTTGCAAAAGTGGGAATTTCTGAGAATTCCCAGAAAGCTGGGAATACATTTCGCAGGGGTAGTGTACTCATGTTCACTCGTGTGGTGTTCTAGATCAGATCCTCATAGTATTTTGATGCAATTTGTTTTGGGCTGGTACCGCACTGATACACAGGTAATCCAAAACAACTAAGACGATAAAACAATTATTATTATTACAGAGGAGTGTTCCTCTTCCCAAATTATATTGTCACACAACACTGTAGATGGTAGAGTTATTTTTAGCATAGCGTTTCCCGCGAGAAGGAACAAAGGCTGTCACTTTTAACCAATCAGGATGCACTGAAAAATTGTAATTAACACGGTTCAAACTGCTAAAAAATACTAAAGCGCAAGAGAACAAAAGACAACGTAATTGCATACCAGAACTTCACGGCTATAAATAGAAACACCATCTACTGTGTTAGGGGCCAACACAAGGACACAGGAACACTCCTGTGTAATATACTCCTGTTATTTTTTATTATATATTTTTGTTAATTAAATTATGAACCGCTGTGCACTCGTGTTCACTCGTGTCCTGACTCATGTCGAGTTTTAGATCAGATGATCATAGTATTTGGATCCTAGTATTGTTGGGCTACCTGTGTTATCCTATGGTAGCCTGGCTTACTTGAAGTCTCTCGTGTTCTGACTCGTGTGGAGTTTTATACGAGATCGACTGTGTGCGTACTTTCATATCTGATTGTGCGTTGTAATGTGCCAAACACGCAGGTGTATGAGATCATCCACGTTACAAAATTAATAAAGATACGCCGGAGTTCAAGCTGTGTGCAGCTTCTTGTTAAAATAATAATCAATAATTACTAGTATACCTACATGTAAACAGGTAGTGAATGCTGCCCTGCTCAGTTAAGGAATTGTATTAGAAGAGAACCTACAGTACAGTAACACTTTGGCAGGAAAAATATATTACTGGGTGATAAAATTGCCAAGGTGTTCTGAGATGAATATATTTTGTAGTTTTCTATTGTGCGATTGAATCCTGTTTGATCTGTGGTGTGTATCTGAAAAGTTGTCCCGGTTTATTTTCATTTTGTCCCGACATATCAACGATCTCCCAGTAAATTCTCTGAGCCTACCAATTCCCGAAATTTTCTTAAGATCTGGCCGGCACAAAAAACTGCTGTTCTCCCCGATGAAGTTTAAACACCGGAAATCAACTGTAATTGAGATTATGTAATTGTAAATGCTAATTGTGTTTTGAACCAGTTGCTTGACTTTATCGAAGGCCAATAGAAGAACATTATTTGCTGCACACCATCTTGATAACAGGAGAGATCACTGATAGCTCACACTGAGTTCGCCTACATGTCAACAAAAAATAATTATTACACAAGGATCGCATACACAGAAATGCTTTAAAGAGTGGTTGAACGTAGCTAGCTTCCACCTCGTGTAATGTCACGTGACCATCAGATCCGTGCAAAGCATTGTGGTAAAAAAAAGACAATAGAAGTGATGCATTGTGGTAAAAATATAAAGAGAGATTTGGACCCGTTTACAGTTTAGAACTGCTGCCTTGCTCGCTCGCTTCAGGCTCGCTTGCTGCGGCAGCAATAAAACTGTTTTACATGATAGCCGTGCAACAATACATTAAAATATACTACTTTAACTAATGGTCCCCAAAGCCCAATTACCTAGTTCCAAAGTTGGTCAAAGTTTCTCTTGAACAACCTGAGAGACTTAGTATTTCTCACATTTGCTGGTAGGCTATTCCAAAGAGATGTACCACTATAACAAATGCTTTTCTTAAGGTAGTTTGTTTTTGGTTTTGGAAGCTTCAGCTTTTTGTCTGAGTCCCTCAAGTTGTATTTCATATGTTTGAATTTAAAAAGATCCTGCAGTTAATTTGGTGCAGTATGACTGCTTAATTTTAACATTGTTATGGCTTTAAGCTTTTTCTGACGGACTGACAACTTATCCCAGGAAAGTTGATCAATTAGCAGGTGGGAACTGGTATCAAAGCTGAACTTTGTTACTAATCTAGCAGCCCGATTTTGCAATTTTTGCAGTTTGTCAGCAAGTTGTTGGCTTAAGCCGTCCCATACTACAGAAGAGTAGTCAAAATGTGGTGCAGTTAGTCCTGATAAAATTTAATGTGCTTAAGTGCCCCAATACCTGAGGAAATTTTCTTTGCAATGCCACTGATATGCTCATTCCAGTATACATGTAGGTTCTAGAAACTTTGAGCTCATAGTCTAATTGTTAAGTAGCCTCAAGAAATGCTGTTAGAGTACAATGGAGTGTACGAAAGCCTGACTGGCTATGCGTCATTGTCATTAAGAAACTCATATAACTGATCAACCACTATCTTCTCAGAAACTTTTGCAACTGCCGGAATAACAGAGATATATGTAGGTCAAAAGTTATTTAAGTCTTTTATTTCCCCTGATTTAAAGACTGGTGAGACTTTGGCAAGCTTCCATTCTGTAGGGAAGCATTCAACTGTGTTGCGAGTGCATGCATTTTCACGTTGTGCAGTTATTGTATTTTGTTGTATTTTATGGTATTTTGTTGTCTTTCTGCCATTGCATTAATTTGTAGATGTTTGTGGCTAGCCCCTCCCACATTGTATGATTGACTGAAGTCGATTGCCAACTTCACGTTGCGACTTTGCTTTCCTGCCATCGCATATACAGTAGCAATGAAAACAGTGGTAAACATTTGTCAAAACAATTTTGTTGAAGGTGCTGTGTCATGCGGTTTTGTGCAAGTCTGGAATCAATGTTCGATTGGTGGCTATTAATTGTCTTCAAACAGTTAAAGTCCCCTCTTAATGCTTGATTGAAAGGATATGCAATATTTTCCTTGAAGTCTAGATCTGCGCACAGTTTGTTAGTTAATTTTGCACATTTATTTTGATTTCAACCATCCCACATGTGTGCTAGGGTCGTCAGTTTATATGAAAATCACTGAAAATTATTTTGTTCCGGCCCAGAACATAAAGTAGTGTCACTCACCGAGACACGGCTCCTTTAATGTAGATACAAATTAATTCAATGTTTATTGTTAGAACTAGTTTAGGTTCTATCTGTAAATTTTAAGTTAAATAAATCAACTCATGGTAAGCTACATGTACCTCACTGCTCTGCACAAGTAATTTTATCGGCGTATGAACTACATGTACATGTATCAGGTTGTTAGAACAAGAAAAAAGGAAAAATAAAGATCGAACAAATGAACTGAAAGTATGGTTTAAAGAAAGAAGGGAAGGAAAATAAATTACATGTAGGAAAGAATCTGAAAAGAAAAGAAGAAAGACAGACAGACAGACAGATAGACTACACAGGTACAATATGCTTTATCAAAGATCATAAATAAATGTGCAGTGACAATGAAACTTTAGCATGGTAGCAGCCACTGCTGCAAAGTACAATATTTGGAAGGAGATTTGGAATGCCTAGAATGCCTTTCATAGCACTTTGTCCATCACAAATGACATGACATAATGTAAACAACTGTAGCAGTTTGTGTATGCATGGCATGGTGCAGTTTAAGTGCAGCTAACTCCTTAGTAGTAGGGAATGCATGGAATTAGCCCTTTTTGCGGCACTATGCTAATTGACATCACGGTTCTATTGTCTTGGACTCATGAATAAAGTGTGGCGCTCATGAATAAAATGCGGCGCTCTCATGAATAAAGTGTGGCACTCCTGAATAAAATGGGGTTGAATAAATTATATTTTGTCTGGAGCTCATGTATAAAGTATGGTGGAATCTGATGACGGCATAGAAGGCGGAGGATTTCAATTTCAGCTGCACAGCATAACCCCTACAGAACTCCTAAAATGTCTTTATTATTTTCCTTACAGCTATTACCTTCACTATCACTCGTAACGTAATTCTGAGATCAGAATATGTAAAAACCTTTACAGTAAATCCACTGTGACTCTAAAGAGCAACTTTGCTATTGTCCTTAGGGATTAGCGATAACTGAAGAGCCATCAGTACAGTATGTCAGAAACAATAGCCCTATTGTTTTGAGGAAAACTCTTGAGATGCAAATTCTTCTCTAAAACTGAACTATAATTACCATACGAATATTAACAAATCCACGAGATAAATTAAACAAAGTTTATTCAATTTCAAAAACACCTCCTGACAGTTTCTTTTCCTTAGTCTCACAGAGTTGGTAACTTTCTTATTTCTCAGTTTTTTGGGTTGATATAATGTACCGTGTTACAAGATTACACTGATTTATGTTTCATTGATTTCTCTCTTGTTGACAAATGCTACAGACAGTTGTGTTCTTACCGAGGAGAGGAAAATTAATGACCTAGGTAGTCTAGACTAGTCTAAAAACTCTGCTTTAGCTATCATTTTCTAGTGTAGTAATTGTTAACCTAGGTAGTCTAGCCTAGTCTAAAAATAGGTACCCAGTGGGTACGTGTGACTACTGCTTTTGTAATACAAATGTAAAGCTGAGGGCCCCTCTGAGATTTTGGGTGGGGGTGCGCCACCTGGTTCTCCAAGCGGTGACCCTATTTCAGACCAAAATATAAGATTTTCCATACCGTTTTTCGGCCCTGTACTGATCTCTGTCATTACAAGCTAAATAAATGGAAATGCACGCCTTCGTATTTCCCTGAAAAAATAGTAATCTATTCCAGACCAAGAAGGCAAAATGTATAGCTTATTTCATACTAAAACAGCTTGAAAAGCATACAGCCTCTTTGGTGTGGCATATACCTATATGGCAGGTGTACCCCCTGGGGGCAGGCTATAGGTTTTGATAATGACTTTCACTTCATTCAAATAGTGTTATGGTCAATGAAAATTGTTGCCTAGTCATGCACTGAAAAGTTGGGGAAACGTCAGGAATTAATTGTTTCCTCGATGGGTGGCAATAATATTAACCTTGAGAACTGTGTAAACTGAGAATACTAGTCAGCTTAAACATACGCTGAGTCACGAAGCAGGGATTATCAATTTTATCGAGTTGTACTGATAGTTTTATTTGTATAATTACATTACAGTAGAAGTATTTATAACATTGACATTCGTAACGGCTGAATGTGAGTCAATTATACGAGTCTAAGATCGTCAAGGTGTGTATGTAGATGACAGGGCCTAGTGGGGGACAAGGGGGGTATGCAGTTCCCCACCCCACACCTCCTTGAAAATATTTTATCTAATGTATAACCAGAATGACATTTAAAAAAAGGTTGTTGCGTTCGACGTAGGAGAACGCAACACTAATTTTGTTCGCGGGCTCAGCTTCTATGCCATGATGATTTGAGATTTTTTGGTCGTGGGCCTTTTTGGTCGTGGTCATTTGTTCCAAATCTGCGCCATTTTTAATTATTCTGTGGGATTACGTCATGCGCGCGCAACTATTTCTTCCTCGTGCGAAGTGAATTCTTCCTCGTGCGAAGTGAATTCTTCCTCGTGCGAAGTGAATTCTTCCTCGTGCGAAGTGAGACAAGTGACAGGAGTTCTAGCATTTATCGCGGTAGGTTTAGTCACATTTCTCACTTATTGCAATGCTTTTCAACAAAATTATAGGTTCAATCTCACAAAGCCTGATCAAGAAACTGTTTACTACACGTGGAGTGTTTGCGAAGCCCATTGTACTCAGTGGCCGTTGAGCCAAACGATCAATTGTGATCGCCAAACAAATAAACTATCCAATGCAATTGAGAGTCAACAAGGTCATGGTCAGGCTTTGACAGATTCTTATTTGAGCTGTACGATTAAGAGGACGATTAAACATGCTGATTTATTTTCACAACAAGCAAAGCCTTATTTTGTCCAGACATTATCGGATATTTCTGACAAACATGAAAAAGTTAAAAAGAAATCAAAAAGGGACAGGGAACCATCTAGAATCCCTGTTAAAAAAATTCTAAAGTTATACAAGAAAAAAATGTTAAGAAAAAGGGTAAAATTATTTGTCAGGTACAGTATTCCCAAAACCTCAATCATTGGTGATTTGTGTAGAAATTACAAGAATGATGTCTAAGTTTTCTCTCAGACCTCTTGCATAATACCACTAGTAAATGAAACAAACAATGCAATTTTGAATGTTTTATAAATTCATTTATTCTAACCCGTTCATTCAAATAATATATGTGTACCAATAGCATTTATGATTGGTGATATTATGCAAACAGTCTATATTCGTTTTACTTTAGTTCAATCGTTTAAAGAGTTGTTGTTTCGACAGGTACATGTTCTATTCATATGTTTCAGATATATACTAGTTCAATTTCAGCGATCTCCAGCATGATTATTGTGTAAAGCCAGCTCAGACATGGCAAAAAAAAAATCATGGTGTAAATGCATGTTTTTTAATAAAAATCAAGTTTCAGTTCTTCTATAATTTGTACTTATTTACAACTTTGTTTACCGATATATTACTCTGTAAAAAGAACTAAATAAATTCACTATTGCTTAAAGAGATTTGAACTGGATACAAACATGTTATGCAGCCTTTGCTTCTAGTTTACATCCAACCATCAATTCTTAACTTCAGATGCGATCCATTCTTCTCAAAAGAGTACATAATGTCAACTCATAATCACCCAATCCTCAAATCGTACCTTATCTATTCGAACGCACTCCACTAATCTATGATTACTTCTAGTATTTACTAAAATATAATAATAACACGATAGCTACTCTATATGGTATAAAGTTTTTATTAATAATAAAGCATATAAAGGCTTTACAGTGTTGACTGCAATGTCATATTGGTTAATTTATGCAACTTGTATTATATGTTAGATAATGTTGATCAGCAAACATTTATTTTGTTGGTGGTCTCAGATGTTTAATTGATAAGGGACCAAATTAATTGGATACCAAAGGGGAGTTGCTTTAAAAAGAAAATTTGCAGGCTAACAGGGGTTTGGAAATTTTTTATTATTAAAATAATTTTCCTCCACCAACACCCCCACCCCCCTCCCCTCCCATCCAAGTTAAATACTAACTGGTCACTAGCAAGTTTTCATTTAACACAGTTTGTTGTTTCAAAATTTTTAAACATACACGGTGCTATCAAGAGAGTAAGTAAGAGAAGGAATCTCGTAGTGTGTAGCCTGGTATGCAGACGTTTTTTCCCCTCATAAATTCTAAGAAAAAAGTAACGTCTGCTTACCCGAGCGTTTAATTAGTTTCCAATATGCACACCTCATATTGTGTTATGGACGACCAATCAGATTTTACCTTCCATATCCTGGAAAGTGAGGTAATCTTACATTTAAAAGGATTCAGACAATACATTTGCCATTGACCAATCATAGGAGAGTGTTCACTGGCGCACCAATTCACTAAAATTATAACAATGGCTTTGATTGAGAAGAGAAATATAATAAACTTTCTGACATCATGCTTGCATATTGGAAACTAATTAAGCGCTCGGGTAAGCAGACGTTACTTTTTTCTTCGATTTTATGAGAGTGAAAAAATACGTCTGCACAGCAGGCTACGTAGTGTGTGGCGTGCAATGATAATGTTGAATCAAATCTATTTTTAGTAACCTGAAGCAGCTGAAGCAAAGTGAGCATTAACCTGCAATGCAGGCGTTTCATTTGGGAAACCGCAATATATTTGGACGAGGGAAGAAAGGCACAAGGACAAAAAGGAAGTAGGGGGGAGGGGAGAAGGGAATGCATGAAGCAATGCCTGTGATTTTGAAAAACGCCTCCTAATTAGTTATGCATGCCTGATCTGATTGTAGGCCTCAGAAAATGTACATTTCCTCCAAAATTAATGGAGTTATCAACCTCTAAATCATCAACGTAACTTCTGTGATATCAAGCGATTTTAATTAGTGCTTTTGTAGCAAGTTTTCTATAGCAATTTGGCCACCACCAAGATTTCAATTTAGTAAACAATCAGATGAGATGTAACCACAGTGTTGGGTTTCGTTGACATCATTGTTTGCACATCATGAGATGGGACTATAACTCGAAAGAATCTGAAAACAGCACTTTACTTTCGAAATAAATTGAAAACTAGAATCAGGCACCATCATAGTTTTTACATATGTAACCGGAAGTTCATAGTTTTAATAGAAGTGTTTGAAATAATTTTATTTATGCGCTTGAATATGGTCATTAACTTTTTATAGGCTTCCGCCACGTTTGCCCAGAAAACGTTCGGGGAAAATGAATGTTTTCTCCAAAATCAGTCGGGCTAATATAAAAATCATAAACATAATTTCTGTATAATGTCAAGCAATTTGGATTGCCTGTCTGTAATTTGTATTGTAAATCTAGCCTTCAATTCCATTTTAGAGGTGAAACAACGGCTTCGTCATCAGTTTCCTTCATACGAACAAGGAAAATAAACTTTTTCCCAAAACCCGGGTGCTGAGACTTATCGCCATTCTTACAACCTAAAGACAAGTTGTTGCAAACCTTTAATATTTCTGTTCCAACCTTATTTAGAGATTTAGCTTTAGAGCAGGAAAATTAACACTTTGGTATTCGAATTATTGGTGGGAAGTACATCGACTTAGATCTTGAAAGTACATTTGGAAACCTTTCATTTGACCGGTTACACACACTCTGCGAAAGCTGTAGCTAATCAAGTTTGTAAATCTTAGGAAATTTATGGTAAAATAACAATATTACTCACCGCTCTTGCTCTAGTTCCCGTTGTGACGAAATTGAAAAGACCTACTCGCGACCTCGTGAACATATCACCATCACCATATAGTCGTCATCTTCATTGCCATTTTGTGATTGGATATTGTCGCCAAATGAAGATTCCGAGTAATGCACGAAAGCCAACGACACATTCAATTGGTCCCGAATAAACTTCACGACCACTTATCGACAATGTTAACAAACACACTATCTTACACGTGTCATAGTACTCGATAACATAGTGTCTACAGTGTCTTAAGAAGCAGTAAACACAAAAACTCTACTTTAGCTATCATTTTCTAATCTAGTCTAGAAATTGTATTATTTTCTTGTCTAGCCGTTCAAGACTACAACGTATCTAGTCTAGAAACTCTAGAAAGTCTAGCTAAACTAGACACATCGCCCGCCGCCCGTAATGCCCGCCGTTTGTAACGCCCGCCTCTCTCCTTCTCCCTCCTCCTCCTCCTCCTCCCCCTCCTCTGTCTCCCTCCTCCTCCTCCCCCCTCCTCCCTCTTCCCTCCCCTCCATCGCCCTCCTCCTCCCCCTCCTCCCCCTCCTCCTCCTCCTCTACCTCCCCTCCGCCTCCATCCTGCTCCTCCACCCTCCTTCCTCCCCTCCTTCCTCCCTCCTCCTCCCTCCTTCCTTCTCCCTCCTCCTCCCTCCTCCTCCCCCTCCTCCTCCCCCTCCTCCTCCCCCTCCTCCTCCTCTGTCCTCCCTTCTCCTCCCACCTCCTCCTCCGCCCTCCTCCTCCCCCTCCTCCTCTACCTCCCCTCCGCCTCCATCCTGCTCCTCCTCCCCTCCTCCTCCCTCCTCCTCCGCTCTCCTCCTCCTTCTCCTCCTTCTCCTCCTCCTCCTCCTCCTCCTCCCCTCCCTCCTCCCTTCTCCATCCTCCTCCCTCCTCTTCCTCCTCCTCCCTCCTCTTCCTCCTCCTCCCCTCATCGTTACCCCAAGGCTTCCTTATGTTACAGAAAATATCTGGACAACCGAAAGTGTAGGATAGCCCTGGGGTAGCGATGAGGAGGAGGAGGAGGGAGGCGGAGGAGGAGGAGGGGGAGGAGGAGAGAGGAGGATGAGAGAGGAGGAGGGCGGTGGGCGTTGATGGCTTGTGGGCATCAGGCGTTTTGTGGTGTGTCTAGTTTAGCTAGACTTTCTAGAGTTTCTAGACTAGATACTTTGTAGTCTAGAACGGCTAGACTAGAAAATAATACAATTTCTAGACTAGATTAGAAAATGATAGCTAAAGTTGAGTTTTTAGACTAGGCTAGACTACCTAGGTTAACAATTTCTAGACTAGACTAGAAAATGATAGCTAAAGTAGAGTTTTTAGACTAGTCTAGACTACCTAGGTCATTAATTTTCCTTTCTTCGGTAAGAACACAACTGTCTGTAGCATTTGTCAACAAGATAAAAATCAACGAAACAAATCAGTGTAATCTTGTAACACGGTATATTATATCAACCCAAAAACTGAGAAATAAGAAAGTTATCAACTCCGTGAGACTAAGGAAAAGGAACAGTCAGTAGGTGTTTTTGAAATTGAATAAACTTTGTTTAATTTATCTGGTGGATTTGTTTTTATTCGTATGGTAATTATAGTTCAGTTTTAGAGAAGAATTTGCATCTCAAGAGTTTTCCTCAAAACAATAGGGCTATTGTTTCTGACATACTGTACTGATGGCTCTTCAGTTATCGCTAATCCCTAAGGACAATAGCAAAGTTGCTCTTTAGAGTCACAGTGGATTTACTGTAAAGGTTTATACATATTCTGATCTCAGAATTACGTTACGAGTGATAGTGAAGGTAATAGCTGTAAGGAAAATAATAAAGACATTTTAGGAGTTCTGTAGGGGTTATGCTGTGCAGCTGAAATTGAAATCCTCCACCTTCTATGCCGTCATCAGATTCCGCCACACTTTATTCATGAGCCCCAGACAAAAGATAATTTATTCACCCCTATTTTAATCATGAGAGCGCCACACTTTATTCATGAGAGCGCCACACTTTATTCATGAGAGCGCCGCATTTTATTCATGAGAGGGCCACACTTTATTCATGAGTACAAGACAATAGAACCTTGACGTCATTGAATTAATGAGTGCGCCGCAAAAATTAGCATAGCGCCGCAAAAAAGGGGCTAATTCCATGCATCCTCTACTACTCTCCTTGCAATTTTTTATACCTACAGACTGCATGTAGAATGTATGAACCTCGGAAAGGTTTTGAGTACTTCTGTGAAGAAAGCTTTGGTTTACAGAAACTACTATACGTTCTATGCTCGTTTCAACAACTAACTACTCAGAAACTATGCATACAATTCTCTGTGAATCGACCCAGGCTTTTACTTACATGTATGTGATCATACACATGTAGGTAAAAAAGGTAATTATTTCACTATTTCAAACAAGAGTAGAACATAGAGCAGGGCTGGAAATAACTACTGCCGAACATTGGACAAACATGTATGTCCGACCAAATTTGGCAAATGTCCGATCAATTTTACTATTTGCTCGGACATGGTATCCGAGCCCTTTTTTTTCATGTGACTAAGCTCTAACCAATAAAATGTTTCCCAAAACATATAGATAAACTGAATCCATGGTATTGTTTCGGTTTTCTCCTAAAATGCTCATAGATTATGATAGTAAACTAAAAAAAGAAGTTTGAAAATCGCCCTATAATGCATTGCGAACCATTATTATTATTATTTGTGTATTACTATGCAAATTACTAACTTCTTATTAACCGAGAGCGAGGTCTTTATGGGAAAATATCAGACCGAGGTCTTGACACGTACATAAAAGACAGAGGTTTGATATTTCCCGTAAATACCGAGCGGACGAGGTTATAAGATGTTTATTATATGGTACTTAGTTGGAAAACAAAAATATAAAGCCGGAAGTTAATTTTTACATCGGGTTGGCGCACGCGCGTCTTGATTATAGTTTTTGCGCCCTTTTGAGTTTGTTTCACGACTCAAACCACAAAATGAACACAGTCATGGAAGGTTCTAATCTAAGGCTGAAATCAACTTTATTTTGAAGAATTTATCCGTATGATTAGAACTAAATTTAATTTCATAAGGCAACACTGCTTTTTTCGTTGATAAATTGAGACGGATAAGATTTACTAAAGAAAACATGCGGGCGAAAGGATCTGAAGTCTGAAGTCACTCTTCGACTTCATCGATAATTTCTCGATCAACACTCGTCATCTGTTTTGCGAACCTTGAACAATGTTTACCTGGCTATCACTGAAAAATCTGTAAGTGGCATCCTGAGACACTGCCAATGTTTGCAGCCAACAGAACGCGCTTGGCTGTTTTCCTCAGATGACCGGGAAAGGGACTGCCGTGGGTAACGAGGGACGAGTTAGAGGTTTGTCAGTTTACACAGGTGCATCATTTCACAGTTACCACAGAAGCGACGGAAGGAAGTGTTTTTGTAGTAGCCGTCAAGATAACGTGTTTAGTGGAACTTAGCCTGCTTTCAGGCGGTAGATGTTTTTTTTAGCACAGCAAACGGATCATTGAATTGGACGAATTGGATCGAATGACAAATGGAGGGGGGAGGGGGAGGATCTGCTTCTTCTCCCCCACCCCCTCCCCCATTCATTTGTCATTCGATCCCAAGTCTCAATCACGCTCGGCCAATATGGCGGCCGCTTCGATGATCCGTTTGCTGTGCAAAAAAAAAAAAACGTCTACCGCCTGAAAGCAGGCTAAGTGGAACTTAACGTGGTAGGCGTACTGGCTGGAAGTAATCACTTCATCAGGCGCTATAGAGAAACAGTTCAAGGGAAACATTTATCACAAGTAGAAGTATTAGTAACCCACCCATGGGAGCAAGTTACCATATTTATGTAAAAATCTATTGTTAGTCAAGTGATAAGCCGTAACACGTGTGCAGACCAGGGGGTCGGGAAGACGAGTTGCGTCTAGCAGTCGGATAAGGATGATTACCGAGCGAAATTGTAAAGGATATACAGATTAAAGTACGAATCTAGGGTATATGGTGATCTGTGATTTGGAACCAGTTGTAGCTTGTAACAGATGCACTTTAAATAAGCATGGGATGAGAACTGCTCCCAAATCTTTGGCCACAACTTTTATCTCAACTGGGAATACAATTATTCGCATGTACCACTATAACACTTGAACCATGCATGACTACATAAATATTTATGAACAACAATCTGAACATAGCAACAATGTACTGTGTATGTAAAATAACTGGGAAGCATTTCTCTAGAGAGGGGACTCACAATTTACATGACAATGTACAATATATTTTAAGATAGCTCATGGTGGAGACATGCATACCTCACACTAGGTAATGACCAAAAATCTCATCGAATAAGACATCTGTATGAGGAGAGCGAGTGAAATTTTGCTTATGCTATAAAGCGATACTCTTTTGTTTTGTGTGAATTGCCAGTCTAGGTTTAATTTAGGTTTCATCGGTCATATGCCTTGTGTACGATGTACATGTATATAACCAGCATTATGTTTTTCGTATTTAGTCATTTCTGGTGTATTGTTAATCTTTTTCCGTACATAGATTGTAAATCTTGTAAATTCTAAGATAAGTTATGGCAGTTCACTCTTTATTATTTAATTAACTAATGAACTAATGAACTACATATTAGTTTGTACTGAGTACTAAATACGTGTTAGTAGTACATTTGTGTTTAAAATCAAATAAAAAAGCTTCTAAGAAATTAACTTCCTGAAATGGGTTTCAAAAGATCATGTGAATATTTCTTATAAGTTACTTTATGTATTTATTACAGAAAGGGAGAAAGAAGCTATGTTGGTCCTGAGTGGTTTTAAGTCGGACCCTGCATTTCTGGTGGAAAATATAACCAAAGGTTTACAAGCACTGGAGGGGGCATTGTATTTCCTGTATGAAAGCAAGTCACAGCACAAGATGCTAAAGGTTCAGGAGCTTATTCACAAAGGTCTCAACTACCTGCATGATAAGTTGGAGACCGTGAGGAAAATAACGGTGTCAGTTGTTGTATTTGGTCCTTTGGGGCAAGGAAAAAGTTTCCTTCTCAACCATCTTCTAAGCTATGGAATGGCGGATGTCGCGCTTTTACCATCTGGGAAAGGAGGTTCCAAGACGCCAGTTCCTGTGAAGGTCAGGTATGCATCATCGAATGTCAAGATTATCATTCATAGAAAGGTTATTGAACTATCCGATGAGCACGAAAAAATAATTTTTTGTCATGAAGTACTGAACAAGAAATCGCTAATGTTGGCTGGCAAGAAATTGAATGATTTATTTCAGGAAAAGACATCTCTGATGGACGTGGAATATGTAGAAGTTACTGCACCATTGCCAGTTTTTTTCCATCTAAAGTCAGTCATTGCTAAAAGTTCAGAACATCATGACGTTGACGTTGATGTAGAATTTGTTGATCTTCCTGGATGCGGGGATGAGATTGGAGACGCTTCAATCGCCAGAGAGCTTGATCTAGCCAATGTTATAATGTTTTTCCAAGCAGGGAGTTCAGGTCGTCCAGTCACGTCAGAGGATCTTACTAGCGTGTTTAGGCGACGCAAAGTCTTTCAGTACCCAGACCGACCCAAGTTTGTGCATGTTGTTAACGAGAGAAAAGATTGCAGTGATCTCCAATCAGATCGTTTGGAATTCAACGACAGATTACGAACGAAAACTGAGGAGCTACACAGTGCCTGGAAGTCCTTGGAAAAGCAAGACCTTGAAGAATGTTATCAAGTAGTGCATAAAAGGCTCTCCCAACTCTCAGGTGTAAACATTCTTCTAAAGATGCAACAGGAGAGCGAGGCCATCATCTTAGAACCCGAGAAAGACGATTTCATCTGTCATCTTGGCGAAGCAATTTCTATGCACGTGAAAGAAGTGCAAATGAAGAAGAATGCCCACGCCGTTGTTCAAGTAATGTTCAAGGTGGCAAAACAACTAAGAAAGCGAACAACACAACTAATTACCCAGAAAAGAAAAGCTACGCAAGGAGAGTGCAAAAGCCAAAATCAGCCAAAATCGAAGCCCTCTAAGCCATTGAATAACCGTAGTTTTACAATTCTCAAGCCAACCGAAATGGAAGAAAATGAAGAAGACGATCTAGTGGAGCTATTGAAGGAAACTCCCAAAGTCATTGACGTTTGTAACACTTCAGCCATGACGGAAGTGAAGGACAAATTGATAGATGTTTTTTTCAGCCAAGAGATTGTTGTACTGCACTTGCTTGATAAACTAAAGGCTGCATTGGAGGAGCACTGGAAAGGTTTGTTGGAAGAAGCTGATCAAACCAACCAATTGTCCCTCTGTGAGTCAAGTCAGGGAGTTATTTTGCTGGGGGAAATGCTGTGTCAAGGACGTGTAGACAGATTCATGGAAGAAGTAGCAAGAGATTTCATCAAGGCTACTGTAGACAGTTTGAGAACGAAATCACCAACGCAAAAGCTAAAGAAAAGGTGGGACACCGCGGATGAAGAAGATAGGAAAGAGATGATCCCACAACTCTTGAAACAACTACTGGCCAACCTCACGGAGAAGTTCCAGCGTACAGCTCGGGGGCTTCGCATTCAAACGCCACAGAAGCTTCTGAATAAGATGTTAGAAGACATAAATGAGCTGATTAAATTAAAACCCGGCTTCAGCTCACAAGTTGATGAAAACATGCTTCCCTTAATACTCGAGAAAATCATCCTTGTGATCAATTTCTCTAGAACGATGATTAGAGAGGTAAACCCTCATCCAAGCCTAGAGGGCGTTTTCCTGGACCACAACGTGGAGTTTCCATGTCTAAAAGTTCCCCCAAATCATGAATCGACAGCATTTCCAAACGTGAATCCTACACAAGTGTTTGATAAAGTGTCAAGCATTTTGCTGGGGAAATCGAAAGGAAAGCCTATCAGAGAACTTGAAAAGAAATTAAATCTTTCTATCAGTGCCCTCGACCCCCCTGCCGAACAAGATTTATCCCGAGGTGAATGGGCCAAGACGCTGTTAAATGTCCTGTGTGAGCCCGGGAGTCATCTTGAAAGTTACCAAAGAATTCCTAAATCGTTGCAAGTTGATTCCATGAATAACGAGCATATGAACCAGGCAAGACAACAGTTGTTTGCCTACCAAAGATCCAATGCATCATGTGTGTTGATTGAAGACCAAAGTGTTCTATCTGGTGAGATACAGATCACGTTTAACGAAAGTAAAAGTGGCATTACAGCTTTGGTAAATGCTGATCTTCGAACAGAGCTCCAGAGGATGCCAGCTTCCCTAAAGGATCGCAAGACACAACTGGCACCAATCTTCATACCAACTATCCACCCTGGTCCAGATCCAAACATGTTGGGAAACCTATACCTAGAGGAGGATCCGTGGTCAAATGATGAAACAGAGGACAATACCATGTCTGAAGAGGAAGATCAAATTAAAGGCTATGGCCTTGGAGATTTGGATGCCACCATCTTCCTTGTGGTAGAGCCCAGGCACTTGGAACGTTTCAAATCAACCTTGGACAAAAAACCTCCGCCTCGTGGCAGCAAAATTGTTGTAAGATATGTTGTACTTCCGCAGGATGGGCGTGGTATAGGAGTAGCAAGATCAATAATCAAGATGCTAGCGGAGCACCTTGAGCTCCCTCTCTACTGGACCATCGATGATGATATCAAGTTGCTGTATGAGTTTGACAGTAACAGTCGACGCTGGCAGAAGTGTTCATTTGGAAGAACACTACTATTTGTTCAACGGGTCTTCCAGGATTGCACAGAGAAGGCTGTAAATGACTTGGATGAAACCCAAAGACAGGACATAATAGAAGATGTAATAGATAAATTGTTTCCAGTCTGGGCAAAGATGACTAGACGAAAGGCAAGACAACTATTCGAAGAACAGAATTGTAAGGGAGTTCTGGAGAACCAAGGTCAACTGAATTCCCCATTCAGTGTGGAGAATATTCAAGCTGACTGTGATGGAGATCCAAAAAAAGAAGAGCAGCTGCAGAAAATAAAGAGCGATTTTATCAAAGAATGCAAAAGTCGATTGCAAAAGGACGCCTTCAAGAGAATTGCTGGGGTTTCTGTAGGACATGAAGCAGGCAAGCGGTACGACTATGTGTCAATGTATGCTGGTATGCACTACAGAAAAAGTAATCAGCGCTACCAAATGGTACTACACAACACAGATGCCCTGAAAGGCTTCAACTACGTTCAAGATGATGTAGTGCTAAAAGAAGAGGAAGGGACCATTTTCAAGAAGAAGATGCTGGATATGCCATACATGGGATGTAAGAGGGAAGACAGGTCGTTCTGTCATGCACTTGCCTACTATCGGTATCATTGGTTATCAAGTGATACCAGTAGTCAGCAAGCACCAGAAACTAAGGAACGCTTTTGGTCATTATGGCAGGTCCTATGAGAATGAGCCGGTTAACGAGGAAGAAGATAAAGTTGTGAGTGGCGATGGAGAGACATCGGATTTGGAAGAGAATGGCGACAACGAGTAGTAAGGGTACAGTCGAGGCAGTTTTGGAGTTCTATTTGCGCCGGAACACAAACTAAAACAATAAATACTCTTGAACATTGGTAATAGACTCCAACGTACAGTAAAGAGTTTGTACTCTTAGAAAAGCAACTCTGAAATATTTTACTTTTACTGAATGTTCGAAGATTTTTTACTTCTTACTTCTTTTATGATATGTGCTATTAGATTAAGCATGGCTGAATGAAACTTAAATATAGTACGAAAATTTTAGATATTTTAGCAGATTGAAATAATTGCAAGGAGTAATTGGCAGCCAACGTTGAGCCAACGCAGCATCAGTTTATGACTATTTTAATGTCGCAAATAGACTTTAGACATAATTTCTTAGTTCCAGCCATACCGTGTTTGATGTATCGATTACGGTGCGTGTAACAAGAACGTTTGACCACGTCCACAGTTAGAACCGTACAAGTCTTCTTTCTCGGGTAGAATCAGTGGCTTTGTACGAATCCACACTTTACTGAAGATTGGATACCAGTTGTAAAGCTTGCGCAAGGGCGATAGTAGATTATTTCGTAATATCACAACACTTGCTAAACACATCGCAATCGGGGATCATTTTGATTCGAAGGTTTGCAATCCATTAAAGTTTATGGATGAGTGTTCTCATAATAAAATACTAAAAACATGATATTCAAATGCAATAGTTTATGCCAATAAAGTGGGCCGAGTGCCTAACTTTGCAATGTCTTTGGTTGTTTGATCGTTTTTAACTCGTGAATTCGTGCAAACGCAGAAGCGATTTAAAGAGTTACAATCTAAAGTAAATTGCATTACGCTGATTTATTTAAAGTGCCCCTAAACTCTTTTGCATTTTTTATATATATGAAACTTTGAAAGTCTTTGAGTACTTCTGCTCTGAAATTTTTGGCTTACAGAGAATACTCTATGTTCTAGGCTTGTTTGAAATGGTGAAAATGTGACCTCTCCTGACCCATTACCGTGTAAGAAAAAGCCTGGGTCGATTCCCTATCTTACGTCACCTCATTAACGCATTATTGTCCATGACGCCTTTCTATCACAACAGCATCGATATATAGAGAATATACAGTATGTGAGATTTTAGTAAAGAAAACAGCTATTTTAGACAAAATGCCAAACATGTATTCAAGTTATTGCAAAGTCGAATGAATTGGATGACGTAAGATAGGGAATCGACCCAGTCTTTTTCTTACAAGGTCATGGGTCAGGAAAGGTCAAATTTTCACCATTTCAAACAAGCATAGAACATAGTGTATTCTCTGTAAGCCACAAATTTCTTCGCAGAAGTATTCAAAGCCTTTCAAAGTTTCATATATACAAACATTGCAAAAGGGTTTAGGGGCACTTTAAGTATTCAAATCAGGTTTGAAATCACAAACACATGAGAATTTAAAAGATGTACGTACGATCGTAGTCGGGCTTCAGAGAAAGAATGGTGTCAAGCAAGAAGTAGTGTTAAAGGGATACCCGAGTGAAAACACATTTGGGTTCAAAGCATCTTTCATATGTACTTTGTTCAGAAAATGTATTAAAATTTGATAAAACTTTTTCAGAGTTGAGAACTTGGCCCCGCTCTTCCTGGGCGCCGCCATTTTGTTCACATTAATTCCTGTGACGTCACTTCGTCCCACCGGAGTCTTGCGGCTAACTTGTAGCGACTTGTTTTCTTTGTAGAATTTTTCACACTCTCGGAATTAGAGTAAATTTTCATCGATACGGCAGAGCAATTTCGTACTAGAACAAAAATATGATGACGATATTGTAGGAGAAGTTCAGAAGACTGGGAGGACGAAGAAAAGCATGTGGAAGGCGAGAATATCAACGAACAACAAAAGGCGACTACCGAGCTAGAGCTATAAAGATTCGCTGTTTTTTTTGGTATGGAACTTGTCAGCCTTAAACACAAGACTAAAGGTAGATTATTACAATATTGATATCGGCATAGCAATCGAAACTTGTTTAATTTGACCCAGAGAGATAATCAGGGTGTAGCAAGCCACATAATTTTAATTTCGTTTACCTAACTGATGTGTTGTGAAACAGCGCGCGCGCGCCAAGTTCCACCACAAACATGCCGGGCTTGATCGCGCCAATGCTTTCACACAATTTAATAAGGGATGGAATTATTTTTGCAATAACATTCCTCTGAGTGTCTCGTTCTTGTGTCATTGCATATATTCTGCTATGTTGGGCTAGTTATGATCGGTTTTTACAGGGAGGTGTTTCGTTTCAGTTGCACAAAGCCATGCAGTCAGTACAGATCGAATCGGATAACTCGCAAATTATATAGCTCCAATAATACATAAGTTTCGAAAGCAATGCCAATATCAATATTGTCATAATCTACCTTAATTTACTAATAGTCTTGCGCTTAAGGCTGACAAGTTCCATACAAAAACAGCGAATCTTTACATCATAGCACAACACCAGTTTTGCACTAGCTCGGTAGTCGCCTTTTGTTGTTCGTTGATATTCTCGCCTTCCGCATGCTTTTCTTCGTCCTCCCAGTCTTCTGAACTTCTCCCACAATATCGTCTTCATGATATTTTTGTTCTAGTACGAAATTGCTCTGCCGTATCGATGAAGATCTACTCTAATTCCGAGCGTTTGAAAATTCTACAAAGAAAACAAGTTAACCGCAAGACTCAGGTGGGACGAAGTGACGTCACAGGAATTAATGTTAACAAAATTGGGGTAGGGGGGAGGGGGCTCGTTCTCAACTCTGAAAACGTTTTATCAAATTTTAATACATTTTCTGAACAAAGTACATCTGAAAGATGCTTTTGAGCCCAAATGTGTTTTTCACTCGGGTATCCCTTTAATTATTATCACATTGGCTCGGTTTTCTTTGTTCTTTGACGGGGAAATATATCTATTACTCCCTGACTTTCTTTGTCCTTTGCGGGGGAATATGTACTCCCCTTGAATTTTAATGTGTATTCCCCTCGACTTATGCCATTACGCATCTCCTAGTAACTTAGAACCACTGACTGACTTTTTATGTACAGATAAGTAAATTGAAAGAAGAAGATGGAAAAAACCGGAATGTTTTTCTAGGGTTCTAGTCCTGTCCTATCCACTACACAACAAGCCACGTTGGTTGAAAGAATCGAGACAAAAAGCAATACGAAGCTATATGAACAGTAATTTTATGCAACTAATGCACTAGGCAAATAATGATCCTAGTGATTTACGAAAACGAGATATCGTTATTGCGTACCACGAGAAAACCTCGCCATTGTGAAAATAAGCATTTTATTGGCCTTTCACCTCATAGAATACGGCGACGAGGATATTAAACAGTTTGTACTACTCATCAATTGTTACATGCAGATTTGTTTTATACTGGCATTTGTACAGTATTCAATGAAACTTAAAGACGGAGAAGGTTTTGAATTCAGCAGGGAAGAGCTGGGGTGAAGTGTGAATGATATTTTGCGTTAAGTAAGGTTTTTCTCGTGTTACGCAATAATGATCTCTTTTCATAAATCATTAGGATCATTGTTTGCCTAGTGCATAGTTACATAAAATTACTGTTCACAAGGTTTGCATTGTTTTTTTGTCTCTATTCTTTCAACCGACGTAGCTTGTAGTGTAGTGGATAGGACAGAGGACTAGAAACCAAGAGAGCGAGGGTTCAATTTCGGGGCGTAACACGTTCCGTTTTTTCCCATGTTTTTCTTTCATGTTTTTGTTTCAAGTTACTTCTCTGAAGGAGATGCGTGAGGGAGAAGTTGAGGGGAATACACATTAAATGCAAGGGAATATATATGGGCCGTGCCAAGCGAAAAGACAGCTTATGACATACGACGTCATTTCGAGAAAAACGCGTGAAAGCAAATAAGTTGAATTTAGTAGCGCAAGCGGTTCACAGGCTACCAAAGAATCAGAGGAATCGAAATTACTTCCAGAGATCTATTTGAATCGGATAAAAATGAAAGAAAACTGGAAGAGTAATATTAGCAAATGTTTTCATTCATTAGAAAGACATTTTCTAAGAAACGTAACTGCTTTTAAGAGGGCATCCATGTCAAAACCATGCACCCTGAAAGAATAAGTCTACATGGTACATCTCAGATTTTGTTCATATTTTGTACATATATTACCACAGGCTAACCATCTTCCCATTTTGTGTATTTGTCACTGATGTTTTTTAAAATAATCCATGTAGTTGGCGAGATGAGCCACAGGAAGCCCGAGCTATATGTAAACAAACCTGAGCCACAGGAAACCCGAGCTGTATTATGAGCGCGCGCTAAATCAACACAAATCAAGTCAAAGGGTATTTTATTTAACAATTTTCTTAGAAAAGATGGATTATTAAAACAGCAGTGACAAATACACAAAATGGGAGGATGGTTAGCCTGTGGTATCATGAAGGGTTAGCCCCTCTTACTTTCACCAATATGATAGGCTCGTTGCGCATTAAATAATACCGCTGTGTCTCACCCCGGCCTCTGTGCAACACAAAGCTGTTGCTTAAACTTTATATTTATATTGTTAATTATTTAGTTCTATCGTAAAATGTTAGTATCCAATTCAACGGGACAAATCAATCTGGATCTCAATGCGCATTGAACATAAAGATAATGATTTTTATTTCATAAATATCTTAGTAAGAGTAGCTTAAGTATAAATACTCGCTGACGGCTCGTGCTCTCTCGATAATATGATGTTTCTGCTGTTTAAACGGCTTTAATATTCAATTTTGTGCACAGTATAAAATACAAGCAGGTGATTGGCTAATGACAGTGCTTTATTAGTCATCACAGCACGCTTTGCGCTCAGTTAGAGACTTTATGTTTGTGTTCTATTGACAAATACAGGCACTTGCTGATTACGATGAACTCAAACATTTCTTCGGCCTTCGGTCTCGTGCAGTATTCATTAATTTTCGTTCGTCGTACAGTCAGAGCGTGCCTGTATTTGTCATTATGATATACCCAACTAAATATCAGGATTCTGATTCCCTCGCTTTTGTTCCTCACCCCTTTGAGCCGCTACGCAGGCTAAGAATGCACAGACGCAAGCTCTCAGAAAATATCTGCTCAGTATTAGTACATTATAAAAAAATGGCATGCTATATACTAGCCTGATTTTCAGACGGTACGAGGTGTACTGTCTGAAAATCAGGCTAGCTATATACGTGATTTATATCAGAATCGCATAGCCAAAGCTGAATCGCACGGTGCATTTGCGAAATCAGATGCTGATTGGCTGAGACGGAGTGGTGATTCAGAGTGGAATCACCACTGTAGACTACGCACGCTATTTATAACTTAGCAAAATTCAACAAAAGTACTAAATCTTCAAGTAATTCATCGGACTATGCGATTCAAGGAAAATCACATGCCTGACTCGGTAATTCCTCGTTAAATTGCACTCGGGCGATATCGGTTTTCTCGTTCAATTTAACGTGGAATTACCTCGTCAGGCATGTGATTTTCCTATATAATCAGTCCGAAACGCACGCTCTGATTGGTCAAGAGCCGTTTGTTATTAGAGGACACACACATGGTGCCGTCATTAGCGCGCGCAACCAATTTGATTGGATATTTTCATTGATAGTTTTTAGTTTGCGATTGTTATGTAAAACAAATATATTTATTTAGTTACTTCGGCCAAAATATAGAAGCCAGCAGAACCAACACAGCGTTAGCCAATTACGTTGGTTTCCTATGAAAAATAAAATTACGATAAATGTCCTAATTACAATCACGGCCTAATTCAAACTAAAAGCAGCATTTAAGAGGTACAGACTTCCAAGACCTAGGGTTCTCGATGTCAAATGCAGAAGTGATGGAAGACACGTAATATTTAAATAGTAATGCGTCTCGTGGCGCACTTCTTTGTTCTCTTCACGTTGTGACGTAATCTGTGCATCTATCACTTTTATCAGAGGAGAGACGCACAGCAAGATGGAGTCTATTTGTTAATTATGGGCACTGAGCCTGCTCGGATCACCATACTTATCATATATACTCAACAAAATATTTGGATTGTGATTGTTTTTCGGCCAGCGGTGACCAAACGCTCCAGGTGCTGACCAAAAGGAACGGCGGGCTCTGGAAACGAGATTGCGACATCCCAGAGTTGGCTGGTTTCCCAGGCTACCCAGATCGAGGACCAACGCGTTCTCGAGGTTTTTAAAATTACTTATCGGACGAGTTCACGGGTAAACGACGGGTTCTTACTCACCAAGAGCTAGGGTTCACAGGTAAACAAGAACGGAAGGTAAACCAGAGAAAAAAGTTTTTCGAGCGGTCCTACTGGGGCTCGATGCCTGTACTGCAGCGTAGTGCAGATGGTATGACCACTACACTAAGCGGGTCTACCGCCATTCGGAATGCGACAATTGTTTATCTTCATCCTTGACTGGTTTTAAGAGTAATGATTATCGTTACTTTTAAAGCGATTTGACAAGTAATGATAATCATTACTTTAAGTTCGAGACAGGCACCCACACCGCGGCAAAACGTCACGCGCATACGCTGTTGATGAGCCGCACGCACTGTTCTCCCCAGTTTCCCCGAAACTAAAAGAAACCACAGGTAACTAGTTCCTGTAAAAACTAGTGCTGGTCTGCGTCGGCGGGGAAGATAAATACTGGTATATAATCAACTAAAGTCGATTGAGGTAAAACTACTTAAACGATAAGCCTAAGACTTTAACAGGTTGAAGTTGTCTTAATTTGTAATCCACTGTGAGTTTAAAATTGTTTACTATAAAAAAACTTCGGAATTTGAACGCCGCGATCGGCGCGACAAGTGGTCTTCCTGTGATTACGCCAAAGAAGACTGGATCGACTGGGCTTCCAAATCCAAAATGGCGGTCTTCGCAACAAATAAACTTGCTTGTCAACACACGGCTTGGTTTACAACAGTTTGACAATCGGCCCGGAGGATTAAAATGATATCAAGCCTGTAGAAGCTAGTGTGAACTTTATCTATGGGTTAGCTTTTCAAAACCTGTAGTGTTTTATACGAACGATCATTGTTTGTATAATACTTTAGTTCTAGTTATCATGAGTTCGCCAATGTCAAGCTTGAAGAAAGGAAAAAGAAGCCCGTTCAATCCAAGGTACATATCATTTATGCAAGTCATGTACTTATGAGTTATATTACAGTAGGAATATTGTTCATTCAGTCAGTTCAGTAATACATGTAGTTTATAGGAAGTGTGTATTTTATCATTGTCGATACTATATTGTAATATTATTATTATAATTTTTCATGTATATTTCTAAATAATGTGACATTGTCATTGTGTTGTTTGTGACTCCAGCGTGGATAACTAAAGTTTTCCATTTTATATCCACTCCCTGTTGATGAGATTTTCTGAGGGGTTCCAGTAGATATTATCTGAGGGGCTCCAGTAGGGTCAGTTGCCAATCGAAGCTCTTTTTCTAATTATTGTTCTGAGGGGGTTTCACAATATTCAAGTGATTTTCTGGGGGTGGCTGGGATTTGATCATATTTTCTGAGGAGTTAAAGCTCTATAAATGGGGTGTAGAAAAAATGGAATGTCCATTATTTTATTTTCAGGATTGTGCTAGGTAAAATATGTTGATGGTTTGTCTCTATCAATTCCAAGCCCGCCCATCTCCCCCCCAGGCAAGATGGGGCATTTGACAACCTATCTGTCCCTGGGGTGGGGAATTTGTTTTGTGTCAGCCCGGGCCCAGGGCATTTGTCCAAAAATAACCTCTGTTACAGTACTAAATTGATTTATCGAGGTTTACAATATATTAAGTTATTACAAAATGTATAAATACTCATGAATTTTTTATCCTTAAATGTCAAGCTTTAATTGTGCAACTCAAGCGAATTTCATATGATATGGAATTCCAAGCTTGAAAGTGTAAAAACAATTTTGATGTAATTTAATTAGTATAATAATTGTTTTAGTTTTCCCAGAAGGTATGCAGCAGGGGTTGCGATTCTCACCATAAAATTACATACCGTATAAGGCAATCATGTTTTGTCACCAATTGTCTGCCGTTTTGAATACCACTATTCACAACTTGGGAGACTGAGGAACAGTTTTTATTCCCTAGAGGGGGTCTCAATTATTGGCAGAGCACATGGTCGAAAAGCTGGCCTACATGACTAGCTCGAGCGAGTTGTTAAGGTTTTGAAGCCATAAATTTTTCTTTGTCTTTGTTGTGAGTCTTCAAGGACTTTATCTTTACATTTTTTTATCTCTGTCAAGAGTATTTTTTTTATTAACATAAGTTTACAAATTCAAATTATATCATTTTATATGAAATTTGGCATTTCCATATGCCATAGATTAGATAGGTAACAAAATCAAATTAATAGAGAGAAAGAACAGGGCTCCACTTATTTTTCAGGAGAAAAAGAATGCCTGTCTCCCCCTGAAATTGAAAATCTCCCCTCTCTTTTGAAAACAGGAGACATGCCCCCATTTCTCAAAATGAAAAGCAAGCCCTAAGCAAAATGGTTGAGATTCTTTAAGCATAATTTATATATAAAAGAAATTAATTGTAACAGTTACAAGTTGTTTTCGTTGCAGACAGCCAAATGCACCGTATAGACATGTTTCAAGAGCAGATGACCTCACACCAGGTATGCTTGTATGTACAACTGTACCCACACCACGGCAAAACGTCATGCACATGCGCTTATGGTGCGTCTCCACAGTTTCCCGCCAAAACTAAAAGAAAACGGGGAATCATCCCTGTTTCCCCTGTTTCTAATTTTTAATAAGTACGTACAATGTACGCTTATATGCGTGAAATGTTTCGCGAAGAACAGAAACACTACTTAAAAGCTAAGCAAAAGACTTTCACATGTTGGAGTTTCTGTAATTTGTAATTCACTGTGAGTTTATTAAGTTATAAAATTATTTACTAAAACAGTCTATAAAGACCTTGGAAACTTGTAGTTGAACTCCAGAGCCTTTGTTCTTTCAGTCAGTGGAGCAACACGTTTTACCAAGGTGTGGTATGTACCATATACATGTACTACATGTACATATTAATAATAAAATGAAACTGATTTTAATTAAAATTGATATAATGGGACATAGCACCTAAAGTATGTGTCAAATATGCATGGTAACTTAAATCAAATTAACTGCTCTAATTTCCATATTACATGTGATTGTGCTAAAAAATAAGTACTGCTTCTGTAATTAATGCTAAAAGGAATTACTTTTCTGCCGTGTACAGAGGAACTGCTAGATGAAATTCCAAGTGATTTTCTGAAGAGAGATGTTCTAGCAAGGTTGCCAAAAAGCACTCACAAAGGTCCTATGTCAGGTACAGTGTATTAAATATTATATATACCCATCTGGATCATGTGTACTACAGTCAGTGACCCAGAGTAGAGTGACTGACTCTCAGTCAAGTCTTCTTTGACCATCGATTGTAATGCTTGAGTGATATACAATATAACATTGCCTGTCTAATAACTGATAGTTGGCTGTGATGTTTGCCAATCACCTCTCAACTTTGTTTTGGTAGGGTATTTGTCAGTTGCATATCTGTGAGGCATCTGATATCTCAGTGAACTGTTGACAAGTGTCAGCTCATATAGGGTACAAAGGGTTTTGTCGACATGCAACAATCACTCTCAATCGATATGGTGTAGAGGTTACTGAGTTGATAGTCTGTCAAATTTCAGTTGCTTAGATTTGGCCAGTATATTGATCAAGAGTCATTCTAGTTTAAATTCCCACTTTAAAACAGCAGGAGTTTGGCCAATGACAGTATGACAGATGCTTTAATTTAAATTCTGCATAAGATTTGTCTATACAGATGTTGTATTTTTCTTGCCTTCAGCACCTAGCGACCACGAACTGCTTGGCAGCATGGCTGGACGGCTTGCACAAGCTGAACATGAATTACGAAATGACAAAAAAGAGATAATAGAAAAGGTACAGCTCATTCGTTCATTGACCGACCGACTGTACGATCGATCGGCTACACTCGATCATGCTCGATCACGGTCGATCACCGTCGACTATACGATCAATCACAGCCGACTAATGCTCGAACACCATTGCTAAAAAATATGCTTCTAAAAAAATAACAAGTTTTCTCTCTTTTTGAAAATTACATTAGACATTGTATACGGAACGTTTTAAAAATAGTTTTATAAATAGGTGTGTTTTAAAATATAAGTTAGCTTTTTAAATATTGTATTATTAATTAATTCTTGGATTTGTATGTAGACTTTATTAGTACTTTTTTTATCAGATTGTCCTTTTATCATAACATTGTAACTATTGGTATGTAATTTGTCATTAGTAATAAAGACATACTATTATTATTATTATTATTACCATTTACACGGAGATTCCGGAAATTTTGGGTGGAATGTAAATGGTAAACGTTTTTTCGGTTCGTCCCGTGGAAAATTTCCGAAATGAAAGGAATGTCTCTGAATGGGAAATTGTGTACCATTTACGATTCCCGGTGGTTTGTACCAGTTCCAGGCCTTATGCCGAGCGTTTCTCATCTGGAACGGTTTGTGTACAAATGGTAAACGTTTTTCCGATTGGGAAATTCCGATTGGGAAATTTTCTGTACCATTTACACCGGAATTTCAGACCGGAATTTCTGTGTAAATGGTAAACAACCGAATTCAAGTTACAAGAAAAGGTTCACATGTCTTCTCTCCCACTTTTAACATTTTGTTGTCAAGTTGAGGCATTTTTTTCAACAAAACTTGGCAATGACAACGGCAGACTAGCCATTATTTTGCCTTTTTCGCTGTCTTGTATAAAGGTGAATTTGTCTATATATGCACATAAAACGTGCTTTTAAAAAGAATCTGTACGTAAAAGTATTTTTGTATGCGCGTAAACAGGGCATTTACCACATTTTTTCCTCTGCCGTTTTTCAAGCCTCATTGACGTACATTTCACAAGCTTGGTATCGCTTCCACTTCTGCAAGAGTTGAACACAGTTTGACATTTTCCGTGGGTACCTGCATTTACGCAAGGATTTAACCAATTAAATCGTACGTTTAAAAGGTCGCAGCATTCTTAATTAGTACGAACTTATTTTTTATGTATAAAAAAAATGCAACAGTGAAAATCCACCTTATGAAGGAACTCCAGACAAGTTTCAGTGTTTGCGGACAGCTGAGGAAACACCTCTTTTAAGTGGCTGTCTTTGAGTGAACTGTTTCACTAAATATTTTTGACGTGGACAAATATGTTATCGGTCGTGATCTAAGTCACCTAAGGTTGATTGAGGTTGGGGTTTATTGCAGTTGATCACCACCATCCTCGGGCACATTGGTGGACCGGCCGACTATGGTTGACCATGGTCGATGTGCATTCAGCTGCTAATTAATCATGTATGGTCTAAAATTTACACAGGCGGACTTCTTACCAGGGATGACCCTGTCATAATGTATACATTTGCATGCGACAGATCGTTTACCAGGTTTGGCTTGTGTCTGTCTTTTTCTGAATGGACCAATATCAACCAGAAGTCTATACGTAGGGACCTTATTATAAAGAACCAGTGTCCCTTTTTCCTGCTTCTTACAAAATTATTAAATAGATTATCCACTGTCAACTATTGCCTTTCTTTGTCAAATTGTGATTTAAAAAGCTGAGATTGAAGAAATAGAAATGAAATATCATGACGTATTTTCCACCTTTAATGCGCTTTTCAGGATAGGAAAATCAGAATATTACAAGAGAAAGTCCAGCTTCTTGGAAAGGCAAGAGGTAAACTGTAGGCTTTAATTATTTTAGTTTGTTTCCAAATTGATTGATGTTTTTATTGCACCGATTATCTCTAGCAACATTCCATTGTTGTCATGCACATACACTGTATAAATGTTAAAAGATAAAGACCTTATTTTTTATGTATGGTAACTTTAGTTAATTAAAGGGATCATGTTTACTATACACAGTGTCGACCGCCATGTCGACCGACTATTGGACATTATGCCGGCCGACCCTCAACCGACATCATTTTTCAAACGATTTAGGTTGGACTCCAAACTTATTGGGATCCACTTATTGTATCCGGAAAGACAACTTAAGGTTAATAAAGCACGTAACTAAGAATTTCACAGGTATTCTTGACGGCTCTCGTTCTCTATATCGTCACCGATGCCTTGGTCGACTATCGGTAGAGTGTCGGTGATCAATTGTTTGGCCGATTGTGGATGAACCATCAGCCATGTCGGCCGACATACAGAATAGTCGAGTGTCGGTTGAGTAGCGGTCAACACTCGGTCGACCCTCGACCGGTACTCGCCCGCCTCGTATAAAAATATAGTATAATATACCCACAAAACGCTTAGGAGCTTCAAGTGGCTTGTTTTAAATGTACTGCACATGCATTCTGAGCTAGATTGCCTTCCGAGAGGCAGCCGACATGTCACCCGATGGTCCGCCGACTGCGTTTAGCACACATGATCCAATTAAAGGTGTTTTATTGTTGTTTTCCCCTCAGGATATAGTTCGGGTACAATCGGTGATTTAGAAAGGAAATGCAGGTCACTCCAGGTGCAAGTTCATGAAATGGAGGTATGGAGCTCAAGTGGCATACCATCATCGCCTTTGGCTGAGTACTTTTCTCCTTTCTATGTATTTCGTGATTTTTAGCGATTTAAAGAGGCTATGTCATGGTACTGTGCATGTATCGAGTAATCGCCTGTCGGTGGCTGTTAATTGGATACAAACAGTTAAACTTCCCTCCCTCAATGCTTGATTGAAAGGATTTTCAACATTTTCCCTGGAGACTGTTTATATACACTGTTTGTTAATCAATTTTGCATATTTGCTTTGATTTTAGGTATCCCACATGGCCGAGAGGTTCGTTAGTTCATATAAAAATCGGTGAAAATAGCTGTTTCCGGCCCGGAACTCGAATGTAAAGTATATTACCGTGACACAGCCCCTTTAATTGCAATAAGAACCATTCTATTTAGCCATCCCGATTCAGTAGCTATCGCTATCACGATTTTAATGATACAACCACACTAAACTTTAGTCAAAGATGTTTGAGATTACCTGCTTTTAAACATTGTTTTGATAAGTACATGTAATGCTTGATCCTGTGTTAGTTGAAGGGAGATTCTAATAGAGCAGATTTCGTATGAGTGGGGCATGTCCTTACCGTAACCGTACTGTTATCGTGCTGTACCGTAACTCTGTAATTTGATTGGATCAGCAAGACAAAAACAATAGGGAAACCATTTCAGTGTCACGGCATGCCGTACAGTAATCGTGCCGTAGTCATTGCCGTAGTTTGTCCTACAGTAACCGTGCTGTAGTCATTGCCGTAGTTCGTCCCACTCATACGAAACCCGCTCTTATACTAGCATATATTTTATCATGATGTCAGAAGCGGACGGCAATTATATCATTTAAAAGCGACCATATTAAAAACTTACGAGGTGTTTGTTGGAGGAAAAAATAAACTGTTTTTAAATAGTGAAGAAAAGAAATCATATAGTTAGAATTGGTAAAAGTGAAAATGTACTGTCTTGAGGTATTTATTTGTCTGTTTAATTCAATGCAAGTATCATATCTTGTACCACAGGCAGTCGAATTTCTCAATAATCCCTAGCAAGTCGTGTGTCTTTTTTGTTCAGGATTTCCTCGCTGATTACGGTATGGTGTGGGTCGGTAGATCGACTCCTGATAATGACTACATACCTCTTGAAGATGACGCAGACACCAATGATGATAATACGTTAAACACAGTTGGTGGGGTGTGGAATCCTGGTAAGTGTTGGCGAATTAAGTCTTACTAGGAGTGTCTATCTGTTGTGCATTCGTGAGCCAGCAGGTTGCCGCGAAAAAAACAAAAACGAGAGGCCTTATGAACAGTAATTGTATGCAGCAGTGTACTAGGGCAACAATGCTTCCTAATGAGTTATGAAAATTGATATTGTTATTGCATACAATGAGAAAACCTCGCCATTGTGAAAAAATAAGCATTTTATCGGACTTCCGCTCGGGGTATGGGATTTATTCACCTCGCGGGTGTTCTAAAAATAACCTGAGCTGGGAATGTGCTGACACTAAGACAAAAAAAATGTTATAGCGATACTTAGTGCCACGTCATCCATTGTCATTAATGTGCCAACCAGAGATCTATTGGTTCCTGACACAAAGCGCCTTTTGAAATAATGGTTGGTACATTAGCATAACAATTGTAATGTTTATGAACACGAAGTATCGCAAAAGCAGGCTGAGTACAACAGCTTACAGCTGCTGGGGGCCTGCTTTTACTCCTCACACACTCCCCACTACATTAACTGTTTTGAACACACTACACTCGACTCGCGGTTGATTTTTACGGAGGGAGGAAAACCGGAGAACCCGGAGAAAAATCCTCGAATGCAGATAAGGAATCAACAACAAGCCTAGCTCACATATGGTGCCCGAGCTGGGAATCGAACCCGGGACCGCAGCGGTGAGAGGCGAGTGTTTTACAACTGTGCCAACCTGCATCCCCAAGTATGGGAGATGGACACTCCTGGTCTTACATTGTATTTGATGCGCTGTTGTTGTCGTCGTCATCATTGTCATCATCAGCATCATCATTGTCATGATCAAGATCATTCAAAAAAGATAGGTCGACAAATTTTTAGATGCCATCTGATCGGGTGCCAATATATCTTACATCAATTATTGTAAAGTTAGAATTACGGTTATTTTTTGTGTAAGTTAAGTGGACGTTTAAACTTCTGCTGTTCACAAACTTCGTTTCCATGCAAAGAAGGTGGCTCAACGTTCTTATAGTCATTTTAAAATATATAAAATGCTGAGATACCTATATAATTATATCCAGCTCATTACACGGAACGTTGTGTAATACGGCTGGGAACAGCGTCAAGGAAAGCTTCATTTTCGCTTACCGATTGAAGAGAGTATAAGAAACCTTCTTTTAGTTTGTAGGGAATTGTCGCGCTTTCGTGCGCTAAAGAACTCTGATTGGCTATTACTTTAAGATCTCCATTTTAATTGCCCACATCGGTCACAAATAGGGTTTCACCGGTTTTTAACACTTGATCACGTGAGCCAATAGCCCACTTTCGATATCTGCTTCACTTGCCACGCACAAAGGCTTCAGTATGAAGCTCCGGGGTGAATTAAATTAATATTCTTTCTCCGGGAATAGACTAAATTAAATTTATACCAGAGCCTCAAGTTGTAAAGTAACTGAATGAACTCTCGTTCCAGCCTCTTCCTTATCAGCGCCAACCTTTCAAGTGAACTTCGATCTTGTTATTAAAAACATCAAGGAGCTAAACATACTGGCAGGGGAGGGGTGCGCAGTTGTGTCACGCACAAAAGATGGAGCAAGACTCAAGGTGACTAGATGATTGCAAGTACTTATTATACAAAAGCATACTGGTAGAGACAGATTACCTATTTTTAAATTCTAAGTTATATTTCAAGTTTATCAAAGTGATTTTACAAATAATAAATCTAAATTAGAAAATTGCTTAATTCGCAAGCACAGAAATTCAGCAAATGTCGGTGATGACATCACATCATTAGCATATTGGAAATTAGCATATTGGAAATATGAACCTTTATATATCATAGACGCAACACCCAAATCAAGAAATATTCTACCATTGGACTATCCACTTCATTCACAATCCATATCAAAGATAACTGGCTAAGGCTTATATGCACTTTAAAGTCTCTTAGATAATAAAGGAATAAGTGAACATAACTTTTGTTCAGCCCGCGTAGTACCATTTGCAGCCCGCGTAGTACCATTTGTTCAGCCCGCGTAGTACCATTTGCAGCCCGCGTAGTACCATTTGCAGCCCGCGTAGTACCATTTGCAGCCCGCGTAGTACCATTTGCAGCCCGCGTAGTACCATTTGCAGCCCGCGTAGTACCATTTGCAGCCCGCGTAGTACCATTTGCAGCCCGCGTAGTACCATTTGCAGCCCACGTAGTACCATTTGCAGCCCGTATTGCTTTGGGTGAGGTTCCGTGAGTGCTTCAAACTTGTCAAAATTACTCGCTGGCGAGTCATTGGTGGGATTTGCACCTGAATCGGCTTCCCACGTAAATGCCAAAATCTGATTGGTCTAATTGGATAGGATGATAAGCAAGAGCCAATTAGCTACAGGGCTGCAAATGCTTTTGCAGTCCGATACAGGCGCATTTTCATGAGGGTCGTTATATATTTAGCTGCGTATTTTGATAATAATGAGCATTGGTTCCTCTTAAAGGGACTATGTCAGCTATTTTAAACGCTGAAAATTACATTCAAACTAAAAGAAACCAACAAATAATGGTGTAGATTTATTAAAAGCGTTTTCCTTAGTAAAGTTAAGCTACAGAGAAGCTAATCGGACAACGGATGGCGAGGACGATTATGAAAATCTTCAAAAAGTTAGGCTAACGTTTTTAATTTTTAAACTATTATCTTTGATATTAGCTAATGTTTCTACTCTAGCCTGCTGTATCTTCGAAAATTAACATCGTTTCGTATCGCTTAGTGTATAGACAAGTGTATTTTTCTTATAATAAAAAAATCTACATTATTATTTGATAGAAAATCAGAAAATTTCTGGTGACATTAAGTCCCTTTTTAAGAGATGAGAAGCTTGGTGCACGTTTTTAGAAATCGCTTCTTTGTTCATCGGTGCAGTGGTTTGATTATTTTAGCCTGTGAACCAGTCCCCCTCCCCCTCTTTTTCACTGGAGCCGGTTCACAGGCTAAATTATTTCAGAAATATGGTTGTATGTAAGGATCTACAAACTAGATTAATGCATTCATATCTACTCCACTCAGGTCCCCGATTCCATTCCACTAACACTTTTCTCAAATGGTATTGTGATGTTTGCTGGGCCGTTCAGACCTTATCAGGACCCCACTACACAGGTGAGGTATGGATCAATCACAGTTTCACCCTAACCACCACCCCTCCCCCCTGTTTCACCCTAAATTTAATGGTTAATCATTAATTACACATGTATACCCAAGGGAGGGGTGGGTGGATAGTTATCCAGAAACTCCCACCCCTCCCCCCTGTTTCACCCTAAATTTAATGGTTAATCATTAATTACACATGTATACCCAAGGGAGGGGTGGGTGGATAGTTATCCAGAAACTCCCACCCCTCCCCCCTGTTTCACCCTAAATTTAATGGTTAATCATTAATTACACATGTATACCCAAGGGAGGGGTGGGTGGATAGTTATCCAGAAACTCCCACCCCTCCCCCCTGTTTCACCCTAAATTTAATGGTTAATCATTAATTACACATGTATACCCAAGGGAGGGGTGGGTGGATAGTTATCCAGAAACTCCCACACATACCCCCTGTTTCACCCTAAATTTAATGGTTAATCATTAATTACACATGTATACCCAAGGGAGGGGTGGGTGGATAGTTATCCAGAAACTCCCACCCCTCCCCCCTGTTTCACCCTAAATTTAATGGTTAATCATTAATTACACATGTATACCCAAGGGAGGGGTGGGTGGATAGTTATCCAGAAACTCCCACCCCTCCCCCCTGTTTCACCCTAAATTTAATGGTTAATCATTAATTACACATGTATACCCAAGGGAGGGGTGGGTGGATAGTTATCCAGAAACTCCCACACATACCCCCTGTTTCACCCTAAATTTAATGGTTAATCATTAATTACACATGTATACCCAAGGGAGGGGTGGGTGGATAGTTATCCAGAAACTCCCACCCCTCCCCCCTGTTTCACCCTAAATTTAATGGTTAATCATTAATTACACATGTATACCCAAGGGAGGGGTGGGTGGATAGTTATCCAGAAACCCCCACCCCTCCCCCCTGTTTCACCCTAAATTTAATGGTTAATCATTAATTACACATGTATACCCAAGGGAGGGGTGGGTGGATAGTTATCCAGAAACTCCCACCCCTCCCCCTGTTTCACCCTAAATTTAATGGTTAATCATTAATTACACATGTATACCCAAGGGAGGGGTGGGTGGATAGTTATCCAGAAACTCCCACCCCTCCCCCCTGTTTCACCCTAAATTTAATGGTTAATCATTAATTACACATGTATACCCAAGGGAGGGGTGGGTGGATAGTTATCCAGAAACTCCCACCCCTCCCCCCTGTTTCACCCTAAATTTAATGGTTAATCATTAATTACACATGTATACCCAAGGGAGGGGTGGGTGGATAGTTATCCAGAAACTCCCACCCCTCCCCCCTGTTTCACCCTAAATTTAATGGTTAATCATTAATTACACATGTATACCCAAGGGAGGGGTGGGTGGATAGTTATCCAGAAACTCCCACCCCTCCCCCCTGTTTCACCCTAAATTTAATGGTTAATCATTAATTACACATGTATACCCAAGGGAGGGGTGGGTGGATAGTTATCCAGAAACTCCCACACATACCCCCTGTTTCACCCTAAATTTAATGGTTAATCATTAATTACACATGTATACCCAAGGGAGGGGTGGGTGGATAGTTATCCAGAAACTCCCACCCCTCCCCCCTGTTTCACCCTAAATTTAATGGTTAATCATTAATTACACATGTATACCCAAGGGAGGGGTGGGTGGATAGTTATCCAGAAACCCCCACCCCTCCCCCCTGTTTCACCCTAAATTTAATGGTTAATCATTAATTACACATGTATACCCAAGGGAGGGGTGGGTGGATAGTTATCCAGAAACTCCCACCCCTCCCCCCTGTTTCACCCTAAATTTAATGGTTAATCATTAATTACACATGTATACCCAAGGGAGGGGTGGGTGGATAGTTATCCAGAAACTCCCACCCCTCCCCCCTGTTTCACCCTAAATTTAATGGTTAATCATTAATTACACATGTATACCCAAGGGAGGGGTGGGTGGATAGTTATCCAGAAACTCCCACACATACCCCCTGTTTCACCCTAAATTTAATGGTTAATCATTAATTACACATGTATACCCAAGGGAGGGGTGGGTGGATAGTTATCCAGAAACTCCCACCCCTCCCCCCTGTTTCACCCTAAATTTAATGGTTAATCATTAATTACACATGTATACCCAAGGGAGGGGTGGGTGGATAGTTATCCAGAAACCCCCACCCCTCCCCCCTGTTTCACCCTAAATTTAATGGTTAATCATTAATTACACATGTATACCCAAGGGAGGGGTGGGTGGATAGTTATCCAGAAACTCCCACCCCTCCCCCCTGTTTCACCCTAAATTTAATGGTTAATCATTAATTACACATGTATACCCAAGGGAGGGGTGGGTGGATAGTTATCCAGAAACTCCCACCCCTCCCCCCTGTTTCACCCTAAATTTAATGGTTAATCATTAATTACACATGTATACCCAAGGGAGGGGTGGGTGGATAGTTATCCAGAAACTCCCACACATACCCCCTGTTTCACCCTAAATTTAATGGTTAATCATTAATTACACATGTATACCCAAGGGAGGGGTGGGTGGATAGTTATCCAGAAACTCCCACCCCTCCCCCCTGTTTCACCCTAAATTTAATGGTTAATCATTAATTACACATGTATACCCAAGGGAGGGGTGGGTGGATAGTTATCCAGAAACTCCCACCCCTCCCCCCTGTTTCACCCTAAATTGAATGGTTAATCATTAATTACACATGTATACCCAAGGGAGGGGTGTGTGGATAGTTATCCAGAAACTCCCACCCCTCCCCCCTGTTTCACCCTAAATTGAATGGTTAATCATTAATTACACATGTATACCTAAGGGAGGGGTGGGTGGATAGTTATCCAGAAACTCCCACACATACCCCCTGTTTCACCCTAAATTGAATGGTTAATCATTAATTACACATGTATACCCAAGGGAGGGGTGGGTGGATAGTTATCCAGAAACTCCCACACATACCCCCTGTTTCACCCTAAATTGAATGGTTAATCATTAATTACACATGTATACCCAAGGGAGGGGTGGGTGGATAGTTATCCAGAAACTCCCACACATACCCCCTGTTTCACCCTAAATTGAATGGTTAATCATTAATTACACATGTATACCCAAGGGAGGGGTGGGTGGATAGTTATCCAGAAACTCCCACACATACCCCCTGTTTCACCCTAAATTTAATGGTTAATCATTAATTACACATGTATACCCAAGGGAGGGGTGGGTGGATAGTTATCCAGAAACTCCCACCCCTCCCCCCTGTTTCACCCTAAATTTAATGGTTAATCATTAATTACACATGTATACCCAAGGGAGGGGTGGGTGGATAGTTATCCAGAAACTCCCACACATACCCCCTGTTTCACCCTAAATTTAATGGTTAATCATTAATTACACATGTATACCCAAGGGAGGGGTGGGTGGATAGTTATCCAGAAACTCCCACCCCTCCCCCCTATTTCACCCTAAATTTAATGGTTAATCATTAATTACACATGTATACCCAAGGGAGGGGTGGGTGGATAGTTATCCAGAAACTCCCACACATACCCCCTGTTTCACCCTAAATTGAATGGTTAATCATTAATTACACATGTATACCCAAGGGAGGGGTGGGTGGATAGTTATCCAGAAACTCCCACACATACCCCCTGTTTCACCCTAAATTTAATGGTTAATCATTAATTACACATGTATACCCAAGGGAGGGGTGGGTGGATAGTTATCCAGAAACTCCCACACATACCCCCTGTTTCACCCTAAATTTAATGGTTAATCATTAATTACACATGTATACCCAAGGGAGGGGTGGGTGGATAGTTATCCAGAAACTCCCACACATACCCCCTGTTTCACCCTAAATTTAATGGTTAATCATTAATTACACATGTATACCCAAGGGAGGGGTGGGTGGATAGTTATCCAGAAACTCCCACCCCTCCCCCCTGTTTCACCCTAAATTTAATGGTTAATCATTAATTACACATGTATACCCAAGGGAGGGGTGGGTGGATAGTTATCCAGAAACTCCCACACATACCCCCTGTTTCACCCTAAATTTAATGGTTAATCATTAATTACACATGTATACCCAAGGGAGGGGTGGGTGGATAGTTATCCAGAAACTCCCACCCCTCCCCCCTGTTTCACCCTAAATTTAATGGTTAATCATTAATTACACATGTATACCCAAGGGAGGGGTGGGTGGATAGTTATCCAGAAACCCCCACCCCTCCCCCCTGTTTCACCCTAAATTTAATGGTTAATCATTAATTACACATGTATACCCAAGGGAGGGGTGGGTGGATAGTTATCCAGAAACTCCCACACATACCCCCTGTTTCACCCTAAATTTAATGGTTAATCATTAATTACACATGTATACCCAAGGGAGGGGTGGGTGGATAGTTATCCAGAAACTCCCACCCCTCCCCCCTGTTTCACCCTAAATTTAATGGTTAATCATTAATTACACATGTATACCCAAGGGAGGGGTGGGTGGATAGTTATCCAGAAACTCCCACACATACCCCCTGTTTCACCCTAAATTTAATGGTTAATCATTAATTACACATGTATACCCAAGGGAGGGGTGGGTGGATAGTTATCCAGAAACTCCCACCCCTCCCCCCTGTTTCACCCTAAATTTAATGGTTAATCATTAATTACACATGTATACCCAAGGGAGGGGTGGGTGGATAGTTATCCAGAAACTCCCACACATACCCCCTGTTTCACCCTAAATTTAATGGTTAATCATTAATTACACATGTATACCCAAGGGAGGGGTGGGTGGATAGTTATCCAGAAACTCCCACACATACCCCCTGTTTCACCCTAAATTTAATGGTTAATCATTAATTACACATGTATACCCAAGGGAGGGGTGGGTGGATAGTTATCCAGAAACTCCCACCCCTCCCCCCTGTTTCACCCTAAATTTAATGGTTAATCATTAATTACACATGTATACCCAAGGGAGGGGTGGGTGGATAGTTATCCAGAAACTCCCACACATACCCCCTGTTTCACCCTAAATTTAATGGTTAATCATTAATTACACATGTATACCCAAGGGAGGGGTGGGTGGATAGTTATCCAGAAACTCCCACCCCTCCCCCCTGTTTCACCCTAAATTTAATGGTTAATCATTAATTACACATGTATACCCAAGGGAGGGGTGGGTGGATAGTTATCCAGAAACTCCCACACATACCCCCTGTTTCACCCTAAATTTAATGGTTAATCATTAATTACACATGTATACCCAAGGGAGGGGTGGGTGGATAGTTATCCAGAAACTCCCACACATACCCCCTGTTTCACCCTAAATTTAATGGTTAATCATTAATTACACATGTATACCCAAGGGAGGGGTGGGTGGATAGTTATCCAGAAACTCCCACACATACCCCCTGTTTCACCCTAAATTTAATGGTTAATCATTAATTACACATGTATACCCAAGGGAGGGGTGGGTGGAGAGTTTAATGGTTAATTACTAATTACACATGTATACCCAAGGGAGGGGTGGGTGGATAGTTATCCAGAAACTCCCACACATACCCCGTTTCACCCTAAATTTAATAGTTAAGTAATGGTTTGTATAAGAACTGGAGCAAGATCTATTGTTCCACGGCAATGAATGTGATTTCACTAATCCCACATAGAAAAATGGTTCAATTTTTTCTGAAGATATCGCTTGACTAGTGGTATTAATGTTCTCAAATTAAAGAAGAATAAATATGAAATGAAAAGAAAATGTCAATAATATTTTCGTTCGTTGTGTATGTTTTTGATTCCAAAACCGCAAATTCAGCCAATAGAAAGACACTAAAACAAAAGCGGAGATAATATAAAATATTTCAATGTTCCCCACATAGGATTTCTTTCTCTCTTTTTACATAGTTACATATTGTCCACTTCAATCATTTTCTTTAAAAAAGTATTGTGAAATCAGAGTTCTTTCCTATTTTTAGGAGGTTTATTTTTGTTTAACCAATGAGTAATCAAGTTTCAACAATAGAAAAATTAACACCTTTGTGCATTCCTGGCCGTAGAGTGCTCCTGTCCTTACGTGAACCATTACTTAATCATTAATTACACATGTGTACCCAAGGGAGGGGTGGGTGGAGAGTTTAATGGTTACTCATTAATTACACATGTGTACCCAAGGGAGGGGTGGGTGGATAGTTTAATGGTTACTCATTAATTACACATGTGTACCCAAGGGAGGTGTGGGTGGAGAGTTTAATGGTTAATCATTAATTACACATGTGTACCCAAGGGAGGTGTGGGTGGAGAGTTTAATGGTTAATCATTAATTACACATGTGTACCCAAGGGAGGGGTGGGTGGAGAGTTTAATGGTTACTCATTAATTACACATGTGTACCCAAGGGAGGTGTGGGTGGAGAGTTTAATGGTTAATCATTAATTACACATGTGTACCCAAGGGAGGGGTGGGTGGAGAGTTTAATGGTTAATCATTAATTACACATGTGTACCCAAGGGAGGGGTGGGTGGAGAGTTTAATGGTTACTCATTAATTACACATGTGTACCCAAGGGAGGGGTGGGTGGATAGTTTAATGATTAATCATTAATTACACATGTGTACCCAAGGGAGGTGTGGGTGGAGAGTTTAATGGTTACTCATTAATTACACATGTGTACCCAAGGGAGGGGTGGGTGGATAGTTTAATGATTAATCATTAATTACACATGTGTACCCAAGGGAGGGGTGGGTGGAGAGTTTAATGGTTACTCATTAATTACACATGTGTACCCAAGGGAGGGGTGGGTGGATAGTTTAATGATTAATCATTAATTACACATGTGTACCCAAGGGAGGGGTGGGTGGATAGTTTAATGGTTACTCATTAATTACACATGTGTACCCAAGGGAGGTGTGGGTGGAGAGTTTAATGGTTACTCATTAATTACACATGTGTACCCAAGGGAGGGGTGGGTGGATAGTTTAATGGTTAATCATTAATTACACATGTGTACCCAAGGGAGGGGTGGGTGGAGAGTTTAATGGTTAATCATTAATTACACATGTGTACCCAAGGGAGGGGTGGGTGGATAGTTTAATGATTAATCATTAATTACACATGTGTACCCAAGGGAGGGGTGGGTGGATAGTTTAATGGTTACTCATTAATTACACATGTGTACCCAAGGGAGGTGTGGGTGGAGAGTTTAATGGTTACTCATTAATTACACATGTGTACCCAAGGGAGGGGTGGGTGGATAGTTTAATGGTTAATCATTAATTACACATGTGTACCCAAGGGAGGGGTGGGTGGAGAGTTTAATGGTTAATCATTAATTACACATGTGTACCCAAGGGAGGGGTGGGTGGATAGTTTAATGATTAATCATTAATTACACATGTGTACCCAAGGGAGGGGTGGGTGGAGAGTTTCCCAGAAACCGTGATTGATCTGGTATTGGATATCTGGTATTGGATATCTGGTATTGGATATCTGGTATTGGATATCTGGTATTGGATATCTGGTATTGGATATCTGGTATTGGATATCTGGTATTGGATATCTGGTATTTCGACGTTGTGTTTGTGCCCCACAGAGGCAGACCCCATAGTATGTGGATTTATTTTCAATTGGTTGCCATTGTCACTAATTACAGTTTAACACCACTAAATTATCTCCAATTCTGATTGAATTAAATTGATCACGTAACGTGATATTATATACACTCGTCAGTCGTATGTTCTATTATAATTGTGCGGCGTATTTTTTTCATGTAGCCCAGTTAATGCACAATTATCATAACTGTACACTTCCACTTATCTTTAAAGTGCCTATCACCCTTTTGCAATTTTGATAGCTTATGAACATCCGAAAAGTTTTGAGTACTTCTGTGAGGAAAGTTTTGGTTTAAAGTGAATACTTTATGTTCTACGCTTGTTTGAAATCGTGTAAATGTGACCTTTCCTGACCCATGACCGCGTAAGTAAAACCTGGGTAGACGTCATCTCATTAATGCATCATTCTCCATGGCGCCTTTTTATCACAACAACATCGATGCATAGAAAATATACACAGTTTTTTAGTTGTTAGTAAAGAAAAAAGTCATTTTAGTCAACATGTTAAGTATTTCTTCAAATAATTGCAAAGCCGAATTAATTATATGACGTCAAGATGACGTCTACCCAGGTTTCGACCCAGTCTTTTACTTACGCGGTCATGGGTCAGGAAAGGTCACATTTACACGATTTCAAACAAGCGTAGAACATAAAGTATTCACTTTAAACCAAAACTTTCTTCACAGAAGTACTCAAAACTTTTCGGAGGTTCATAAGCTATCAAAATTGCAAAAGGGTGATAGGCACTTTAATGACTTTTTTACACCTATTAACAGAGTCCATAATTATAATACCAGACTTCTAATTTTGGTAAATTTAACATACGATTTCAGTGGTGAACAATAACGGCTGATAGTAGCCAGCGGGAATTTGATGTTCTTAAATAAATATTAGGCCGAGAACGAAGTGGTCCAACGACGTGATTCAGATTTCTATATATTACTATTGCTCTCTTGAAAATGTTATGTGCAATTCTTTCTATGAATATTTGGGTTTATGATTTATTTCTTGTTGTTGTTGATTTGTTCCACTAGCAATGTATGAGGGATATTATGGAAGGTTACTTCCCATCTGAACTGCAACCAAGATATCCAGATGGGGTACCAATCAGTGTAAGTCTGGTGGATCTAATGTTACACTCAGACCACCCTTATCAAACCCTGGTAGTGCCGTGGAACATACCTTTTCAGGCTTCATGTCCTCGTCCGTAGCCTGGGCTAGTGTCCCTACTCTAAAATGACCATATGATCTTCGCTTTCACATGACGCCATCACCGCCATCTTGGTTAACGTGGCTTCTGTTGTTTGCTCAACTAACATGGTCACCACGTCATTGTGATTTGGAAATGTATTAAAAGCCAATAATAATACAGTGCCTATTATTAGTGTCCAATGCACTTATCCTACAGAACACACTGGATTTCTGAAACACCCTGATGTTCATTATGACGTCATCATGAAATACGGGCGTCCTATTGTAAAATAAAATGAAACGAATCGAACCGAAATGAAATGAAATGAAAGACAATAGGCCTTAGGACTTTGTACAACATTTCCTCTCAAAACATTTTAAGTGAGGCTTGGCCAAGAGCAGGATGTGATCATGCATAATACCTCTTGTATGTTCATCGTTAGAGCAGGATGTGATCATGAATAGTACCTCTTGTATGTTCATCGTTAGAGCAGGATGTGGTCATGCATAATACCTCTTGTATGTTCATCGTTAGAGCAGGATGTGATCATGAATGGTACCTCTTGTATGTTCATCGTTAGAGCAGGATGTGATCATGCATAGTACCTCTTGTATGTTCATCGTTAGAGCAGGATGTGATCATGCATAATACCTCTTGTATGTTCATCGTTAGAGCAGGATGTGATCATGCATAATACCTCTTGTATGTTCATCATTAGAGCAGGATGTGATCATGCACAATACCTCTTGTATGTTAATCGTTAGAGCAGGATGTGATCATGCACAATACCTCTTGTATGTTCATCGTTAGAGCAGGATGTGATCATGCATAATACCTCTTGTATGTTCATCGTTAGAGCAGGATGTGATCATGCATAATACCTCTTGTATATTCATCGTTAGAACAGGATGTGATCATGCATAATACCTCTTGTATGTTCATCGTTATAAAGTGCCTATCAGCCCAGATTTTGTTATCATTAAAATCTATTCTACATCAAGTAAATAGGCGAATAGTAAAATATGTCTTGATTTTGTTGCATATGAGTAATCGAGGTCTCTATTTCCAATATGCTAATGATGTGATGTCATTTATGAGGCCTCGTTTATTATACAAAAACATGCTGACAGGGATTAATATTTTTTCTCCACATCCATGTTACATTTGGGCCTTGTATCAATGATTTTACCAAATATTTTGTATAAATCATGTGACATCACACAATTGGCCAGGGGCGGATCTAGGATTTTTTAGGGGGGCTGCAAACATAGCGCCGTTTTGGATTTTTTTTTTCGGGATGTACTAAATATTCTGCATGGCTTTAATTTCTGAAGGTCAGAATAATACAACTATTACATAAATACAGTTCCATAAAAATAAAACCGAAACAAAATGGTAAATAAGTATGAATAACGTACTAAGTAAGTAAAGTAAATATCGTACGAGTTTGGAGAGCTGCTCTCGAAAGGCTAGGAAATCTAACATTCTAGAGTCTACCCCCTCCCCTAAATCCGCCCCTGTTGGCATATTGGAAATATTAACCTCTAACTCATTGGTGCAACACTCAAATCATTTTGTTTTAATTATTCACCTTATTGTAGAATCGATTTTAATAATAACACAATTGGGCCAGAATGAGTGCGTTTTCATTATTGAATTCTGTTTCAGGTGACTGACCAGCGTGACGTTGTATACCAAGATAGACGCACAGAAATCCTATTTCCAGGTGCAGGGCAGAGCCTTGTAAAGAATGCTCAACAACCCAACTCTAAACAACCTAAAGTTATTAGCGAAATAGCAGGTACAGTTTGAACTCTGGGGCTTAGTACTACAGTACAGTGATACCAATGCCGCTGCATGTACGTACACGAAATAAGAACGCGAATCCATAATGCCTAAACACCAATGGAGCAGTTCGTCAATCATGTGCACACATCAATTTTTTTCTCTCGTATAAACATTAGGCCAAATCTAGATGGCAATTTCTTGTGTTCATGCAGGTAACAAAGGTTCTTTGGATCAGTTCCTCTCTCGGCTTCCTCAGTCGGTTATCAAGGGTGGGAAGATTATTGACGTACGATCTGGGGTAGAGGAAACTATCAAGGTAGGCATTAGATATTCCAGTGCGAATTATTCACGAGATGTAATTAAAATGTTTTGCCGCCTAACATGAAGCTCAGTAATCTTCCACATGGTCCTCTGTTAACCAATAGGCCTTTGGCAGAATACAGTCACGTGCTTGTACTGGACCTCAAACAATACCTGACTTCATTTATTTGAATGCACTTCGGTACGACATCGGTAGGGTTTTCAGCAATTAAACCTGTTTGTAAATGTTATTTTCCACCTCCAATCGTTTTTGAAGATTGTTTGTCATCCAAAAGCCTTTTCCCATGGGATCACGAGCTCAATTCATTCGTTGTTGAAGTGATGTATTAGCACGTGACTCTTTCCTGAAAAAGGCCTATTAGCCCTTCCAGTTAATATTTGATTTGAGAAGACGTGAAGATCAAGTCATCTACTGTTGGAGATTATGTAAAGGCGCACCTTCTACAGATGGTGTTGTGCAAAAATTAACACGCCATAAAATTAACGCGAATTTCTGAAAAGTTACATTTACGTGCATTAAATTAACGCGATTTTCCGTCCGAAATATTTTTACGTGCATTTGATTAACGCGAATTTGATGTCTTAGGTATAATAAGCTATAGCAAACTGCGCATTTTACAAGACATAACAACAACTTCCAACAAGCCATCCCCACTTGTCCAAGGCGGCCTTGAAATACCCATTGAGGTAACTGTGAAATGAAAAGACTTAAAAGCCATTGACATTCTAAACAAGAGAGTAGAAGAAGTGAGCTACCCTCTGGGAGAGGACGATCATGATCACTACATCGACGAATCAAAAGACATTTTAAAGTCCCTGTTACTTGAAGAGGTGTCAAGTGAGTCTGAAAGTGAAGCCGACTAATATGATTTGGCATGAAATAAAGGTGTCTTCAAATAACGATGCTGTAAATTAGTGGTATTTTAATTAACGATGCTATAAATTAAGGGGCATTTAATTAACGCGAAATTTTGAAATTCGCGTTAATAACATGCTTCGTTAATTTCCTATATTAAGGTACACAGTTTGTTAGTCATGTGTTGCATGTTTGCTTTGATTGTAACCATGGATCATAAAAAGATTGTAACCATCCCACATGTGCGCGAGGTTCGTCAGTTCATATGAACATCGCTGAAAATAACTGTGTCCAGCCCCGCGAACTGCGAATTTAAACTTCCCTGACAGTCCCTTTAGAATCCATATGGTTGTTCGTCTGGTGATTAAACCAACGATCGATGTCCCGAAAGTCAAACTCGCGCACCACCAGGTGAGCTGTTTAACGTGAGGCCGGTTTGACTTGACCGGAAGTACATGTAATGCTCACATAGTTCAATCATCTGCGCATGTTACATTCCATAGCAGCGTTAAACGTCGTCCCAGATGTGAATAAATATTCACAAAAGCTCCACGTTTTACGGGAAACGCCAGCTTTTGTTTAAGTTTCCTCAAAGTTCACAACTCACTTTCAATAGACATCGGTAAGCGTCAAAACTGTGCTCGAGTGGTCATATCTGCCGTTTGCGGTAAGAATAAAACGCAGTGTTTAATCTCGCTAATAATTATGATCATTTGACGGCGTTCTGCTATGGAATGTGACATTCGAAGAAAGTTTAAGCCCATGAGCTAACTTCTGGCTTGCGCCTCCTCAGAGAACGATATCGACTCGTGTTACGGAAAGGGTACATGCTCTCTTTTATTTCCACCAATCAGGGCTCAGGCGGTCAACCTGACGTAGTTGTTGTCAACACACCAGCTCTTGAAGAAATCAAATCACGGTAAGTGTTAAATCTTAATGTATTAGTACGAGTTTGAAAGTCCTCAGTTAATTTACGGCAATTTCGTAGCTCTGTCGTGACCGTACCGTTTTTGCCTTCTCGTAATTTTCTGCGCAATCACGCAATTTGGTTGGATGAGAAGGTTAAATATGAAAACTGCCTTGTGGTTGGTGTGTATTAGTGAGCAATCTTCTATTGGATCGATATTTTACGTGTGCAAAAATCCAATAATTGTTCACCAAGAAGTGCTTTGGCAGCGAGGAGGAACCACGTACCTGGTTTGGGTGATTTTTCACTAGCTGTCTTAATCCAAATGTTTTATTCTTTAGATCTTAACAACTTTTACCAATAGGCGATTTGCATCAACTGCCAGAATCATTTTTCACAAACACAATGGTCTAAACAAGAGGAACAAAGCACAAATAATTCTGGTAGTGGTAAAACTGGGGTGCTTTACATCAAACCACCTGGTTGGGAATAAAAAATAATAATAAGAAAGAAGAGAAATAAACAAATAACATAAAAATGGCACGCGCATTCTCCAAAAAGGGCGGGAAAAGTTATATTACCACAACCGGTAGCCCACGTTTTCCAAAACTTTCGACTCGTACCAATTGATTTTCCAACAAGAATTTCTGGTTATTCGGTGTAAATGGAAGCACCCCTGGTATGTAACATATAATTGATATCTAAAATTGAGAGGATATACGATTACAGGAACTAAATACTGACGCCTTTCTAATTCTGTTTGTCATTTTACAGAGCTGAAGACAACGAGAAGCGGGGAGAGAGGCCTAAGTCTACTTCCTCTCGTATAACAACATTAAGAATAAAATCAGTAACCGGAGAGAAGGTATTTTGCCATCTACTTCGTAAGTTGCAATTTTACCATTAGAAGTGTGATATCCAAAATAGGGAGGTGAAACGAGTTTAAAAGCTACGTAAAACTACATTGTATTTAAGAGCATTACCAGTAATTAACTCCAGAGTGTACCAGGGTGGGAAATAACTAAACCAACAATACTTAACAGGGGGTAGCCAGAGTTTGAAGTAGGAGGATCCTAACCGCTCGCGGCGAAGGCGCGTGATCAGCGCTGCAAGCGGAAGCCGTTGGGATATACCGGGGGAATGTCCCCCTCCCCCCGGGCAATTTTGAAAATTTAAGGTCAACCTCGTGACCCTGCTCGTGACCAGGGTCTTCTCGGTCAGATCCAAGATGGCGGCTACTGCGGGAGAACACAACTGTCGCGTATTCTGATTGGCCCTTCGATAATGACGCAAGGGTTGTTCTTACAATGCTTTTTATTGGCCCAACAGACTGAGTCCAGAGAGATGAACTTGTATATAGATTCGATTGATCAAAGTTATCAATAAAACGATTTTAAATAACCTTAAATACGTTGCGTAGGTAGAGCAATAGATGAAGTGTATACCAAACTCGTTGCATGGCACTACACAACACACGCTATGACGTAGCTAGCGTCTAATCCGCATGCTCACATCTTATTACCGGTAGAGTGGCAACCATGTACAGCTGTTTCGTCCTTGTTAGGACTCATCAGCATGGCATAGCCCCCAAGACCGTCAGCCTCAGTTTAGATCATAGGCCTCAGAATCTGGTTACTCTAACGGCGAGCTCGAAAGCTGCTTTAAACCCCAGCCACCACGCTAACACGTGTGGGAGCTAGAGATGTGAACAAGCGCTATAGCAATGTGGATCTCTCCGAAGAGGATCTAGTAGTGCAAAATGGAAATAACACGGCCAAATCCGAAATTATAATACCAAACTCGTTGCATGGCACTACACAACACACGCTATGACGTAGCTAGCGTCTAATACGCATGCTCACATCTTATTACCGGTAGAGTGGCAACCATGTACAGCTAGACGCTGGCTACGTCATAGCGTGTGTTGTGTAGTGCCATGCAACGAGTTTGGAAGTGTATACACCTCATTCATAAGGGCGTTGTCTATGTATTTTAACAATTTAGCTACATGTTCAATGTATGAAAAACAACATCCTTGCCATGCGAAAGAGGATGCCAACATTAGTGATTCTGTAGAATTTGAGTGTTGTACCATAAAAGGCTGTAAAGTTACAGCGATTTGAAATTAGAGATCTGTATGAGAAAAACCATGCAGGCCTTTACAGCCTCGCTTTCATGTATTTTCTACATTTAAATTGTCAATAACTTGACAGCAATTTGAAACGTTGCTTTCAAACTGGTCAATTACTAATTTAGGTACGATCTTTCATGTGGTAGCAATAGTTTCTCTGTACACATTAATCTTCCAATTTATGCAAATTAGGTGGCGGCCATTATGAATGAGGTCTATACTGGGTAGTTTTCTGGTAAGTTTCATCAGTGAGAAAGCCAGGAGAAGCCGTTTAACTCGATCGCTTCGCTTCAAAGCTAACGGAAAATGAACGGCTTTTTAGGATTCTCTTCTAGCTTAGATACATCCTGGTAGCATTGATACCCTTCCACAGTTTCTTTATCCAAGTAAAACCCATTTCGAGCCGTTTAGTAGACCTGGTTTCACTGCATCGTACGCCGCGTGGAATTACCGTTAATCGCATCTCGCTCACTCCAGATTGGGATACCTATGGTTTGTAGGCACGTGATGTAGGCATGTAGGCATGTTTAGTTTGGCCACCATCTTGGATGTTCACATCACGTGATTAAAATTTCCAGGATATCCCCCCCTGGATACGCTCCTGCTTACCACACCACAGTCAGGAGCCCATTACCAGGAGCGTCCATCTTCCCCACTGTGTCTGTACCCCAGCACAGAGGTGGATGAGGCTATTTTTAGCATTGCGTTTCGCGCGAAAAAGAACGAAGGTAGGCTATTCTTAGCCAATCAGATAGCTAACGTTACTTCTCATTATCATTCTTCTCACTTTCGACGCGGGAATTCGAATTGCTGGTTTTCACTAAATCCCCAGAGATTCAAATGTTGGTGCCCCAACAAAAGAAGCTAACGAGGGATCTATTGTTTAAGGGCACCAACATGGCGGCGACCTCTTTTCGCGGGAATTTCGAATCTAAAAATAGCCTCATCTACCTCTGTGCTGGGGACCCAACCCATAACAGAGGAACGCTCCTGGTAATGGGCTCCTGCCACAGTTACATGTCTCTCTTTTTTCGATTCACAGACATACATTTTAAAGATGAACTTTACAGATACTATATCAGAATTACGGCACAGTCTGGATGCAGTCAGGTACAATTCTTAGTTACTGCTATCAGTAGTTAAATATGACACATGCTTATTCTGTAGTTTCAGTCATGACTCCCGGATTGGTCATGTGCAGTTGTTCAAGTCTTTTGTTTCAACTGGTGGGCCACGATTGACTTAAATCTGCCTACCCGCCAAATAAACAAAGGATTTGTACAACTGCGCATGAACCGTAAACTGGTCTACAGGCCTTTTGCAGGAAACAGACACGTGCTGATATACTGCGTAGCCGTCACTTCAATAACCAGTGAACTACGCTCGTGATCGGCCATGGGAAAGGCTTTACTGGATGGCATACAAAACGCTGTTTTAGGAAGAGGAGTTGGAAAATAGCGTTTACAAACAGGTTTTGTAAATAAGATTATCGATCTCGTACAAGCTAGAAGTGCTTGGATTTTGTTGCCGTCCAGTACAGTCACGTGTTTGCAAATGGCCCATTGTACAGCAATAGCTGAGCCCGTGTTTTCAAAATGTGCCGTCAGCGGCATCCTTCGGCAACTTTCCCATTTGCGACGCATGCTTGCTCATAATAAATAAAAGTCTCACAAATGGAAGGCAAAGCACCTTGCAATGCATGCCTACTTCGGTCGCGGCTAGATTCCATCCGCCAGAAGGTCGAATTGCAATTTTCTCGATGTTATATTTCTAGGGTACAAACTAAAGCGGCACTTAGAAATTTAAAGAATGTAATATATAAAGTGGTAAGCTGTAGTGCTAAGTGTGCACGCCCTACGAGGGAAAGAAAAAAAATCTCTGACCCAAGTGGGACTCGAACCCAACGACCTCCAGGTTACATGTCTGGCGCTCTACCAACTGAGCTATCAAGTCAGATGAGAGCAATCGTGGGTATTGGTGCGTTATATGGGGTCACGGCGATTATATATGTATATGTATTTATGATATTAAATCATGTTTGCCGCGTAGCACTATATAGTAAGTGTAAAGAATGTAATATATAAAGTGGTAAGCTGTAGTGCTAAGTGTGCACGCCCTACGAGGGAAAGAGAAAAAATATCTGACCCAAGTGGGACTCGAACCCAACGACCCTTAGAAATTTAGGCGAACAAGTACGCTTCCCTCAACTATATATAAAAATGTCGGCTCCACGAAGACTCAAACCGAAACCCTAACCCATGTATTAACCGAAACCCTAACAGTCACTATCCCTTTCGCCACGAGGGATTTGCTGTAAACAACCGCTTTTTTAGAACTTTTATACTGCATGCTGTTTGATTAGCAGGCGTTAGACACCAGTTCCTGCTCTCAATGAAGTATTTTAGTGCAGTGCATTTTGGGATTGCGTCCTTCTGGCGGATGGAATCTAGCTCTAACCGCCTACTTCAATTATTCCAATGTCTACTTTCCGACAAGACTTGTGAAAACACTGGCCGAGATTTTATTTAAGTTTCCTCAAAGTACTAAATAAATCTGTAAAAGAAATGGAAAAGAATTCTCACATTCACAACAACCCACCTTCACGTAGAAAACGCAAACGGCAAACCGCAAACGCGGGAAAATCATGGTCGAGTGGTCACTTCTGCCGTTAGCGGGAAGAAAAACCGCGATGCTTAATCTCGCAACTGTCATAATAAATTCAAAAGATGTAGATAGATACGGAAATTAGGTTGTATGGGGGAAAAGCCTTTTGAATAACGAAGAAAATTGAATCAAATATTGTTAATGCTACTGCTGTCCCGGATTATACGGGATATATAGTCCCGGATTTTAGTCATTTGTCCCACATCCTGTGAACATGTCCTGGATTTTCGTTCCGCGTTTCGGTCCCGCATTTTTACTTGTATGCTATCAACTTATTTTGTTTTAACATTTTTGTTTCTGTCCCAAATTTCCCTTTTAACAGTTTTTGGGGGTTGCAAAGATAAGTGAACGAACGTTTTCTTATACTGTCGTGTCAGCCCCTTCGTGTCCCACATTTGAATTCTGCAATATTGACAAGCACATGTATATGTTGGTACTAACTTTGTGATTTATTGATATACTCATGCATTTAAAAAAACTTTTGTTCAAGGCCCAAGGGATCGCCTGCATACCAAATCAAGTCTTCTTTTCCAAACAAAGTGTACAGTGACCTGGATGCAACTTTACAAGAGTGTGACCTCGTACCCAATGCTACTCTTCATCTCCTCCATAAAAAGAGCTAATGTGCGCATGTTTTATGCAGGGTGTTTCCCTGGATTTGTAAATTGGGGGAGAAAGTGTATTTTATATGAACCAATCAAAATGTGTTGGCCGACTGTCGGTGGACAATCTGACACATTAATTAATCTGCATGATTGTAACTGTAGATATCAGGGTAGTTGAAGGTTGTCAGTAATTGTAAGAAACGGCCTTCGAGTTTGAATTGAACTTTATAGACCAGTTTACGGTTCATGCGCAGTTGTTCAAGTATTTAGTTTCAACTGGCGGGCCACCACTTTCTAACATCTGCCTGACCTCCAAATAAACAAAGGATTTTACAACTGCACATGAACCGTAAACTGGTCTATTTAGTCTGTGTACAAGAACCTAGAAGATGGCTGGCCCCGAAGATGTGCTGCTGTATTGTTTTACTGGCACGTAACTAGACCACAAAGTGTAGCATCTGATACAATACGCATAATGCAAACTAGTGATGCAAACTAGTGATGCGAGAGATATCACAGAAACAGTTGGCCAACAGGTGTCGGTTGGATCATAATTTCAGTAGTACCCTTTCTCCTGAACTTGGATATGGATTTCTAACCTGAAACAGCCATTTACTTTGTTTGTCAGTCCCAGAGATGGCTGTATTTCAGGCTAATGGTTTCCTATTAGTGTGAATCTCTCCGAGCGACAACCTCTCACAAGCAACCATGTTTAAAAAAGAAAAACGTTTTGTTCCTAAGTCAGATCACTATGTATTTGAAACCTGTTCTCCACTCTAGTTAGCATCAGGGGCCACCTTTCAAGGCATTGTGATTTCCTGTTTGTTGTTGTTTTGTTTTTACCTCAAAAAGTTATACTGCTTCTGTTAAAATCAATTACCATTATAATTGTTATTGTTTTTGATTATATTTGCAGTCATTATCTCACGTGGTCTTGTAATATAAAAGTGACTCAGTTGTTGCTTTGACTACCACCCAATTAGACCGTGTGAGACTACAAATTGGGCTACCTGTGGTGGCTACTCTTTTTAGCAACCACTTTTGTCTGACATTACCGGTTGCTGCTTTTGAGATCAGAGATTCATCTGTAATTACATTCATAGTTCAGACTTATGTTTCTCAGCATCCATGGCCACTTGAATGAGAATTTTCCCGGTGTTGAGATTCTGTTCCATCTTTCTGTGTGCATCTTGGATTTGCTCCATAGGATAAACAGAGTCAATGTTTGGCTTCAACTTGCCACTTGTGAAGTGATGAAGGGCCGTCTTTGAAAACTCATTTATCAACTTTGCCTTGTACTTAAAAGAAAAAAAAGAAATATTACTGTATCATAGCTAGTGTTTTCAGTGTTTAACAAAAAATTGTGGTCAAAGAATTTGTCATGAATACTCAATGAATATATGTACACAGCCAACCATCTCGGTGCAAGAGTGTCATTCAAATAATGTATGCACTTTGTGTGTTTCTGGAAGCCTCTAGTCTGAAAATACATAACACTCAGCATCCGAAAGGTATTCGTAATTTGCAAATATTCCGAGTCTGTGCTAAAAGTCTGTGCTAAAAGTCTAAGAGTCTGTGCTAAAAGGACTGCAACCATCAACAAAGCTTTATACCTCTTGTGACCTGCTTTTCAATGTAGTTCCAGTAATTGTTGCACGTTTTTGTAACAACTGTGCAAGGATGTCTCCATTGACATTTCCTCCACCCAGTAGTCCATACACCACCCATCGACCATCTCTAGCCAAGCTTTTAGCATTTTGTTCCCAGAAAGAACCACCAACACAGTCAGTTATGATGTCTACACCCTGACCTGAAAGATATGAACACATTCGTACAGGAACACTCTTTCTTTGTCACAAGCTATCTCTTAGTAATACTCTTCTAACCCATATGAGGGGAGAAAAGTAAATAAAAACGTTGATGCCCTGGTTATGATAAATTATGGTAAAAAGGTAAAGGTATATTTATTCATTTATATAGCTATATATTTATTCATTTATATAGCACAAATATGAATATATTCAAATGCACTTCACAAGGTTTTTTTTTGTGATACAGACTGCAGTTGTGGTGCAATGTGCTGCCGTGCAGTTTACAATCATGAGTGATTGTTAGTACCTCAGAATACCAGGCTGTTGTGTCGGGAGGCAATCCAGACACATATAGTTACCGGTATTTATGTCTGTCCAGAATAAGATTATCTTTAAGTATTAGTTAATAACCCTGATTTACTGTAATGACCGAGTCGCCAACAACCTGGAATTCTCATGGACCCTGTACCCCACACACAAAATTATATACATATGATATGTCATAAACATGAGTGCCCCCCTGGAAAATTACCTTTAGTTTGTTGAAGGACCCAGTCAGAGAAGTTCCCTGTCTTATAATTAAACCCATCCTCAGCTCCAAGTTCCTTAGCCGTATTTATCTTTGCTTCGCTGCCTGCCGTCACATAAGGAATAGCCCCTGATAGTCTTGTAAGTTGCACCAGTGATGTTCCTACGCCACTACCTCCAGCATGAATTAAAACTTTCTCACCCTGTTTAACCTTGCCGAGAAAATGAAGCAGTTGGTAGGCTGTTAGCCACACTTCTGGGATGGCTGCAGCCTCGGATAGTTTGAGTGGGCTTGGAACAGGCATAGCATGTGACTCGTGAACTGTAACATACTCTGCATACCCACCACCTAGTATTAAAAAGTAACATAATTGTTCACTAAGCCACAAAAAACGGTTTTATACACGTGTGTAATATTCAAAACATTACATGGCATCTAAAAACCTGGTAATTTATAACTTGGTGAATAATAAGCAGAATGTTGCATGGCAGCTTGGAGAGACGGTTTTATCTTCTCATGGTGAATATAATTATTATAATACCACCATAAATAGATATTCATTAGGAGGAAGCCCAAAATCCTATAAGCCTAGTGGTTTCTCTTTGGGCTTCCTCACCACTTCTCTTTGTATTTTTTGTTTTATGAGTGTCATTATTTGTAACAGTAATCTTGTGGCAAATAAAAATAAATAAATTTGTTGTAATACACTTCTGGCTCTTGGTTTCTATCGACTGTGATAGTTGATTTGGAACTTCATTCCTCGCCAACTATCAGCCATTATAGTTCACCACAAAATTTTGGCACATGCTGATTGGCCAAAAGCGATCGTGTGACGTGATCGTCCGCGGATGCAAACTATCAGGCGTTATAGTTCACCACACAATTTTGGCGCGCGCTCATTGGCCAAAAGCGATCGCGTGACGTGATAGTTGTCGTCCGCGGAGGCAAACTATCAGGCGTTATAGTTCACCACACAATTTTGGCGCGCGCTCATTGGCTAAAAGCGGTCACGTGACGTGATAGTCGTCGTCCGCGGATGAAAACTATCAGGCGATAGTGCCCGCTGAGAGCGGAAGATGATTTTGTGATAAACAATAATGACAAATAGACTGTGTTTGTCTCGGAACTATCGGCTGATAGTTTCCCTTGGAAATTTGATGTTCTTAAAACTAGCATATAATGCGTTCTCGGGCTTATATTTGTTTTAAGAACATCAAATTTCCGCGGGCAACTATCAGCCGATAGTTCCTCGACGGACACGGTCTATTTGTATATTATAGTTCACCACAAAATTTTGGCGCGAGCTCATTGGCTAAAAGCGATCACGTGACGTGATGGTTCTCGTCCGCGGATGAAAACTATCAGGCGTTATAGTTCACCACAAAATTTTGGCGCCCGCTCATTGGCTAAAAGCGGTCACGTGACGTGATAGTCGTCGTCCGCGGATGAAAACTATCAGGCGATAGTGCCCGCTGAGAGCGGAAGACAATTTTGTGATGAACAATAACGACAAATAGACTGTGTTTGTCTCGGAACTATCGGCTGATAGTTTCCCTTGGAAATTTGATGTTCTTAAAACTAGCATATAAGCCCTCGAACTGCGTTCTCGGGATAATATTTGTTTTAAGAACATCAAATTTCCGCGGGCAACTATCAGCCGATAGTTCCTCGACGGACACAGTCTATTTGTATAATAGTGCCCGCTGAGTACGAAAGACAATTTTGAAAATAGACTGTGTCTGTCTTGGACCTATCGGCTGATAGTTTCCCTTGGAAATTTGATGTTCTTAAAACTAGCATATTATTTGTTTTAAGAACATCAAATTTCCGCGGGCAACTATCAGCCGATAGTTCCTCGACGGACGCAGTCTATTTGTATAATAGTTCCTCGACGGACACACTATTTGTAAAATACTTTCCCCAGGAAATTAGATGTTCTTAAAACTAGCATATATGTTAAAAGAACATCAAATTTCCGCGGGCAACTATTGGTACTTCTGTCTTAGCCGCTTGCAGTTGAACTTGACTTTCTCCACTTGAAGCCATACAAAGTTTAGCAGGATTTGCTTCTTTGCCTTCGAGAAACGATGAAAACATGTTGGACATTAAAGGCATGGCCATAGACGCCGGGTCAATATCTCAGGCCTTAAATTCGTCGATTCACGAATTCGCTTCAACTTTTCGAAGTTATTGTCGAAAACAATCGACTTTGGCAGTTTGGGGTTCAGATGAAGAAAGTAGAACTTCTTGACACTCTCAACTTCCTAGGCACTCTAAGCAAGTTAACTACAAATGAAATAATTTACTAGTTGTTTTCTTGAAGCTCTCCGCAGAACTTTCTCCAGTGTTGTAATGTCACCTTTCTCGTGGGGATCCCAAATAGCACTACAATATTCTATTTGGGGTCTCGCGAGCGCCTTATAGGCTATATGTTCTTCACTTTAGGGCTTATATTTGTTTTAAGAACATCAAATTTCCGGGCAACTATCAGCCGATAGTTCATCGACGGATACACACTATTAATGTACAATAGTGCCCGCTGAGCTGAGAAAAGACAATCTTGCGATGAACAATAACGACAAAGTGCGTCTGTCTCAGAACTATCGACTGATAGTTTCCCTTGGAAATTGGATGTTCTTAAAATTAGGATTAAATGTAATTTAGTCAGGGTTAAATCTTCCAGCTTGGTCTTACAGCTGTGACGACTCGGGGGCTCGGTCATTGGCTCTGACGTATGTTCCAGTCCCGTCAGCTCTACCTTCTTGGTCTTCGCTGTCATTTCTCCCATAGGGTTCCACTACTCGCCCGTTTCAGTCTGGTTTCCGATTCGCTCCCTCCTGTTCCCGCCAAGCTGGTCAATCGGGCGATATCCACCGGGCCAGTTCGTTGACCTCACAGAGTTTCTGTCCGCCAATCTCTGTGCCAGTCCTGATCCTTCGCAGCCGGCTTCCCTTCGTCTCTCCTCGGGCAGTAATCTATTTCCCCTGTCTCAAAGTTGCTCCTCAAAAGCCTAAACACAAGGCTGTGCTCAATTCCCACGATTGGGTAGAGGCATTCTGCGTGTAGATATGCGGCGATTATCGTCTCAGAGTCCGTTCGTTCTTCCAGCATACTTACGGTATGTTATGTTTCTAGCCTGCTTTCAGGCGGTGGATGGTGTTTTTTTCGCGCAGCAAACAGATCATCGAAGCGGCCGCCATATTGGCTGAGCGTGATTGAGACTTGGGATCGAATGACAAATGGAGGGGGGAGGGGGAGAAGCAGAAAGGAAAGAACCCCAGTTTTCTGAGTACAAAAGCTAGATCCCGTCCACTAGCGGACGGGGCCGTATATGTTGCCCTAGCAACCTTCTCAAGTCCTGTCCCTTCCAGCCTTTCACACTGACCTGCTATTTCAAGTCTCCTCATATTGTTTGCTGTTGCACCACTAGTCCTGCCATGCTGGCTGGGTTTAACTAGCATATAAGACCAACTATTTAAAAAAAAAAATGTTAAGTCGAATTTGTTGACGAAGGGCTAGCGCTCGAAACGTCAGCTGCTACTCGCTTTCCACGGCGGTTAGCATACCTCAATCGACTTTAGTTGATCACATACCAGTGTTTATCTTCCCCGCCGATGCAGACCAACACTAGCTTTTACAGGAACTAGTTGCCTATTGAATTTGTTGATAGTTCGAATGGCCACAATAACGACACTCGATTTGTCCCAAAAAAAAACACGATTCTATTTACAAGCCAACCAGACCCAAAATACCGACCCAAATGTCCCATAAACATGGTATCATATTAAATTAACACATTGCATGAAGTAATCTAGAGGGGACACGTGTGAACCTAAAACTCTATTCAACAGAATTAAAGCCCTCAAACTCCATTCACTGGCATACATTTGTTTTATAAGAACATCAAATTTCTGTGGGCAACTATCAGTTGATAGTTCCTCGACGGACACACTACATGTATTTGTATAATAGAAATGTTGAGCTTGCAGTCTAAATTGTTAAATATCATACCTGGAACAAGTGCCATAACTTGGTCTCCTTTTCTAAAATAGAAATTGGAAAATGTATTTGATGGATGAACAAATGCACAAAACTCACTGATAACATAAACATACATGTAGGAGGCTAAGTATACAAGTTATTGATCTTATGGCTTGATAATACTGTTTGATAACAACTTTTCCCTTAAGGCTTAAGTGCTTATATACCGGTACAGGGATTACAATATATTTAGGTGTGAATGGCCATCATCTGTACTATGTATTTGTGCATTTTCAGAGAAAACAGTCCTAAGACATAATAAATGAGCATAGTACATGTACCGGCTGCAGTATGCAGATTGAATATTAAACACTACTGGTACTAGTAGCTGCAGGCTTCCAATGAAACCTCTTTGCAAAAATTGGACACACGACCATTTGTATCTAATATACAACTGCAGCACATACTGCGCGGTTGCCACTTCAAATCATGTTGGAAAAAAAAATGTTGTGATGCTCAGTGGACAAAACATCTAGGTTCAATGAAGTGTTTCACTGCAATGCTTCAATGCCCCCTGGGTATCCCATAAAATTGTTTTTTAAACATGGTTGATAATAATTATAAGGCTTCAGATTTTATTTGAGATTCCAATCTTTTTGTTGGTTACTTTAATAATATGCTTCCCTGGTTTCTAGTGGCCCAAAGAAATAAAACTGTTATTGTGACAATAGACCTGGGAGGGGGACTCCCTATATTGAACTGACAGGGGTGTGCTGGGTGCTCCTTTTAGAGGTAAACATTTTTGTAATAGTACCATTTAGGGGGTCCTGTTCCCATGAGCTAGTTATGCAACCCGAGTCGTACCTTTTAGGGATTCAGAATTAGAATGTTAAAGTTCTGTTACAACGTACATGAAGGAATCACTATGAAATTTAATTTATGCATACTTTTAGGGGTCATTTTCAAAATGACTGCCGAGCACCCCTATCACTTTGGTACTGGAGTCCCCCGGCAGTCTTCACTAGGAGAACTACTAGCTATAGCTATAGGAGATACTATAAACGAGACGTGTTGGTGCACCTGAACTAGAGAGTGTGTGAGAATGGTATACCCGGGCCCTGGCCTAGGAGTAGTGCAAACGATAAACCCTGGTTCCCCTTAGAACGTCTTGCTTGCAGGCTAATGTTCAGTATGTGCCGTCATGTTTCTATAATATTTACTTCCATCCCATTTGACATGCTGATCCAAACTCCTCCACAACTCCAGCAGCTTCGAGACCGAGGATTTGTGATTCTCCGGCTGGAGGCGGGTAATGTCCCTTGCGTTGCAACGTGTCTGCTCGATTCAAAGCCGTAAAATGTACGCGAATAAGTACGTCATTTGAACCAGGAACTGGCCTTGGAACTTCACCAATTCTCATATTTTCAGGTCCTCCAGGTTCGTAAAGCACGGCTTTCATAGTTTTTCCGGCCATTACTGAAGAAAATGAGAGAAAAATGACAAAAATATGGACTGTTGGTGGTCAGAGGAGGTCCGAATAGCTTCCCGGCATGCCTTGCATTAAATATTCAGAGCACGCAAGAACAGAGCAAGAATGAAAAGAACCCGCAGAGTTCAGACGCGGAGGTCCGAGGTCCGTAGTGATCCACCCTTCACTGATTACAAGGCATGTAAACACTCAACTTCGAAAGATCACTTGAAAACTGTGCTAAACTATGCTAAATTCTCCATTATAGTACAGGTGTATGTAGGGTCGTTCTATGAATGATTTGGAGTCGAAAATGGTTAGGTTTTTTTTAAATTTCAGGGTTAGGTTTTTAGAAGGTTTGTATGAAAATTTGAGAAAATGAATTATTAATCATCCAAGTTGCGGAGTATTCTATAATTGCTCCCATATTTCTGGAACTGAACTGTGTTTAATGTTTATTGTTCTAGTTCAAACAAAAGAAAGGCATATTTATACGTCGCCCCAAGTGGACAATTCTATCCATCATGCCATGACGAGGCACTCGAGGGCACTACTTTAAGCCCTCTTTTGTCATGCTAAGGATATAATGCTATTGCATCGTGTCACGGTGTCACGAAAAAATGTTCTTTATTTTAGTAGTTTAACGACGCGGGGACTCTTGTAAAACTCACCAAAATTGCATGTTTTCGAGGCCGCCATCGTTGTTGTTCCTTTCACACCTTCGCGAGAAACACATCCAAAGATGTTGATTACGATAAATTTCCTTGAAATATATTTGTAAGTAACACTATTCAAGCTAGAAAGTATGTACTACTTTCATATTTTTACCGATTTTCATCGAATATTTTTAACTCGTTTTGAAACATTTAGGTCTATGGCCGAATCAACTGCTAAACGAACAAAACGTGTACATGTCACGGAATCCGGTCGTTTCGCCAACGTGTCGATTCGCCAACGGTCAGTTCGCCAACGTCTTAAGTCGATTCGCCAACGTTGTAGGTTACATTCATGTATGGTATATTTAAATAATAAAGACTACAACGACTTCATATATGAGTACTGTGATTGATTCTACACTACGAAATACCTAACTGACCCCGTAACTTATAAAGATTCAGTTCACAACTTATCTGACTTCTACACCACAAAATACCCCATAACTTATATCATTTCAAAGCTTATAATGTATACTATTCCTTTTAAAGCATTTTAGCGATGCAATTTCAATAAAGCATCCAAAACAGGCTGTGTCACCACCCCTCAAACTGCTGATTTCTTACAAAATATTTCAATGTTCCCCACATAGGATTTCTTTCTCTCTTTTTACATAGTTACATATTGTCCGCTTCAATCATTTTCTTTAAAAAAGTATTGTGAAATCAGAGTTCTTTCCTATTTTTAGGAGGTTTATTTTTGTTTAACCAATGAGTAATCAAGTTTCAACAATAGAAAAATTAACACCTTTGTGCATTCCTGGCCGTAGAGTGCTCCTGTTCTTACGCGAACCATTACTTAATCATTAATTACACATGTATACCCAAGGGAGGGATGGGGGGAGAGTTTAATGGTTAATCATTAATTACACATGTATACCCAAGGGAGGGATGGGTGGAGAGTTTAATGGTTACTCATTAATTACACATGTATACCTAAGGGAGGGGTGGGTGGAGAGTTTAATGGTTACTCATTAATTACACATGTATACCCAAGGGAGGTGTGGGTGGAGAGTTTAATGGTTACTCATTAATTACACATGTATACCTAAGGGAGGGGTGGGTGGAGAGTTTAATGGTTACTCATTAATTACACATGTGTACCCAAGGGAGGGGTGGGTGGATAGTTTAATGGTTAATCATTAATTACACATGTATACCCAAGGGAGGGGTGGATGGATAGCTTAATGATTAATCATTAATTACACATGTATACCCAAGGGAGGGGTGGGTGGAGAGTTTAATGGTTACTCATTAATTACACATGTGTACCCAAGGGAGGGGTGGGTGGATAGTTTAATGATTAATCATTAATTACACATGTATACCCAAGGGAGGTGTGGGTGGAGAGTTTAATGGTTACTCATTAATTACACATGTGTACCCAAGGGAGGGGTGGGTGGATAGTTTAATGATTAATCATTAATTACACATGTGTACCCAAGGGAGGGGTGGGTGGAGAGTTTAATGGTTACTCATTAATTACACATGTGTACCCAAGGGAGGGGTGGGTGGATAGTTTAATGATTAATCATTAATTACACATGTGTACCCAAGGGAGGGGTGGGTGGAGAGTTTAATGGTTACTCATTAATTACACATGTGTACCCAAGGGAGGGGTGGGTGGATAGTTTAATGATTAATCATTAATTACACATGTGTACCCAAGGGAGGGGTGGGTGGATAGTTTAATGATTAATCATTAATTACACATGTGTACCCAAGGGAGGGGTGGGTGGATAGTTTAATGATTAATCATTAATTACACATGTGTACCCAAGGGAGGGGTGGGTGGAGAGTTTCCCAGAAACCGTGATTGATCTGGTATTGGATATCTGGTATTGGATATCTGGTATTGGATATCTGGTATTGGATATCTGGTATTGGATATCTGGTATTGGATATCTGGTATTGGATATCTGGTATTGGATATCTGGTATTGGATATCTGGTATTGGATATCTGGTATTTCGATGTTGTGTTTGTGCCCCACAGAGGCAGACCCCATAGTATGTGGATTTATTTTCAATTGGTTGCCATTGTCACTAATTACAGTTTAACACCACTAAATTCTCTCCAATTCTGATTGAATTAAATTGATCACGTGACGTGATATTATATACACTCGTATATCAGATGAACTGATATTTGAGCTCTTTTCTACAACTCAAGGCGCTTTATTCATTTTATGCTAAGAACAGAACTATTTGTCCAAATGTTATCATATCCAACTCAACTTCTTCCTCCTTCGACTCTGAAGCCATTGTTGCAACGTGGTTCCCTAATACAGGGCCGTCAGCCTTCAAACTGCTACTACAAATCCTCCCTTTTGCGACCTACTCACAAACGCTCGCTCAACTGGGAAGATTTTGATATGCTAATTAGGAACGCTAATTTAAGTGCTATAACAGTAATGTATATCAAAGTAGAGCAAAAAGACTTGTAAATTCGAATGATAACTGACGCGACGCCGTGATCGAGAATATATTCGAATTATGCGAATCGATCGCCGAATACTCTCATTGGATAGCTTTTCCCGCGAAGCGTTCTTATTGGTCACCTCCCCTGGCCAATCGCAAACGGAGTTCCTGGATGTTAAGACCTACTGGGCGCTCGTAAGCAACTCGCCTGACCGCCGAGGCTATTGATATTGCTTCTGGTTGATCGTCTCCCACAGCCATTCGCTTTGCAAAAAGAGCTCTTGAACATGGACTTTCTTTTCGTTTTGAATAACTAGACGATATCTGAAGAAGAATTTCGTTTGTTCCCTGCAAATTCTTTCAAACTTCCTAGCTAGACACTTTCTGCATATATGTTGAGGCCGACTTTTTACTTGAAATTCGAGAGAAATAATGTATTCCCAGACTTGAAATGCAGCAGTTCCATGAACGATATTCTTATCACTTTTTTCTCGATATTAACCGAGTACTGGACACAAAATGACATAGCAATTCGTCTTAATACAATTCCAAACTAGAGTGAATCGAGCTCGGATTTTCCCACGGAGCCAGAACTAAGGTCAACATAACCGCTAAGCCAATCAGCACCCGCTATGAGGCACCAGCCAATCAGCGACTGGTTACAGCATTCCTGTAACTATCCACGTGACCTAGAACACGATTAACTCATCCGTAGTACAGACCACCTTTTCCTTCCTTTGAAGGGATTACGGAGGTCTGTGTACAGGCTAGCGAAGTGAAGAAAGTAAAATTAATTCCTTCTTCGAGGGTATATAAAATCAAAGCTTTTTTTAGGATAAATAAGGAAGATTTATTTAACGGTAATTTCAAGGTCTTCTGTGCAGTTCAGCAAAATAAAAAGAAGACAAATAAAGCCGGAGTTTGAAGCCCGTTCGTATCAATCGTCGGCAAACAAAAAACTGCGTGACGCGGAGCGAGGACAAAGTGTCGAGGAGCAAGCGTCGCTTCGCTCCTCGGTGGAAAAGCTTCGTGCCTAAGCTTTGCGAAGTGAGAACCTCTGGTACCCAGGGTAGAGTTCACGCAATATCCTGCTAGATTTTCGTTCTCGAATTTATAAAAACATGTGCATATAATATTTTAAAAGGACCCAGTGTCAGATCGAGAACTGAGAAATCGCGTCATTTCTACTATACTTTCCGAGAGGTTAATAACAATGAATAACAACACAACCACAGTCAATTGGTATAAAAGTTATCATGTTCAGTTTAGCTACTTACATTTACAAACTGTTGTCTCACTCTTAGTCCTATTAGTGTTGATATCCACTCGTGACATAGATGGCTAAGATCTTCCTTGAGTGGATCTGGATATGTGATAAATTCCCGTCCAAAGCCCGTGAAACACCTCTCAGCTTTAGAAAAGACAAAAATCTTGGTATTGCACTTGAAGGAACCTTTGGTTTACACAAAAAAACAGCTGATATTAAAGGTTTTGCTAAGTCAAAACTCCCACTCGTCGCCATCTTGAAAAACCTGAAAATCACATGTCACAACGTACGTGTCACGTGACCAGTGCAATCTGATTGGTTGCCGGCGCCAAACAGCGACAAGAAAATCAGAAAATTTCTGGTGACATTAAGTCCCTTTTTAAGAGATGAGAAGCTTGGTGCACGTTTTTAGAAATCGCTTCTTTGTTCATCGGTGCAGTGGTTTGATTATTTTAGCCTGTGAACCAGTCCCCCTCCCCCTCTTTTTCACTGGAGCCGGTTCACAGGCTAAATTATTTCAGAAATATGGTTGTATGTAAGGATCTACAAACTAGATTAATGCATTCATATCTACTCCACTCAGGTCCCCGATTCCATTCCACTAACACTTTTCTCAAATGGTATTGTGATGTTTGCTGGGCCGTTCAGACCTTATCAGGACCCCACTACACAGGTGAGGTATGGATCAATCACAGTTTCACCCTAACCACCACCCCTCCCCCCTGTTTCACCCTAAATTTAATGGTTAATCATTAATTACACATGTATACCCAAGGGAGGGGTGGGTGGATAGTTATCCAGAAACTCCCACCCCTCCCCCCTGTTTCACCCTAAATTTAATGGTTAATCATTAATTACACATGTATACCCAAGGGAGGGGTGGGTGGATAGTTATCCAGAAACTCCCACCCCTCCCCCCTGTTTCACCCTAAATTTAATGGTTAATCATTAATTACACATGTATACCCAAGGGAGGGGTGGGTGGATAGTTATCCAGAAACTCCCACCCCTCCCCCCTGTTTCACCCTAAATTTAATGGTTAATCATTAATTACACATGTATACCCAAGGGAGGGGTGGGTGGATAGTTATCCAGAAACTCCCACCCCTCCCCCCTGTTTCACCCTAAATTTAATGGTTAATCATTAATTACACATGTATACCCAAGGGAGGGGTGGGTGGATAGTTATCCAGAAACTCCCACCCCTCCCCCCTGTTTCACCCTAAATTTAATGGTTAATCATTAATTACACATGTATACCCAAGGGAGGGGTGGGTGGATAGTTATCCAGAAACTCCCACCCCTCCCCCCTGTTTCACCCTAAATTTAATGGTTAATCATTAATTACACATGTATACCCAAGGGAGGGGTGGGTGGATAGTTATCCAGAAACTCCCACCCCTCCCCCCTGTTTCACCCTAAATTTAATGGTTAATCATTAATTACACATGTATACCCAAGGGAGGGGTGGGTGGATAGTTATCCAGAAACTCCCACCCCTCCCCCCTGTTTCACCCTAAATTTAATGGTTAATCATTAATTACACATGTATACCCAAGGGAGGGGTGGGTGGATAGTTATCCAGAAACTCCCACCCCTCCCCCCTGTTTCACCCTAAATTTAATGGTTAATCATTAATTACACATGTATACCCAAGGGAGGGGTGGGTGGATAGTTATCCAGAAACTCCCACCCCTCCCCCCTGTTTCACCCTAAATTTAATGGTTAATCATTAATTACACATGTATACCCAAGGGAGGGGTGGGTGGATAGTTATCCAGAAACTCCCACCCCTCCCCCCTGTTTCACCCTAAATTTAATGGTTAATCATTAATTACACATGTATACCCAAGGGAGGGGTGGGTGGATAGTTATCCAGAAACTCCCACCCCTCCCCCCTGTTTCACCCTAAATTTAATGGTTAATCATTAATTACACATGTATACCCAAGGGAGGGGTGGGTGGATAGTTATCCAGAAACTCCCACCCCTCCCCCCTGTTTCACCCTAAATTTAATGGTTAATCATTAATTACACATGTATACCCAAGGGAGGGGTGGGTGGATAGTTATCCAGAAACTCCCACCCCTCCCCCCTGTTTCACCCTAAATTTAATGGTTAATCATTAATTACACATGTATACCCAAGGGAGGGGTGGGTGGATAGTTATCCAGAAACTCCCACCCCTCCCCCCTGTTTCACCCTAAATTTAATGGTTAATCATTAATTACACATGTATACCCAAGGGAGGGGTGGGTGGATAGTTATCCAGAAACTCCCACCCCTCCCCCCTGTTTCACCCTAAATTTAATGGTTAATCATTAATTACACATGTATACCCAAGGGAGGGGTGGGTGGATAGTTATCCAGAAACTCCCACCCCTCCCCCCTGTTTCACCCTAAATTTAATGGTTAATCATTAATTACACATGTATACCCAAGGGAGGGGTGGGTGGATAGTTATCCAGAAACTCCCACCCCTCCCCCCTGTTTCACCCTAAATTTAATGGTTAATCATTAATTACACATGTATACCCAAGGGAGGGGTGGGTGGATAGTTATCCAGAAACTCCCACCCCTCCCCCCTGTTTCACCCTAAATTTAATGGTTAATCATTAATTACACATGTATACCCAAGGGAGGGGTGGGTGGATAGTTATCCAGAAACTCCCACCCCTCCCCCCTGTTTCACCCTAAATTTAATGGTTAATCATTAATTACACATGTATACCCAAGGGAGGGGTGGGTGGATAGTTATCCAGAAACTCCCACCCCTCCCCCCTGTTTCACCCTAAATTTAATGGTTAATCATTAATTACACATGTATACCCAAGGGAGGGGTGGGTGGATAGTTATCCAGAAACTCCCACCCCTCCCCTCTGTTTCACCCTAAATTTAATGGTTAATCATTAATTACACATGTATACCCAAGGGAGGGGTGGGTGGATAGTTATCCAGAAACTCCCACCCCTCCCCCCTGTTTCACCCTAAATTTAATGGTTAATCATTAATTACACATGTATACCCAAGGGAGGGGTGGGTGGATAGTTATCCAGAAACTCCCACCCCTCCCCCCTGTTTCACCCTAAATTTAATGGTTAATCATTAATTACACATGTATACCCAAGGGAGGGGTGGGTGGATAGTTATCCAGAAACTCCCACCCCTCCCCCCTGTTTCACCCTAAATTTAATGGTTAATCATTAATTACACATGTATACCCAAGGGAGGGGTGGGTGGATAGTTATCCAGAAACTCCCACCCCTCCCCCTGTTTCACCCTAAATTTAATGGTTAATCATTAATTACACATGTATACCCAAGGGAGGGGTGGGTGGATAGTTATCCAGAAACTCCCACCCCTCCCCCCTGTTTCACCCTAAATTTAATGGTTAATCATTAATTACACATGTATACCCAAGGGAGGGGTGGGTGGATAGTTATCCAGAAACTCCCACCCCTCCCCCCTGTTTCACCCTAAATTTAATGGTTAATCATTAATTACACATGTATACCCAAGGGCACACCGCGGCAAAACGGTATGCTCCGCTGGCCAAAAGAACGAAGGCTCTGCTATCAAATACAAATTACCGAGGGTTTCAACTTTTTTAGTAAATAATTTTATAACTTAGTAAACTCACAGTGAATTACAAATTAAGAAAACTTCAACCTGTTAAAGTTTTAGGCTTAGCTTGTAAGTAGTTTTCTTATTTTTTGACAAAACAGTTCACAATGGACACTTTTAAGCAGAAATTTTAAAATCACGGGTATGTGCCTGTTGTTTCATTTCAGGTTTCGCGGGAAACTGGGGGCGGCCGCGCGCCGACAAGAAATAGCAAATACGCATGCGCGTAACGTTTTGCCGCGGTGTGACCCAAGGGAGGGGTGGGTGGATAGTTATCCAGAAACTCCCACACATATCCAGGGTTCGATCTTAGCGGTGGTCCGCTGGCCCCAGACCACTAAAAGTAACGGGGGACCACTGAAAACTGCCAGTGGGTAGTCCGGGTGGCCAGTGAAAAAGTTATACGCATGTATCATGTTGTTTCGCGTTTCTTCATTTCACAAGGAGTCACTGCATGACAGACAGTCCTTCTTCGGTTTTGATTGAAACTTGAGTATGTTCGCCTTAAATCCTCATTGGCACATTAAATCCTCATAGGCCAAAGTGGCTGGGCTTTATTTCAATCATAAAAGTGTTATTTTTTTTAAACCAACTTCTGCAAAATTGAAAACAAATTACCATCAGAGAATTCGAAGGGAATTCTGTTTCTTGAATCGAACGGCGCGGCCATGATCGGAAGAAAATTTTAATTAGTCTGAGAAGTAAACACGGCCATTGAAGTAAACACGGCCATTTCAGTTACCGCGAATGTTTATAATGCTGCTCAATAACAGTTTGTCGACACTATTTTCACCGATGAGAGCACAGTCGAAGCTCACTGCTGCACGATGAAGAAATTTAGAGACGTTGGAGAAGCGAATAAATAAAGGTTCAAGCCTAATAGATTAAAACGAAGAAAGCCGACCTGGGAACGGAAGTCGTAATCACGGCATGAAAGCGAGGCCGAACATGACACATTCAAAGTCTTCGCAAGGTCAGTAAATTATTTGAGTTTATACTGTATAAATGTAGTGACAGTGCTGGTCACAAAGTAAAATGCTGGTTAAATCTCACTCAATCGATTTTTATTTGAGGCCAGTGAAATATTTTGCGGACCACTGATGTGCTTGTGTTAGTGGTCCTGTTGGCCAGTGAAGGAAAAAGTTAAGATCGAACCCTACATACCCCCTGTTTAGTTAAGTAATGGTTCGTATAAGAACTAGAGCAAGATCTATTGTTCCGCGGCAATGAATGTGATTTCACTAATCCCACATAGAAAATGGTTCAATTTTTTCAGAAGATATCTCTTGACTAGTGGTATTAATGTTCTCAAATTAAAATGTGAAGAATAAATATGAAATGAAAAGAAAATGTCAATAATATTTTCGTTCGTTGTGTATGTTTTTGATTCCAAAACAAATTCAGCCAATAGAAAGACACTAAAACAAAAGCCGAGATATAAAATATTTCAATGTTCCCCACATAGGATTTCTTTCTCTCTTTTCTTTAAAAAAGTATTGTGAAATCAGAGTTCTTTCCTATTTTTAGGAGGTTTATTTCTGTTTAACCAATGAGTAATCAAGTTTCAACATTAGAAAAATTAACACCTTTGTGCATTCCTGGCCGTAGAGTGCTCCTGTTCTTATGCAAACCATTACTTAATCATTAATTACACATGTATACCCAAGGGAGGGATGGGGGGAGAGTTTAATGGTTACTCATTAATTACACATGTATACCCAAGGGAGGGGTGGGTGGATAGTTTAATGATTAATCATTAATTACACATGTGTACCCAAGGGAGGGGTGGGTGGATAATTTAATGGTTACTCATTAATTACACATGTATACCCAAGGGAGGGGTGGGTGGATAGTTTAATGGTTACTCATTAATTACACATGTATACCCAAGGGAGGGGTGGGTGGATAGTTTAATGGTTACTCATTAATTACACATGTATACCCAAGGGAGGGGTGGGTGGATAGTTTAATGATTAATCATTAATTACACATGTGTACCCAAGGGAGGGGTGGGTGGATAATTTAATGGTTACTCATTAATTACACATGTATACCCAAGGGAGGGGTGGGTGGATAGTTTAATGGTTACTCATTAATTACACATGTATACCCAAGGGAGGGGTGGGTGGAGAGTTTAATGGTTAATCATTAATTACACATGTGTACCCAAGGGAGGGGTGGGTGGATAGTTTAATGGTTACTCATTAATTACACATGTATACCCAAGGGAGGGGTGGGTGGATAGTTTAATGGTTACTCATTAATTACACATGTATACCCAAGGGAGGGGTGGGTGGAGAGTTTAATGGTTAATCATTAATTACACATGTGTACCCAAGGGAGGGGTGGGTGGAGAGTTTAATGGTTACTCATTAATTACACATGTATACCCAAGGGAGGGGTGGGTGGATAGTTTAATGGTTACTCATTAATTACACATGTATACCCAAGGGAGGGGTGGGTGGATAGTTTAATGGTTACTCATTAATTACACATGTATACCCAAGGGAGGGGTGGGTGGAGAGTTTAATGGTTAATCATTAATTACACATGTATACCCAAGGGCGGGGTGGGTGGATAGTTTAATGGTTACTCATTAATTACACATGTATACCCAAGGGAGGGGTGGGTGGATAGTTTAATGATTAATCATTAATTACACATGTGTACCCAAGGGAGGGGTGGGTGGATAATTTAATGGTTACTCATTAATTACACATGTATACCCAAGGGAGGGGTGGGTGGATAGTTTAATGGTTACTCATTAATTACACATGTATACCCAAGGGAGGGGTGGGTGGAGAGTTTAATGGTTAATCATTAATTACACATGTGTACCCAAGGGAGGGGTGGGTGGATAGTTTAATGGTTACTCATTAATTACACATGTATACCCAAGGGAGGGGTGGGTGGATAGTTTAATGGTTACTCATTAATTACACATGTATACCCAAGGGAGGGGTGGGTGGAGAGTTTAATGGTTAATCATTAATTACACATGTGTACCCAAGGGAGGGGTGGGTGGATAGTTTAATGGTTACTCATTAATTACACATGTATACCCAAGGGAGGGGTGGGTGGATAGTTTAATGGTTACTCATTAATTACACATGTATACCCAAGGGAGGGGTGGGTGGAGAGTTTAATGGTTAATCATTAATTACACATGTGTACCCAAGGGAGGGGTGGGTGGAGAGTTTAATGGTTACTCATTAATTACACATGTATACCCAAGGGAGGGGTGGGTGGATAGTTTAATGGTTACTCATTAATTACACATGTATACCCAAGGGAGGGGTGGGTGGAGAGTTTAATGGTTAATCATTAATTACACATGTGTACCCAAGGGAGGGGTGGGTGGAGAGTTTAATGGTTACTCATTAATTACACATGTATACCCAAGGGAGGGGTGGGTGGATAGTTTAATGGTTACTCATTAATTACACATGTATACCCAAGGGAGGGGTGGGTGGATAGTTTAATGGTTACTCATTAATTACACATGTATACCCAAGGGAGGGGTGGGTGGAGAGTTTAATGGTTAATCATTAATTACACATGTGTACCCAAGGGAGGGGTGGGTGGATAGTTTAATGGTTACTCATTAATTACACATGTATACCCAAGGGAGGGGTGGGTGGATAGTTTAATGGTTACTCATTAATTACACATGTATACCCAAGGGAGGGGTGGGTGGATAGTTTAATGGTTAATCATTAATTACACATGTGTACCCAAGGGAGGGGTGGGTGGAGAGTTTCCCAGAAACCGTGACTGATCTGGTATTGGATATCCGGTATTTCGACGTTGTGTTTGTGCCCCACAGAGGCAGACCCCATAGTATGTGGATTTATTTTCAATTGGTTGCCATTGTCACTAATTACAGTTTAACACCACTAAATTCTCTCCAATTCTGATTGAATTAAATTGATCACGTGACGTGATATTATATACACTCGTCAGTCGTATGTTCTATTATAATTATGCGGCGTATTTTTTCCTGTAGCCCAGTTAATGCACAATTATCATAACTGTACTCTTCCACTTATCTTTAATGACTTTTTTACACCTATTAACAGAGTCCATAATTATAATACCAGACTTGCTACTAAGTCTACTTATTACATACCAAGAGTTAGAACTAATTTTGGTAAATTTAACATACGATTTCAGGGTGCCAAAATTTGAAACTACATTCAAGATGACTTTAAAAAACTTAGTAGATTGTCTTTTAAAAGTAAACTAAAATCCTCCTTTGTAGCCTCTTACTGATTCCAGTAATTCTAATTAAGTTTCTGTTCCCTTCTGTCCCCCCTCTAGCATTTAATGTTGCTAGACTGTATTTCTTACTTGTTGTTCACCTAGCTAGATTAGCTTTTTAGTTATTTCTAGGTGTCCTATACCCTTACCTTAGTCAGTGTTCTCGTATTATATTGTAAATCATGTATGTAGAAGGTATGAATAAAGTTGTTGTTGCGTCCGCAGATGAACCGACTATTTAACAAATAAAGTGTATCTGTCAAGGGACTATCGCCTGATAGTTGCCCGCAGAAATGTGATGTTTTTAAAACAAATATTATCCCGAGAACGAGTTCGAGGGCTTATATGCTAGTTTTAAGAACATCAAATTTCCAAGGGAAACTATCAGGCGTTGTAGTTAAACACAAAATGTTGGTGTACGGTCATTTACCAAAAGCGGTAATGTGACGTAATAGTGTTCGTGGCCTTTTTTTCATTTTTGTGTAGATAACGTTAGACAAAATCACTGTATTGTCGCTGTCATGCAGTCTTGTCACGTAGGTTCATGGTTTTATCCCACATAAAACATAAAAAGCTGTACACAGTCGTATGTTCTATTAAACAAGGACTATTAACAAATAGTGTCTCTTAGCTTATGTTTGCTTATTAGTACCTCTTTGTGGTGGACGAACGCTATCACGTCACGTGATCGCTTTTGCCCAATAAGCGCGCGCGAAAAAATTGTGGTGAACAATAACGGCTGATAGTAGCCCGCGGGAATTTGATGTTCTTAAATAAATATTAGGCCGAGAACGAAGTGGTCCAACGACGTGATTCAGATTTCTATATCTTACTATTGCTCTCTTCAAAATGTTATGTGCAATTCTTTCTATGAATATTTGGGTTTATGATTTATTTCTTGTTGTTGTTGATTTGTTCCACTAGCAATGTATGAGGGATATTATGGAAGGTTACTTCCCATCTGAACTGCAACCAAGATATCCAGATGGGGTACCAATCAGTGTAAGTCTGGTGGATCTAATGTTACACTCAGACCACCCTTATCAAACCCTAGTAGTGCCCTGGAACATACCTAATATAGTGCCCTGGAACATACCTAATAGTGCCCTGGAACATACCTTTTCAGGATTCATGTCCTCGTCCGTAGCCTACGCTGGGCTAGTGTCCCTACTCTAAATTGACCATCTTCGCTTTCATATGACGCCATCACCGCCATCTTGGTTAACTTGGTCAACTAACATGGTCACCACGTCATTGTTATTTGGAAATGTATTAAAAACCAATAATAATGCAGTGCCTATTATTAGTGTCCAATGCACAGAACACACTGGAGTTCTGAAACACCCTGATGTTCATTATGACGTCATCATGAAATACGGGCGTCCTATTGTAAAATAAAATAAAATAAAATGAAACGAATCGAAACGAAATGAAATGAAATGAAAGACAATAGGCCTTAGGACTTTGCGCAACATTTCCTCTCAAAACAATTTAAGTGAGGCTTTGCCAAGAGCAGGATGTGATCATGCATAATACCTCTTGTATGTTCATCGTTAGAGCAGGATGTGATCATGCATAATACCTCTTGTATGTTCATCGTTAGAGCAGGATGTGATCATGCATAATACCTCTCGTATGTTCATCGTTAGAGCAGGATGTGATCATGCATAATACCTCTCGTATGTTCATCGTTAGAGCAGGATGTGATCATGCATAATACCTCTCGTATGTTCATCGTTAGAGCAGGATGTGATCATGCATAATACCTCTTGTATGTTCATTGTTAGAGCAGGATGTGATCATGCATAATACCTCTTGTATGTTCATCGTTAGAGCAGGATGTGATCATGCATAATACCTCTTGTATGTTCATCGTTAGAGCAGGATGTGATCATGCATAATACCTCTTGTATGTTCATCGTTATAAAGTGCCTATCAGCCCAGATTTTTTTATCATTAAAATCTATTCTACATCAAGTAAATAGGCGAATAGTAAAATATGTCTTGATTTGAGTGTTGCATATGAGTAATCGGGATGGCTGCAAACATAGCGCCGTTTTGGATTTTTGTTTTTCGGGATGTACTAAAGATTCTGCATGGCTTTAATTTATGAAGGTCAGAATAATACAACTATTACATAAATACAGTTCCATAAAAATAAAACCGAAACAAAATGGTAAATAAGTATGAATAACGTACTAAGTAAGTAAAGTAAATATCGTACGAGTTTGGAGAGCTGCTCTCGAAAGGCTAGGAAATCTGACATTCTAGAGTCTACCCCTCCCCTAAATCCGCCCCTGTTGGCATATTGGAAATATTAACCTCTAACTCATTGGTGCAACACTCAAATCAAAAAAACTTTTATTATTCACCTTATTGTAGAATCGATTTTAATAATAACACAATTGGGCCAGAATGAGTGCGTTTTCATTATTGAATTCTGTTTCAGGTGACTGACCAGCGTGACGTTGTATACCAAGATCGACGCACAGAAATCCTATTTCCAGGTGCAGGGCAGAGCCTTGTAAAGAATGCTCAACAACCCAACTCTAAACAACCTAAAGTTATTAGCGAAATAGCAGGTACAGTTTGAACTCTGAGGCTTAGTACTACAGTACAGTGATACCAATGCCGCTGCATGTACGTACACGAAATAAGAACGCGAATCCATAATGCCTAAACACCAATGGAGCAGTTCGTCTATCATGCGCGCACACAAAGTTTTTTTTCTCGCATAAAAATTAGGTCAAATCTAGATGACAATTTCTTGTGTTCATGCAGGTAACAAAGGTTCTTTGGATCAGTTCCTCTCTCGGCTTCCTCAGTCGGTTATCAAGGGTGGGAAGATTATTGACGTACGATCTGGGGTAGAGGAAACTATCAAGGTAGGCATTAGATATTCCAGTGCGAATTATTCACGAGATGTAATTAGAATGTTTTGCCGCCTAACATGAAGCTCAGTAATCTTCCACATGGTCCTCTGTTAACCAATAGGCCTTTGGCAGAATACAGTCACGTGGTTGTATTGGACCTCAAACAATATTTGAATGCACGTCGGTACGAGATCGGTAGGGCTATCAGCAAAACCTGTTTGTAAATGTTATTTTCCACCTCCAATCGTTTTTGAAGATTGTTCGTAATCCAAAAGCCTTTTCCCATGGGATCACGAGCTCAATTCATTCGTTGTTGAAGTGATGTATTAGCACGTGACTGTTTCCTGCAAAAGACCTATTAGCCCTTCCAGTTAATGTATTTGAGAAGACGTGAAGATCAAGTCATCTACTGTTGGAGATTATGTAAAGGCGCACCTTCTACAGATGGTGTTGTGCATGTATGGAATCGATGTTCGACTGGTGGCTGTTAATTGGCTACAAACAGTTACAGTCCACTCCTTCAATGAATGCTTCATTGAAATGATAACGCAATATTTTCCTTGATGATCTATACGCAGTTTGTTAGTCATTTGTTGCATATTTGCTTTGATTTTAACCATCTCACATGTGCGCGAGGTTCGTCAGTTCAAATGAACATCGCTGATAATAACTGTGTCCAGCCCCGCGAACTGCGAATTTAAACTGCCCTGACAGTCCCTTTAGAATCCATATGGTTGTTCGTCTGGTGATTAAACCAACGATCGATGTCCCGAAAGTCAAACTCGCGCACCACCAGGTGAGCTGTTTAACGTGAGGCCGGTTTGACTTGACTGGAAGTACATGTAATGCTCACACAGTTCAATCATCTGCGCATGTTACATTCCATAGCAGCGTTAAACGTCGTCCCAGATGTGAATAAATATTCACATAGAGATTAAGCTCCACGTTTTACGGGAAACGTCAGCTTTTGTTTAAGTTTACTCAAAGTTCACAACTCACTTTCAAGATAGACATCGGTAAGCGTCAAAACTGTGCTCGAGTGGTCATATCTGCCGTTTGCGGTAAGAATAAAACGCAGTGTTTAATCTCGCTAATAATTATGATCATTTGACGGCGTTCTGCTATGGAATGTGACATTCGAAGAAAGTTTAAGCCCATGAGCTAACTTCTGGCTTGCGCCTCCTCAGAGAACGATATCGACTCGTGTTATGGAAAGGGTACATGCTCTCTTTTATTTCCACCAATCAGGGCTCAGGCGGTCAACCTGACGTAGTTGTTGTCAACACACCAGCTCTTGAAGAAATCAAATCACGGTAAGTGTTAATTCTTAATGTATTAGTACGAGTTTGAAAGTCCTCAGTTAATTTACGGCAATTTCGTAGCTCTGTCGTGACCGTACCGTTTTTGCCTTCTCGTAATTTTCTGCGCAATCACGCAATTTGGTTGGATGAGAAGGTTAAATATGAAAACTGCCTTGTGGTTGGTGTGTAATAGTGAGCAATCTTCTATTGGATCGATATGTTACGTGTGCAAAATTCAATAATTATTCACCAAGAAGTGCTTTGGCAGCGAGGAGGAACCACATACCTGGTTTGGGTGATTTTTCACTAGCTGTCTTAATCCAAATGTTTTATTCTTTAGATCTTAACAACTTTTACCAATAGGCGATTTGCATCAACTGCCAGAATCATTTTTCACAAACACAATGGTCTAAACAAGAGGAACAAAGCACAAAGAATTCTGGTAGTGGTAAAACTGGGGTGCTTTACATCAAACCACCTGGTTGGGAATTAAAAATAATAATAAGAAAGAAGAGAAATAAACAAATAACATAAAAATGGTACGCGCATTCTCCAAAAAGGGCGGGAAAAGTTATATTACCACAACCGGTAGCCCACGTTTTCCAAAACTTTCGACTCGTAACAATTGATTTTCCAACAAGAATTTCTGTTTTTTTCGGTGTAAATGGAAGCACCCCTGGTATGTAACATACAATTGATATCTAAAATTGAGAGGATATAGGACTACAGGAACTAAATACTGACGCCTTTCTAATTCTGTTTGTCATTTTACAGAGCTGAAAACAATGAGAAGCGGGGAGAGAGGCCTAAGTCTACTTCCTCTCGTATTACAACATTAAGAATAAAATCAGTAACCGGAGAAAAGGTATTTTGCCATCTACTTCGTAAGTTGCAATTTTACCATTAGAAGTGTTATCATACCCAAAATAGGGAGCTAAAACGAGTTTAAAAGCTACGTAAAACTACATTGTATTTAAGAGCATTACCAGTAATTAACTCCAGAGTGTACCAGGGTGGGAAATAACTAAACCAACAATACTTAACAGGGGGTAGCCAGAGTTTGAAGTGGGGGGTTCCTAACCGCTCGCGGCGAAGGCGCGTGATCAGCGCTGCAAGCGGAAGCCGTTGGGATATACCGGGGGTATGTCCCCCTCCCCCCGGACAATTTTGAAAATTTAAGGTCAACCTCGTGACCAGGACTGCGGGAGAACACAACTGTCACGTATTCTGATTGGCCCTTCGATAATGACGCAAGGGTTGTTCTTACAATGCTTTTTATTGGCCCACGGACTGATTCCAGAGAGATGAACTTGTATATAGATTCGATTGCTCAAATTTTATCAATAAAACGATTTTAAATAACCTTAAATACGTTGTGTAGGTAGAGCAATAGATGAAGTGTATACTTGGTAGTTTTCTGGTAAGTTTCATCAGCGAGAAAGCCAGGAGAAGCCGTTTAACTCGATCGCTTTGCTTCAACGCTAACGGAAAATGAACGGCTTTTTAGGATTCTCTTCTAGCTTAGATACATCCTGGTAGTATTGTGATACCCTTCCACAGTTTCTTTATCCAACTAGTAAACCCCATTTCGAGCCGTTTAGTAGACCTGTTTTCACTGCATCGTACGCCGCGTGGAATTACAGTTAATCGCATCTCGCTCATGGGATACCTATTATGGTTTGTAGGCACGTGATCAAATATTCCATATTTAGTTTGGCCGCCATCTTGGATGTTCACATCACGTGATTAAAATCTCCAGGATTTCTGGATATTTTTGGTCACATGATTCAGCCTTTACCAGGGTCTTTTCTCGGAGTAGCCGCCATCTTGGATCTGACCGAGAAGATCCTGGGCACGAGGTTGATTTAAGGTCTCTTAAATGGCATTTCCTGTATTATGAGAGTAAGAAACACACACGCTCTTTCTTTTTCTCCTCTCTTTTTTCGATTCACAGACATACATTTTAAAGATGAACTTTACAGATACTATATCAGAATTACGGCACAGTCTGGATGCAGTCAGGTACAATTCTTAGTTACTGTTATCAGTAGTTCAATATGACACATGCTTATTCTGTAGTTTCAGTCATGAGATTGGTCATGTGTAGAGAAAGTCTTTTGTTTCAACTGGTGGGCCACGATTGTCTAACATCTGCCCACCCGCCAAATAAACAAAGGATGTGTACAGCTGCGCATGGACCCTTTGCACGTGACGTCATAGCCGCCATGTTGGTGTACAGTTAACAATAGATTCCTCGTTAGCTTCTTTTGTTCTGTACACCAACATGGCCGCCATGCCCTTTGTCATTTGAATCTCTGGGGATTGAGTGCAAACCATCTATAGGCCTTTTGCAGGAAACAGACACGTGCTGATATACTGCGTAGTATCAATAACCAATGAACTACGCTCGTATTCCCATGGGAAAGGCTTTACTGGACGGCAAACAAAACGCTGTTTTAGAAAGATCGACAATCGATTGGAGTTGGAAAATAGCGTTTACAAACAGGTTTTGTAAATAAGATTATCGTACAAGCTAAAAGTGCTTGGATTTTGTTGCCGTCCAGTACAGCCACGTGTTTGCAAATGGCCCATTGTACAGCAATAGCTGAGCCCGTGTTTTCAAAATGTGCCGTCAGCGGCATCCTTCGGCAACTTTTCCATTTGCGACGCATGCTTGCACACAAGAAATAAAAGTCTCACCTTGCAATGCATGCCTACTTCGGTCGCGGCTAGATTCCATCCGCCAGAAGGTCGAATTGCAATTTTCTCGATGTTATATTTCTAGGGTACAAACTAAAGCGGCACTTAGAAATTTAGGCGAACAAGTACGCTTCCCTGAACTATATAAAAAAATATCGGCTCCACGAAAACTCGAACCGAAACCCTAACCCATGTATTAACCGAAATCCTAACAGTCACTATCCCTTACGCCACGAGGGATTTGCTGTCAACAACCACTTTTTTAGAACTTTTATACTGCATGCTGTTTGATTAGCAGGCGTTAGACACCAGTTCCTGCTCTCAATGAAGTATTTTAGTGCAGTGCATTTTGGGATTGCGTCCTTCTGGCGGATGGAATCTAGCTCTAACCGCCTACTTCAATTATTCCAATGTCTACTTTCCGACAAGACTTGTGAAAACACTGGCCGAGATTTTATTTAAGTTTTCTCAAAGTACTAAATAAATCTATAAAAGAAATGGAAAAGAATTCTCACATTCACAACAACCCAACTTCACGTAGAAAACGCAAACCGCAAACGCGGGAAAATCATGGTCGAGTGGTCACTTCTGCCGTTAGCGGGAAGAAAAACCGCGATGCTTAATCTCGCGCAACTGTCATAATAAATTCAAAAAATGTAGATAGATACGAAAATTAGGTTGTATGGGAAAAAAGCCTTATGAATAACGAAGAAAATTGAATCAAATATTGTTAATTTAGTCATTTGTCCCACATCCTGTGAACATGTCCTGCATATTCGTTCCGCGTTTCGGTCCCGTATTTTAACATATTTTGTTTTAACATTTTTGTTTCTGTCCCAAATTTCCCTTTTAACAGTTTTTTGGGGTTGCAAAGATAAGTGAACGAACGTTTTCTTATACTGTCGTGTCAGCCCCTTCGTGTCCCACATTTGAATTCTGCAATGTTGACAAGCACATGTATATGTTGGTACTAACTTTGTGATTTATTGATATACTCATGCATTTCAAAAACATTTGTTCAAGGCCCAAGGGATCGCCTGCATACCAAATCAAGTCTTCTTTTCCAAACAAAGTGTTCAGTGACCTGGATGCAACTTTACAAGAGTGTGACCTCGTACCCAATGCTACTCTTCATCTCCTCCATAAAAAGAGCTAATGTGCGCATGTTTTATGCAGGGTGTTTCCCTGGATTTGTAAATTGGGGGAGAAAGTGTATGAACCATTCAAAATGTGTTGGCCGACTGTCGGTGGACAATCTGACACATTAATTAATCTGCATGATTGTAACTGTAGATATCAGGGTAGTTGAAGGTTGTCAGTAATTGTAAGAAACGGCCTTCGAGTTTGAATTGAACTTTATAGACCAGTTTACGGTTCATGCGCAGTTGTTCAAGTCTTTCTAACATCTGCCTGTCCTTCAAATAAACAAAGGATTTTACAACTGCACATGAACCGTAAACTGGTCTATTTAGTCTTTGTGTACAAGAACCTAGAAGATGGCTGGCCCCGAAGATGTGCTGCTGTGTGGTTTTACTGGCACATAACTAGACCACAAAGTGTAGCATCTGATACAATACGCATAATGCAAACTAGTGATGCAAGAGATGTCACAGAAACAGTTGGCCAACAGGTGTCGGTTGGATCATAATTTAGTACACTTTCTCCTGAACTTGGATATGGATTTCTAACCTGAAACAGCCATTTGCTTTGCTTGTCAGTCCCAGAGATGGCTGTATTTCAGGCTAATGGTTTCCTATTAGTGTGAATCTCTCCGAGCGACAACCTCTCACAAGCAACCATGTGATTTCCTGTTTTTTGTTGTTTTGTTTTTACCTCTAAAAGTTATACTGCTTCTGTTAAAATCAATTACCATTATAATTTTTATAGTTTTTGATTATATTTGCAGTCATTATCTCACGTGGTCTTGTAATATAAAAGTGCTCAGTCGTTGCTTTGACTATCACCCAATTAGACCGTGTGAGACTACAAATTGGGCTCCCTGTGGTGGCTACTCTTTTGTCTGACATTACCAGTTGGTGCTTTTGAGATCAGAGATTCATCTGTAATTTCATTCATAGTTCAGACTTATGTTTCTCAGCATCCATGGCCACTTGAATGAGAATTTTCCCGGTGTTGAGATTCTGTTCCATCTTTCTGTGTGCATCTTGGATTTGCTCCATAGGATAAACAGAATCAATGATTGGCTTCAACTTGCCACTTGTGAAGTGATGAAGGGCCATCTTTGAAAACTCATTTATCAACTTTGCCTTGTACTTAAAAGAAAAAAAAGAAATATTACTGTATCATAGCTAGTGTTTTCAGTGTTTAACAAAAAATTGTGGTCAAAGAATTTGTCATGAATACTCAATCAATATATGTAAACAGCCCATCATGTCAGTGCAAGAGTGCCATTCAAATAATGCATGCACTTTGTGTGTTTCTGGAAGCCTCTAGTCTGAAAATACATAACACTCAGCATCCGAAAGGTATTCCTAATTTGCAAATATTCCGAATCTGTGCTAAAAGGACTGTAACCATCAACAAAGCTTTATACCTCTTGTGACCTGCTTCTCAATGTAGTTCCAGTAATTGTTGCACGTTTTCGTAACAACTGTGCAAGGATGTCTCCATTGACATTTCCTCCACCCAGTAGTCCGTACACCACCCATCTACCATCTCTAGCCAAGCTTTTAGCATTTTGTTCCCAGAAAGAACCACCAACACAGTCAGTTATGATGTCTACACCCTGACCTGAAAGATATGAACACATTCGTACAGGAACACTCTTTCTTTGTCACAAGCTATCTCTTAGTAATACTCTTCTAACCCATATGAGGGGAGAAAAGTAAATCAAAACGTTGATGCCCTGGTTATGATAAATTATGGTAAAAAGGTAAAGGTATATTTATTCATTTATATAGCTATATATTTATTCATTTATATAGCACAAATATGAATATATTCAAATGCACTTCACAAGTGTTTTTTTTGTGATACAGACTGCAGTTGTGGTGCAATGTGCTGCCGTGCAGTTTACAATCATGAGTGATTGTTAGTACCTCAGAATACCAGGCTGTTGTGTCGGGAGGCAATCCAGACACATATAGTTACCGGTATTTATGTCTGTCCAGAATAAGATTATCTTTAAGTATTAGTTAATAACCCTGATTTACTGTAATGACCGAGTCGCCAACAACCTGGAATTCTCATGGACCGTGTACCCCACACATAAAATTATATACATATGATATGTCATAAACATGAGTGCCCCCCTGGAAAATTACCTTTAGTTTGTTGAAGGACCCAGTCAGAGAAGTTCCCTGTCTTATAATTAAACCCATCCTCAGCTCCAAGTTCCTTAGCCGTCTTTATCTTTGCTTCGCTGCCTGCCGTCACATAAGGAATAGCCCCTGATAGTCTTGTAAGTTGCACCAGTGATGTTCCTACGCCACTACCTCCAGCATGAATTAAAACGTTCTCACCCTGTTTAACCTTGCCGAGAAAATGAAGCAGTTGGTAGGCTGTTAGCCACACTTCTGGGATGGCTGCAGCCTCTGATAGTTTGAATGGGCTTGGAACAGGCATAGCATGTGACTCGTGAACTGTAACATACTCTGCATACCCACCACCTAGTATTAAAAAGTAAATTGTTCACTAAGCCACAAAAAACGGTTTTATACACGTGTGTAATATTCAAAACATTACATGGCATCTAAAAACCTGGTAATTTATAACTTGGTGAATAATAAGCAGAATGTTGCATGGCAGCTTGGAGAGACGGTTTTATCTTCTCATGGTGAATATAATTATTATAATACCGCCATAAATAGATATTCATTAGGAGGAAGCCCAAAATCCTATAAGCCTAGTGGTTTCTCTTTGGGCTTCCTCACCACTTCTCTTTGTATTTTTTGTTTTATGAGTGTCATTATTTGTAACAGTAATCTTGTGGCGAATAAAAATTAATAAATTTGTTGTAATACACTTCTGGCTCTTGGTTTCTATCGACTGTGATAGTTGATTTGGAACTTCATTCCTCGCCAACTATCAGCCATTATAGTTCACCACAAAATTTTGGCACATGCTGATTGGCCAAAAGCGATCATGTGACGTGTCGTCCGCGGATGCAAACTATCAGGCGTTATAGTTCAGCACAAAATTTTGGCGCGCGCTCATTGGCTGAAAGTGATCACGTGACGTGATAGTTGTCGTCCGTGGATGCAAACTATCAGGCGATAGTGCCCGCTGAGAGCTGAAGACAATTTTGTGATGAACAATAACGACAAATAGACTGTGTTTGTCTCGGAACTATCGGCTGATAGTTTCCCTTGGAAATTTGATGTTCTTAAAACTAGCATATAAGCCCTCGAACTGCGTTCTCGGGCTTATATTTGTTTTAAGAACATCAAATTTCCGCGGGCAACTATCAGCCGATAGTTCCTCGACGGACACAGTCTATTTGTATATTATAGTTCACCACAACATTTTGGCGCGCTAATTGGCCAAGAGCGATCACGCGACGTGATAGTTGTCGTCCGTGGAGGCAAACTATCAGGCGTTATAGTTCACCACAAAATTTTGGCGCGCGCTCATTGGCCAAGATCGATCACGTGACATGATAGTTGTCGTCCGCGGAGGCAAAATATCAGGCGTTATAGTTCACCACAAAATTTTGGCGCGCGCTCATTGGCCAAGATCGATCACGTGACATGATAGTTGTCGTCCGCGGAGGCAAACTATCAGGCGATAGTGCCCGCTGAGCACGAAAGACAATTTTGTGTTGAACAATAACGCAAATAGACTGTGTCTGTCTCGGACCTATCGACTGATAGTTTCCCTTGGAAATTTGATGTTCTTAAAACTAGCATATAAGCCCTCGAACTTCGTTCTCGGGCTTATATTTGTTTTAAGAACATCAAATTTCCGCGGGCAACTATCAGCCGATAGTTCTTCGACGGACACAGTCTATTTGTATAATAGTTCCTCGACGGACACACTATTTGTATAATACTTTCCCTAGGAAATTAGATGTTCTTAAAACTAGCATATATGTTTTAAGAACATCAAATTTCCGCGGGCAACTATTGGTACTTCTGTCTTTAGCCGCTTGCAGTTGAACTTGACTTTCTCCATTTGAAGCCGTACAAAGTTTAGCAGGATTTGCTTCTTTGCCTTCTTTGCCATATAGGCTATGTTCTTCACTTTAGGGCTTATATTTGTTTTAAGAACATCGAATTTCCGGGCAACTATCAGCCGATAGTTCATCGACGGATACACACTATTAATGTACAATAGTGCCCGCTGAGAGAAAAGACAATTTTGTGATGAACAATAACGACAAAGTGTGTCTGTCTCAGAACTATCGACTGATAGTTTCCCTTGGAAATTGGATGTTCTTAAAATCAGGATTAAATGTAATTTAGTCAGGGTTAAATCTTCCAGCTTGGTCGGTTTCCCTGTGACGACTCGGGGGCTCGGTCATTGGCTCTGACGTATGTTCCAGTCCCGTCAGCTCTACCTTCTTAGTCTTCGCTGTCATTTCTCCCATAGGGTTCCACTACTCGCCCGTTTCAGTCTGGTTTCCGATTCGCTCCCTCCTGTTCCCGCCAAGCTGGTCAATCGGGCGATATCCACCGGGCCAGTTCGTTGACCTCACAGAGTTTCTGTCCGCCAATCTCTGTGCCAGTCCTGATCCTTCGCAGCCGGCTTCCCTTCGTCTCTCCTCGGGCAGTAATCTATTTCCCCTGTCTCAAAGTTGCTCCTCAAAAGCCTAAACACAAGGCTGTGCTCAATTCCCACGATTGGGTAGAGGTATTATGCGTGTATGCGGCGATTATTCTCTCCAGTCATCCTCATCGTTCATCTGAGCTGCTCACTTACCTCATCCTGATATGCCGTGCCGCCAAAACTACGAAGCTCCCCACTGGTTTGCGTACGACCGCGGCTTTCGCTCCCTCGCCACTTCCAAAATTTCACTTTTATCCGAGCCTGTGGGGTTTGAACTTTACCAACGCCAATAGTTTCTAGAATCTGCTGGAACTGTCATACTGTGGACCATCTCTCCCGTCTGGTCGGCTAGAAACCCTTCCAACTCGGCTGAAATGTCTGGAACTACATCATCTTCTCTCTTTTCAAGTCTTGGAACTCGGCCCGTTGTATTGCACGCTTTTCTCCCTGAAAATTCCGCCACTCTTGTAATCTTGCGGGCTGTTATGGGGATCATAGAGTAACTGCCCGTCCAAGCTTATTCCAGACTTCTTGTTGTGTACTTCTTCCAAGCGCCGTGCTTGAGGGTTTTTCTCCCTCCGCAAAGAACAACACGCTAAATTCCAATTCGATCTATGGATTAGCTGGGACCTAGCTTTGATCAGCCCCCATGGTTGTTTCAGGTCTCGTTAGAAATTCAGAGAGTGCGCCTACAGCGCCCTTTCGCAAAGAGAGGAGGACGTGATTATATTGCTTCCTCCTCTGCCGCAGACTCCAAAGCCGTTTCCCCCTGTGTGTTCAGTGACTCCTCTGGTCCATTCCCGCTGGGCAGCTTTGCTTGCTTCTCATCCAGATCAGGATTTGGCGTCATTCGTGTCCGGCGGCATTTATTCTTGTTTTCGCTGTGGCTTCGCCCCTTCCTCGCCCCTTCCTCTCCCCTTCGTTCTGCTACGTCCAACATGCCATCTGCAGCGTTGCAACCTTCAGTCATTGAAGACTACCTGGCAAAGGAGTGCACCCTTGTTCGGGTGGCCGGTCCTTTCTCCTCCTCTACCCTGTCTGCACATTAGTCGTTTCGGGGGTTATTCCTATCTGTACTCTGCCTTCCCGTTTGGGTTCAGAATAAACGATGGTATCTTTAAGGATGACTTCCCATTACATTATACTAGCGTGGATGAAGCTGTTTCTCTCATCTTGGCATTTGAGTTAGGGCTCGCTCACGGCTAGATTGGACATCGAGAACGCTTATCGTTTGGTTCCCATCGACCCCGATGATTGCTTTCTTCTGGGGATGATCTGGAGGGATTCCTTCTACGTCGACTTGGTTCTTCCGTTCGGTCTTTGCTCGGCCCCGTCCATTTTCAACCGGGTGGCTGACGCGCTGTTGTGGATCGCTCAAAACCACCGTGGTGTGGCCTCCATGATTCATTATCTTGAGGACTTCTTTACGGTTGGTCCTCCAGTCTGTCAGCAGAATATGGATACTGTAGGTTCTCGTGGGCTTGCCGAGACGTTGGTGTTCTGCTCGCTTCGCAAATGACTGAAGTTCCGTCAACTCAATTGTTCTTTCTAGGGATTCTCCTAGGTTCCGTCCGCCTCGAACCGAGTCTTCCTCAGGACACACTGGTGAAGGTTCAGGCCGAAGTGCGTTCCTGGCTGGCTCGGCGTTCGTGCACGTTACGGGAGCTCCAGTCCTTCATTGGTCTTCACCATTGTTGCAAGGTAATTCCGCCCGGTCGTACCTTTCTTCGTAGTCTTATCAATCTCACTGTTGGCATGTCCAATCCCCTCCATCATATTCAGCTCCGGGCCATTGCTAAGGCCGACCTCTTACGGTGGGATATCTTTCTGAAGGATTGGTACGCAGGTTGCCACAGGTCAGGGAAAAGTCACGAAATTTTTTTTTTCAAGGTCAGGGAATTTTGCATCTGCTCAGGGAAATTCTAAATTTCTTGTCAAAGTCAGGAATTCTATTTTTAGGTTGCCACGACGGCCCCTCATGCCTCAAAGTGTCTGCGAGGGGAGGCGACAGGTTTTGATAATGACTTTTCAGGGCTCGAAATAGCGACCTGCCAAAAAGCAGGCCAATTTTTAGGAATGGCAGGTGAAAATATGCTTGAAAATGATGTAAACACTCGATGGCCTGCCAAAAAAAAAATGTCAGGTCATATTTTATTTCTATTTCGAGCCCTGCTTTTGTTTTGGACGAGGGAATGTCAAACAGCCTTATTATGGTCAGTGAAAATTGTTTTCTGGTCAGTAAAAAGTCAGGGAATTTTTTTCCCTGATGGGTGGCAACCATGGCACGGCAAGGGCTTCTTCTTGATGTCCCCATGGCTTCCTCCTCCTGATTGCCAGGAGGAACCATTGGTTCCAAGGCCGCTGGCCCACTCAGGTGCAGTCTCTTGACATCACTTACAAGGAACTGTTCCCAATTGTGGTGGCGTCCCACAGCTGGGGTCCTCTGGTCTTCCAAGCGTTTATTGTTCCAACTCGACAACAAAGCAATAGTAGCCATCCTGCGCTCTGGAACTTCTCGGTCTCCTCCCGTCATGCACCTTATGTACAGCTTATTTTTCGCTGCCGCCAAAGTCTTCTTTGATTTTTCTGCTTCTCACATCCCTGGTATCTCTAATCCTGTCGCTGATGCTCTTTCTCATTTTCAGATAGAAATATTCCGCCATCTAGCTCCATCCACCGATCCTTCCCCAGCCTTCATTCCGCCATACCTCTGTCAGTGGCTGACAAGTTGGAACTGAGCTCTCAGGTCACGGCTCTTCCGTCCGCGGGTTTGGCTATGTCCACTCGTAAGACTTACTCTTCGGGACAAAGACTGTTCATGTCCTTCTGCAACCAGCTTGGCTTGGCCTTCTCTCCATCGTCTCCTACGCCTGAAGATGTCCTTCTCTCCTTCGTGGCCTTCCTTGCTGGTAACGACCTGTCTGTATCTACTATCAAAGTTTACTTAAGTGCAGTTAGATCTCTTTACATGGACTTAGGGATTCAAATCCTCTTGCCGGATGCCTCCGCTTGCAGAGGGTTATGCGTGGGGTACGCAGATCCCACGGTGTCACAGGATACTCGTCTCTCTGTTACTCCCCACACTTTGGCGTCCATGCTCGCTGTTCTGGACCTGTCTTCGTCCGATGATGTCATGTATTTGGCAGCCCTGTGCTTGGGTTTCTTCGGCTTTCTACGCTGCAGTGTGTCCACAATGTCATCATCTCTCAGTCGATGACGTTGTAGTTGATTCGCATGCCCAACCCCGCAAGTTCTTCATCCGAATTAAATCATCTAAAACTGACTCCTACCAGGGTTCAACAATTGTGGTTGGGCGTACGTCCTCTCCTATTTGTGCGGTGGACGCGTTGCTCCGTTACCTAGTGTCCAGCTGCGGGTTCCCTGTTTCTGTGTCAAGATGGTTCCCTACTCAATAAGGACACATTTAACTCACTACTCCAGAAAGCTCTCCAAGGCGCTAATATCTCCGGAAGTTACACTTCGCACAGCTTATGCATCGGGGATGCTTCCTCAGCTTCCCTGGCCGGTCTGTTTGAATCCATGATCTATGTCCTCGGGCGCTAGTCAAGTGATGCCTACAAATCATACATACGGTTATCTCCAGAGGATGCGGCTGCTATTGCTCCCCGTCTGCTGCAACCTTGGCCCAATCTCTGTTAGTCTCCTGCTGGGTGGAGTATGCTGCTCCTCCAGTTGAGTTTCACATTTACGCACGGGCTGGGTAGAGCTTCTGTTCTCCCAGCATGGTTACGGACTGGTTAGAGCCTTGCTCTACCAGTAATGGACACGGTCTCGGCCTGGCGGAGTCCTCTGCTCCTCCAGTTGTTACGGTTACGCACGGGCTGGGAAGAGCTTCGTTCTTCCGGCATGCTTTCGGACTAGTTAGAGCCTTGCTCTACCATTAACGGAAACGGTATCGGCTGGGCGGAGTCCATTGCTCCCCAAGTTGAGTTTCATATTTACGCACGGGCTGGGTAGAGCTTCTGTTCTTCCAGCATGCTTACGGACTGGCTAGAACCTTGCTCTACCAGTAACGGACACGGTGTCGGCTGGGCAGAGTCCTCTGCTCCTCCAGTTGTTACGGTTACGCTCGGGCTGGGTAGAGCTTCGTTCTTCCAGCATGCTTACGGACTTGTTAGAGCTTGCTCTACCAGGACCGGACACGGTCTCGGCTGGGCGGAGTGCTCTGCTCCTCCAGTTGTTACGGTTACGCTCGGGCTGAGTAGAGCTTCGTTCTTCCAGCATACTTACGGACTTGTTAGAGCTTGCTCTGCCAGTAACAGACACGATCTCGGCTGGGTAGAGTCCTCTGCTCTCCAGTTGTTACGCTTACGTTCGGGCTGGGTAGAGCTTCGTTCTTCCAGCATGCTCACGGTCTGGTTGTGCAGCGCTGATGTGTTATGCCACGTCAACCTCACAGTAAGTCCTCTCTCGGCTCGTCTCATCTCAGCTCGTCATCGCGTATTTGGATAGTTGGTGTGCTCGTGGCTTGGGGAAGTGGGCCAGGCCTTAGGGAAGTGGGCCAGGCCTTAGGGCTCGCTGGGCCTCACTTGGGCTGGTCTGGTTGCTAGGGTTTCCCTAGCAACCTGCTCAAGACCTGTCCCTTCCAGACTTTCACCGCACTGATTTGCCATTTCAAGTCTCCTCATATTGTTTGCTAGTCCTGGGTTTAATCAGATCTAAATGTACTTTAGTCAGGGTTAAATCTTCCAGCTTGGTAAGTTTCCCTGTAGCGACTCGGGGGGCCCTGGGTCGGCGACCATCCGGGTCCTGTTGTCACGGCTTGTTTGTTAAGTTTCTAGCCTGCTTTCAGGCGGTGGATGGTGTTTTTTTCGCGCAGCAAATTAAACGGATCATCGAAGCGGCCGCCATATTGGCCGAGCGTGATTGAGACTTGGGATCGAATGACAAATCGAGGGGGGAGGGGGAGAAGCAGAAAAGAAAGACCGCCTGCACGAAAACCCCTGGTTTCTGAGTACAAAAGTTAGATCCCGTCCACCAGCGGACGGGGTATATGATTGGCTGAAACGGTGTCAATCAAAGCTTATCGCGGCAAGTGTTGAAAGCAAGAACTGAAAGGAATAAGTGTACCCTGCGAAGCGGCGTAACTAGAATAAGTGTTGTGTACTGAGCTTGCAGTTGATAAAATATGGCAAGTAATACAAAAAGCTTTGTCTTTTTTGAAGACTAAGGTGAAATACGTACCCTGGTTCCAGAGGTTTTCTAGAGAGAACAGCAACGGAGAAAGAGCCGCGAAGGCGGCGATCGGCGAACTGCGAGAGGTTTGTTGTCGAGTTTTCTTTTCGCAAGTTCGTAAACCGTAAATATCATACTCTTTCCAAAGCGCCAGAAGATCTTTACTTTGAAGTAGGCTCTGTATATAGCTTCCTCCTGCTCAGTTTTCAAAGTTCGCTTTCGCCTTTACCCTGATTCCAGAGGATTTCTAGAGAGAACACAGCTGCTCGCTTCTTTCTCCGCGGATGGGTAAAGCCGTACCCATCCGACAGGCTTTGGAAAGAGTATGACATTTACGGTAAAGAGAACTCGACAACGAACCGTGATTTAATTCGCCACTGAAAAGTATTAGAGCGGATTTCAATTGTGTCGGAAACGTTTTGGTTTTGCGTTTACTAAGCTCTCCTATTGGCTGAGAAAGTAAACCAACCAATCAGATTCCAAAATTAAACCAAACGCAAATTGGTTTTGGTTTTGCTTTGGTTTGTCATTGGCTCACAGGGAAGCCATTTATGAGTTACTTGTGATTACTCGCTCCTATGATTGGCTGGCTGTGGGTAGTTTGCGTTTGGTTTTACTACACTCAACTGAAAACCGCTCTATTGTCGACCAAATTGCAGAGATCCAATCCGGCTATTGACTTCACGGCCGTTGAACTAGGAAATAATCAGAAATCCGCCTCAATGCATTTATGCAACGGTCGTCCATTTCTTTCGGCAAACATTCACTAAGATGGACTTCGACTTCTCAGAGAAATAGCTTCTCGTTTCTACTCTCTCGTCACAACATTTACCTGTGTACTTTGCACTCGTAGTTTGTTTGTCCACAAGTTCTTCAATATCGAATTCTGAGAAAACATTGTCTCCATCGGAGTTTTCTTTGAAGTTTAGAGATTTTTTTGATCCTGTATTTGTCCTCTGACCTTTTTTTATGCGAGCTTAATTCTTTTAAGGAAGGAAGCAGCCGCTTGTATCGCAACTCTTCTGGTTCGCCAGACTGCTGCTGCGGTACTGGACTGCTCTCTATCTATGGCTTTTTGAAGCATCTTGTAATGTTGGTATGTAATCGGAGGATTTGCAAACTCTTTGAGAGACTGATGGGGCGAACGCAACAAGCTAAAACCGAACTGTCTATACATAGATATTCTAAAGTGGTACTGTCGCAGTCCTTTCCATAGAGAACTTTGAACAAAAATAGCTGGTTTTATTACAATTTCCGTATCTGAGAACCAATTGACAATTTTACCAACATTTTGCATTGCATTTGACAGCGAGCGAAGTTTGTTTTGAATACGCTTCATAAACCAAATCAAAATTGGCAGGCTGTCACACGTCGACTCCTATTGGTCAATTAAGAATGGGTTACAAGTTAACGGAAGTCATGTGCGTGGTGGGCGGATATTCAGAAACCAGGGGTTTTCGTGCAGGCGGTCTTTCCTTTCTGCTTCTCCCCCTCCCCCATCCATTTGTCATTCGATCCCAAGTCTCAATCACGCTCGGCCAATATGGCGGCCGCTTCGATGATCCATTTGCTGCGCGAAAAAAAAAAACATCCACCCCATGAAAGCAGGCTATTATGTTTCCTGCTCTTATCAATTAATAATAGTAATAATTTACATTTATAGTTCGCAGGCTGCATGAATATATGATCGCCTGCGCATCACAAAATTAAACTATTAAAAACAGAAATATACAATAATATAAGAATTGAGCTAAAACCACAGTAAAACTATAATAAGATAAAATTAAAAGAATAATAAAATAATTCTAATAGATTTTAGTTATAAAAAAAATAACTTAAATAAATGCGTTTTCAACACATTCTTAAAATTATCCAAGGCTCTACAGTTACGAATACTACATGGTAGTGAGTTCCATAGTTTAGGGGCAGCAGCACAAAAGGCCACTTTAAGAATAACGCGATGCACCCTTAATGATAATTAAATCATTTATATATTCAGGCGCTAGCCCGTGAATAGCTTTAAATGTAATTACTAGTATCTTAAATTTAATTCTAAATTGCACTGGCAGCCAGTGAAGCTTAAAGAGCACAGGCGATATACGATCAAAGCGGGAAACATTGCAAATAAGGTGCGCAGCTGTGTTCTGGACACGCTGTAACTTAGACAACTGTGTTTGCGGCAAACCATATAATAAACTATTGCAGTAGTCAATTCTACTAGTAACTAGAGCATGCACTAACGTTTTAGTTGATTCAGTTGATAAAAACTTCCTAATGCATCTGATGTTATGCAAGTGAAAATAAGACGCACTACAAATCCTATTGATATGTGTCCCCATACTAAGTTGCTGAACAAACCAGCAGCCCAGATTCGTGGCCTCTTGAACTGGAGCAATCTGATGGTCACCAACAGCAAGAGAACCAAGAGAACCTGTGCTGACCATAGACAATTGTTGTCTTGTTCCTATAAGTAAATACTCAGTTTTATCATCGTTAAGCTTGAGCCGGTCAGTCAGCATCCATTGACGAATATCCTCTATACAGTGCTGCATTGCTATAGTTGCCTCTTCTTGATTTACTTGCGAATCCGGTTTAAAAGCAAGATAAAGCTGAGAGTCATTGCGTTTACTCGATCGCTCGGGTTGATTCCCCTTCCCTCCCTCCCTGTCCACACCATGTGTGACCCAGTGCTGGGCTGGTCTGGTTGCTAGGGTTGCCCTAGCAACCTTCTCAAGTCCTGTCCCTTCCAGCCTTTCACACTGACCTGCCCTTTCAAGTCTCCTCATATTGTTTGCTGTTGCACTAGTCCTGCCATGCTGGCTGGGTTTAACTAGCATATAAGACCAACTATTAAAACAAAAATTTGAATACCACAATAACGACACTCGATTTGTCCAAAAAAAAAACGATTCAATTTACAAGCCAACCAGACCCAAAATACCGACCCAAATGTCCCATAAACATGGTATCATATTACAATTAACCAATTAACACATTGCATGAAGTAATCTAGAGGGGACATGTGTGAACCTAAAACTCTATTCAACAGAATTAAAGCCCTCAAACTCCTCCATTCACTGGCGTATATTTGTTTTATAAGAACATCAAATTTCTGTGGGCATTACTATCAGTTGATACTTCCTCGATGGACACACTACAAGTATTTGTATAATAGAAATGTTGAGCTTGTAGTCTAAATTGTTAAATATCATACCTGGAACAAGTGCCATAACTTGGTCTCCTTTTCTAAAATAAAAATTGGAAAATGGTATTTGATGGATGAACAAATGCACAAAACTCACTGATAACATAAACATACATGTAGGAGGCTAAGTATACAAGTTATTGATCTTATGGCTTGATAATACTGTTTGATAACAACTTTTCCCTTAAGGCTTAAGTGCTTATATACCGGTACAGGGATTACAATATATTTAGGTGTGAATGGCCATCATCTGTATGTATTTGTGCATTTTCAGAGAAAACAGTCCTAAGACATAATAAATGAGCATAGTACATGTACCGGCTGCAGTATGCAGATTGAATATTAAACACTACTGGTACTAGTAGCTGCAGGCTTCCAATGAAACCTCTTTGCAAAAATTGGACATATGACCATTTGTATCTAATATACAACTGCAGCACATACTGGTTGCCACTTCAAATCATGTTGGAAAAAAAAAATGTTGTGATGCTCAGTGGACAAAACATCTCAGTTCAATGAAGTGTTTCACTGCAATGCTTCAATGCCCCCTGGGTATCCCATAAAATTGTTTTTTAAACATGGTTGATAATAATTATAAGACTTCAGATTTTATTTGAGATTCCAATCTTTTTGTTGGTTACTTTAATAATATGCTCCCCTGGTTTCCAGAGGCCCAAAGAAATAAAACTGTTATTGTGACAATAGACCTGGGAGGGGGACTCCCTATATTGAACTGACAGGGGTGTGCTGGGTGCTCCTTTTAGAGGTAAACATTTTTGTAATAGTACCATTTAGGGGGTCCTGTTCCCACGAGCTAGTTATGCAACCTGAGTCGTAACTTTTAGGGGTTCAGAATTAGAATGTTAAAGTTCTGTTACAACGTACATGAAGGAATCACTATGAAATTAAATTTATGCATACCTTTTAGAGGTCATTTTCAAAATGACTGCCGAGCACCCCTATCACTTTGGTACTGGAGTCCCCCGGGAGTCCTCACTAGGAGAACTACTAGCTATAGCTATAGGAGATATTATAAACGAGACGTGTTGGTGCACCTGAACTAGAGAGTGTGTGGGAATGGTACCCCGCGCCCTAGGAGTAGTGCAAATTATAAACCCTGGTTCCCCTTAGAACGTCTTGCTTGAAGGCTAATGTTCAGTGTGTGCCGTCATATTTCTATAATATTTACTTCCATCCCATTTGACATGCTGATCCAAACTCCTCCACAACTCCAGCAGCTTCGAGACCGAGGATTTGTGATTCTCCGGCTGGAGGCGGGTAACGTCCCTTGCGTTGCAACGTGTCTGCTCGATTCAAAGCCGTAAAATGTACGCGAATAAGTACGTCATTTGAACCAGGAACTGGCCTTGGAACTTCACCAATTCTCATATTTTCAGGTCCTCCAGGTTCATAAAGCACGGCTTTCATAGTTTTTCCGGCCATTACTGAAGAAACTGAGAGAAAAATGACAAAAATATGGACTGTTGGTGGTATGAACATGGTGAAAACCGGAAATAAGTGACGCTTTGTAATGAGGCAATGAACTGACCAATCAAATACGATAGAATTAAATACTTTGTCAATCACTGTACTACCTCATTCTCATGTTTTCATTACTTCCGCTTGACCACGTGCAAAATGGCGGACTTCGAAGACCACGAGGACGTTATTCCATGCAAGCGGGCTAAAACAACTGAGCAGTCTTATTCAGATGATCGTGAGGTTAAGATAAATCCGTTATGCAAGCTCAGTAGAAGTCTTTACACTGCAGAAGAGAAATCTGATGGAGAAAAGAAGGAGTTTAATGCTCTTTCAAGCTGTGAAACCAAAGAGGGTTTCAAGGCTGGTGACGAAAATATTTTATCAGAAAGCATTCCTACTGCAGAGTCATTGGTTCCAACGAAAAGCCTAGCTTCTTTGGACTCTAAACCTTCTGATACTTGTGGAGAATCTTTGTCGCCACAAAGTTCAGAGAAGGACGTAGGAATCTCGGAATATGTGAGCAAACATATCGGATTCCACGCGGTCTTAAAGCAAAGATATGTTGACTTTCTTGTCAATGAGAGAGACTTGAAAGGGGGTTTGGTTCAGCTTACAAGTAAATCAGTTCCCAAGGAAGAAAAGCAAGATGATAACTGTGAACGTTTTCTTAGCGACGAGGAAAGGCAAAAAGTACAAAGTGTGCTGGAAAGCAAAGACAAGACATTCTATGTGACTTTAGGGGCTGATGACGACAAAGAACACAGAACTAAGATGCACCATGCTATTAAAAAGGAATTTCCGACCTTAGGTATGTAAAATATACCGATAATAAATATATGCTGGGGACTGGCCATGCCATCACACCCACCCCTCTCCCTTTCTTTCTCTTATGCACAAGTCCATTCCAAAAGCGATCACCCCCCACCACTGGGTAAACCCTGGGCAGCTGGCAGACAGTATTATTTGGATACAATAGATAACTAGTTCCTGTAAAAACTAGTGTTGGTCTACGTTGGTGGGGAAGATAAACACTGGTATATAATCAACTAAAGTTGATTGAGGTATGCTAACCGCCGTGGAAAGCAAGTAGCAGCTGACCTTTCGAGTGCTAGCCCTTCGTCAGAGCAAAAGAGGGAAATGTTAGTGGGGAAAAGGTTTATGTAGTGTTGAGTGCATGATTACTGCTAACAAAACATGTACTTGGATCAATTGGGATCAAAGAAAATTGCGCCAATGCATGATTACCGCTGAGGAAACGTGTTCGGATCAATTATTGGGATCAAAGAAAATTGCGGCAACAATAGAAATGCTAATAGTTGTAACAGAAAGTGTTGATGAGTAAACTAAGGAAACATGCTGATCTAAGTGTGAGTGAATATGTGAATTCTGAAATTAAATTAACAAAAAGCATTCATTAAGGTTACCGGATACCTTCAAAACGAAAAAGATGGGAAAAAGTTTTTTTTGCACAGAAATGTAGTTTTAGTAGTAGTGTCTCATTTACCAAAAACTCCGTTGAATAAAAATTAATGTTGACGGAGAAATACCAAAAGGAAGTTTTTGACCGGAAGTGAAAGGTTCCGTTTGATTGACAGCAGATCAATGAACACATGACAAGTGCTCACTCACCCATAACGACGGTGTGAAGAAAGCTGGCGCACATAATATTAAATTTATTTCATATACCAATGTTTACGTTTATTGAGAAACGTTTTTCCACACATGATTCCATAATTCCATCGGTTGTTGGCCTTATGCCTTCAAAAAAGCAAGCAGGATGCCCTTAGCTTGGAAAACAAAGAAAAAAGAAAACCAAAACAAGGCCAAACAATGCATACATAGGAGTCCTCGTAAAACCCGACAAGGGTTCATATTTTCACTTTCAGACAGAGTGCCGAGTGGCCCACATCTGAACATGAAGAACTGATAGGAGCCAGCTGAGAAAATATTTGTTTCCAAGAAAGCTTAGATGGAAACGTAAAGTCTGACTGGTGACTCTGAATTGCTTGAAACCAACACCACGATCTTAGCTCGCTATTGCCGTGCTGTTTCAGCCGCCTGCAAATCGCTGTCTCCTCTACTAACTATGCTGGCATTCAAGGCGTCTCTAGGTGTTTACCTTGGCTTTGTGCCTCCAGGTCGTTTTGTCTTTCCCATTTTTCAAGTCACACAAGAAAACTAGAACAACCAGCTATATTAACATTTTCTCGATGCGGCGCAAAGCTTTGATCGGAAATCGACATTGGCGGGAAATCTTGACAGATAGTTGAACTGTGATGAGAAATGATTGGCCAAGAGCTCGCTAATTGTTGGAGAGGCGGCGCTTCAGATTCACGCACGACAGACGGCTAGATTTTCTAAAATGCTATTTTCTACGCTTTCGATTTTCAACCAAAATAGAGTTTTAAAAAAGCTCCCACTCAAGAGGAATTTAGTCGATTTGTTTGAAATTGTCACAAAATGTCAATTGATATCTCCGCTGCAAAAGGGTGTCGGGGAATTGGAAAATTCTAAAAATAGAGCTCTTGACGGCGTTTTCCGCAAATCTACTCTGATTATTTTTCGCCTTTTCACGGAGAGCATGATAACTTTTGAACTAAATCGAATTTTGAAATTCCCCGACACCCTTTTGGAATACGATTCCTCCGAAAAGCGACAAAGCAAACAGATTTTAAAACTTTAAAATATTTTCGGAGTCGGAGCTTCTGAAAGCCATCTCACTAGATCGGAGAAACGGGATCGCGGAAAATTCGAGATTTTCGAAGAACTCAAAACTTTTTATGTATTCTTGTAGCCAATTTTATAAGCTTTAAAATGATACATGGGTGATTTATCTACGATGTTTCTTCGAGGCGCTACATAATTTAGACTGGAAACGCACCCTGAAGGTATCCGGTAACCTTAATATGGTGAGGTGCCAAAGTGCCTAATTTGAAAATAAAGTTCTGTTCTTTGCGTTTACGAGTGTCAGTAGTACCTTGATGCAGAGAAATTCCACATTATTTGGAGCTTTGTACAAGCGTGTACATCAACTTGAATCCAAATATTTTGTACAGTATATCTAACTAAGATTGTTTTCCTTATCTCTAAGAGAAAAACAGATAAATATGTATTTAGACTGAAGTTGAGCTTGGGGGGAGGAGGAGGGATGATCGGTTTTGGAATTGAATTGACTCGTACTACATGTAGCAACATGAGAACAAAGGCAGCATGCTACAGACTGACAAAAGTATCGCTTTTGATCTAGCACTTAGCACTTTAATGAGGGTGGGTCTACACATAGGTTAGCCATTGTGTGATGTTTTCATTTCACTTCATTCTCCCCCACTAACATCTGCTCAGCAGATGAGTGCTACATTCCTTTCTCTCTTTGTTAGCACTTAGCCAATAAATTCATCTGATAAGCACATGTGTCCGACTGTGAATTGACCATTTGCTCTATGACATGCATCAGTTGACTTAAACTATTTTGTTTGCCATTGCTCTCATCTCATGATGGCCAGTCAGTTGCCCCCTCCCAAAAAAGATAAATGTTGGGATCTGGTAAAGCCTGGTTACTAGGGTTGTTGCCAGGATTTGGGGGTGAGGTCAGACAAAAACAGAAATGGGGGAAATATTTGGGGGTAAGCTAGGTCAGGGAAAGACAGAAAACGAATTGGACTGTACGTTTGAGATGTAAAATTTGATACATGCATTGTACCAATCAACACACAGTCTGATATAGTTTTGATCAAACCTCCCTTACTCTCCCTCCCTTTAATAATTTATAAAAGAAAAACAAAGTTGCCGTTATCGAACCCCTATTGACACCCTGGGGTGGATCCAGGATCTGAAGAGGGAGATAGTCACATGTTAACAAACTTGGCCAATATGTACTTGTGCATTGTGTTAACCAACTGTTCATGTATGTATTTCAGATAGTGAAACCATAAATATCAATCAACACAAGACTGTTAGGGTGTATCGTTACCAAGGTAACCCAGCCAGGAAACGATCAGATAGTTGGCCTGCCGATCGTGGCAACTACTGTAGGTTTGTACTGTACAAAGAAAACAAGGACACCATGGACACCATCAGTTTGCTGTCAAAACTCTTGCGATTGAAACCAGGAATGTTTGGCTATGCTGGGACTAAAGATAAGAGAGCCATAACTGTACAGGAAGTTAGAGCCTATCGAGTACTGGCAGAGAGATTACAAGGACTCAATAAGACTCTTAAAGGAATATTCCTTGGCAATTTTGAATACTGTAGCGAGGGATTGAGGCTGGGACAATTATCTGGGAACCATTTTGTTATCACTCTTAGAAATGTTATTGGAAAAATGGAGGATATTGAGCAGGCTATGACTTCACTTGAATCAGTAGGATTTATCAACTACTTTGGCCTACAGAGGTTTGGGACAAGTTCTATTCCAACACATACTATTGGTAAGCCAGCATTTTATTTGTTAATGAAATTTCTTCTAATTGCCATTAAAAAAACTTTTCAACTATTTTGATTTGATTTTTCTGTGAGAATCTTCTGCTCCTGCTGTAGCTTAAAATTAGTGATTTATTCCAGTTTTTACCATTTATATCTCAAATAGATGCTCGTCTCCTGATTGCCATTTTGCCTTCTCTTGATAACCTCCTTGTTGAGTGACTAGCTACAAAATAATACTTGTTTACAGTGTATATCGTTTTTTTTGCAAACCAATTTATGCACTCCACACAGAATGCTGGAAGTTGTTCATACATGTACATGTAACTTATGCAGTGTCCCAGCATATTTAAAACATGTAACTGTTAATGTCTTCTTTAGGTCATGCATTACTCCTAAGTGAATGGTCAAAAGCAATAGACTTCATCCTCAGCCCAAAATCTGGAAAACCAAAAGACTTCAACAAAGCACTTGAACACTGGAAGAAAACTGGCGATGCAAAAGGGGCCATTGAACGACTTTCTAGACAAATGTGCATTGAGGGATACTTACTTCAAGGACTTGTTAATCATGATAATAAAGATCTAGTGGGTGCATTGCACATGATTCCAAGAAACACAAGGTTGATGTATGTTCATGCATATCAGAGTTACATCTGGAACAACATGGTGTCAAGGCGTATTCAGGTAGGGAGTTCATATCATTAAGAATATTGTGTATGAACCATTTCTGTGTACATATAATTAGTGACATTATCATAATACAATAAGCTTTGCATAACTGGCACATGGCGAAGTAGAAAACATCTCCTTTTCATACTCTTTAACAGGGATCCTTAATTTGTCCGGTGTAAAGTACATGTAGCCAGTATAAATATCCAGAGTAGACAGTGATTTCACCGGCTGCTGGCTCTTACTGAAGACCCTGTAATGAGTCTAACCCTGCTGTAATGAAAACCTACCAGAAACCAGTGATCCATCTAGAAATTTAGAGCAGTGAGTCCTGGGACTCGCAAGGCTATCAAAGTGTGAGGCCCAGACCAAAATCAGTGAGTCCCATTCATTACAGTAGGTCATGCAAAGCGAAACGTAAATATATAAGTGCTGCTAGGCATGAAAACGGTCGCTGCCATTTTGTTTTTGTGACTGCTGCCCACCTGTTCCATAAATAGACAGGAGAGACACTGCGAACAATATTTCTGATTTAGCATTCCAATACGGAATTTTAATGTGATTATTTCTGGAGAAAAACTAGCCAAATTCTATGTAAATCATGCTTCAATACAATAATTCTAATATTAGGAAGGGAGAGATAAAATCATTGCATCCAAAGGGACGCATGTTGCGACATGTGTTTGCGTTTTTGGTAATGCATCAGAGACACAGGATGCAGAGGTACATTAGCACTGCAGAAACAGTAAGAATGTCATATTTTATCTTATCTTTAATATATTCACACACTTCCTTAGATCCACTCCTGGAATGTCATTAGGCACTTCTGCATTCACATGCTACATATATATACATATGTACATATGACTGTTGGTATGTCAAAGATGTTCAACAGCTTTACCGCTGCACATTGGGAGTGCATGAGTCATGGGTGTGTGAGATCAATCTCCCTCTTGTTCAGCACCTTCGGCCCTCGGCAGGCCTCTCTCTAGGCTTGGAAATATTCCCGGTCCAGCAGTTTGGCCATTTGTTGCTTTGGGCTGGGCTGAATAAGGGACAGCATCTTAAACTATTAAGTATAAAATGTGTACACTTTGTCTACAGTTGTATTACATTTACAGTACGACTACTGAAACCAGGGCCACTTATACAACGAGAACCAATCATATTGTAGAACAAAAACAAATCATTCCAACTTATGGTTACTTGAGCCAGTCAGTGTTGATTACAAGCCAATAGCATTTCGACTTGTTCTAGCTTTGATCCGGTAAAGGTGTATTTGGTCGACTAGTTTTGAAGCCAGTCTTTCGAATGAAGAACAAACATTGCATGGATATGGTAGGATTTATACTTTGAAATACTTTATTGTCTAGGTGGCCCCAGTTTCATTAGTAACTGTTAGTAATAACATGCAAGGTAATACTGTAATAACATGCAAGGTAAATTCAAGAAAAGTCCAAAGAGCTTTCAGTTTGATTGCAGATTTCCAGACATTCACTCTTTCTATTACCATACATGTAGATGTATCGTAAAGCAATACCCGAGTACAAAACACTTATGGTCTCAAAATGATGTTTGCACTGTCCTGAAAACTGAAATCGAAATTTATTTTTCAATGCCAGCATATAGGAATTTTTTGAAAGTGTATTGTGCAATAGTTTTAATGATGTCAGTTAGTGATCAAGATAATATATAATCCTCTGCACTCAGTCATTTTCCTATATACCGTAATTTCCGGCCTATTACCCGCGGGTTATCTGTTAATTTTTCTCCAAATCACGGCTGCTGCGGGTAATGTGTTAAATTCTAAAGACTAACATTTTGTTACACAAGGTTACAGCAATTGCCTTTTGCCCCTTATTTGCCGGCGGCACACAGCAATCGCCTTTGTCGAAAACAACGAAAAGCGGTCGCCTTTCGCTGGCGAAAGTATCGGCTCACTTGTGAAAAAATTGCTGTTGTTTCTTGAAAAAAATTGGTGCCAAACTGAAAAGCCGCCGACGATTTTTTCACCGTAGAAAATAACAATGATTGCCGTTAGTGTCAGTGTTTATTTCGTCCAAATCTTCTCAGCTTTGTATGAAACCAAAAGATAAAATTTATTAACTGAAACCGTTTCTGATCTAACAAACACTGAAGAAATCAGTGCCGTAACGAGAAACACGGATTGCATTACTACATACATGTATGTGTATAAACACCATCCCGCTAGTTTGGTGCCTTATTTCATCTGATAAACTTTATATACCTTCTGTACGATGTAGTTTCACACTTGACCATTAAAATCCTTCAGGATTTTAGCTGAAATCATTGCTTATGTTTTCAAGAAGCCAGCTTATCAAAATATCTCATTCTTGGAGTTGACATGTGAATTCTCTCAACATTGTCTGGTTTTTGACACAACAACACCAGAGTGTCACGCTCTGTGAACTTCGCGGGTAGCATATAAAGTGTGGCTTATTCACCACACAGCTTCTCAACTTATTTGTGAAAATGGAAAAGGTCCGGTCCACCAAAGAAAATATTCTGGATAGTTCTTTTTGTTAATGCGGAATCCATTTTCAAAGGTGAGTTTGAGTCTCTCTAATTCCACGACACAGAAGTGTGAATTTTTCCACGAACTGATTTGAATAATCAATTAGTCGGCAGTGTTTGACATGCACCAAACATTTCTAAAACCTAAGACAAATTTTCGCTTGGAAATTAAGATAGTTTCCGAATCAAATGTTTTGAAAGTTTTACTTTTATATTCATTTCGTGTCTGAACAATTACGCCTGATGCCGGAAATACTTCGAGTCTAACTCTAAAATGCCGAGGTGAGAATTGCTGTGATATCGCACTGTATACAAATGGATTTACTACTTTATTTATCAACATGTTGATGTTCCTATGTCTACTAAGACACAACAATTAAAACCTACTACGAGGTACTGGTATCGTTACCTAAATTTACACTGCAAATTGCTTTGATAGAGTATTTTTCTTTTCAGATTTTCCTGCAGAGTGAGGAACTCAGTTTTGCTTGGAGAACTAACTGATGTCATCAAAACATTGCACAATACTGTACGCTTTAAAAAAAATTATACACGTTTGTATTGCAAAAGAAATCGTTTTTATCACAATTTCAGTTTTCAGTACAATCCAAATATCATTTTGAGTCCATAAGTGTTTTGTACTTGGGTATCCCTTTAAGTTTGCAAATCAAGACATTGTTGCATGTACATGTATCTCATTGAATGTTGTTTTGTATTCAGGATTACATGTACGTCAGACTACATACAATTACATGTAATCTTGAATTTATGAATTATGTAAATTGTCATTTGAAGTGTAGAATATGTTATATATATATATATATAGTATGTATATAATGTCCAAATGTCTTCAGCCAATGGCTAGTCCAGCCAAGAGGATCAATAAAAATTGATTCCAAGTTCTTGTCCACAGTAGTTGTTATAAAATTGAATAAAAATGCGAACAAGAGCAACTCAGGACTGTTATTAAAAAATTACTAAAACGTTTCGGCAGTCCTGAGTTGCTCTTTGCATTTTTATTCAATTTATAGCTACAATATATCTATAGATCCTTTGCATGTGACGTCATCAAAATTCTAAAATTTAAACTCAGATATATGAAGCTGTTCTTTTAATATGATTTAGATATCGGTATTCTCAGTATTCTTCGAAACATTTACGTCGATACCGTGATTTGTTTTTGAGTTACAGTACTTTGAATTTTGTGACAGCCCAGATCAGCGTGTTTCCTAAACGTAAAGAAAGTCCATATATTTCGGTTTCCAGCCGTGGGGGTTTCGGTGAGCCCGTGATCCTCTCCCCACTCACTGCTGGGCACGTGAGCTGAGGCATTGTCGGTTTTTAGCCAATGAAAAACTTGCCACTCAAATCCTGTCGCTGAATGTATTTGCATAATTTATATTGTAAACTTTTCAAAGCCGGACCAGAAGCTTTGAATCGCTGTTCCAAAAAGCGTTTAAATTTGCTTTGGAAAAGTTTGCTTTGGAATAATTCAAGGATTTACACAAGGAAAAAGTAAGCGAGTTAGTTTTGGGTGAAGACACTGTGTCAGTACGCACCGGGTTTGGAAAGTCACTTGGGAAACCGTCACTTGTACCAAGCTCGAAGGTCACGAAACCCGTAATCAGTCAGTCATTTATTTGCCTATATGCAAGACCAGGTAGCCATTCTTACTTCAAAGAAAATTAGTGCTGCCTTCATCGGAGAAGAAAAGACGGATGACTCCATATTAAAAGAGTTATAAGAGAAGAAATCACGTCTGACTCAGTCCACGTTTACGCGTTTAACTCTGCGATCACAATTCACTTGAAAATCGCTGCATCAAACGAGTTTTACAATTCTTTAAGTCCTTTAAGTCTCCAAAACATACTCTAGCTCAGAATAATTCCGAGATAATATCTGAACTCGGCTTTTAATTTCTGTCAGCGAGGTGTCTTGAGCGGCACTATTATATTACAGAGTAACAAATAATTCAGCCTAGTTTCTCAATAATTTTAAATGGTGTTTGTTCTTGAGAATTCATTTCACACTTGTAGTTTTAGTTTACTGAGTTCCAGTGTGTTTTGAAAGTTTAGAGCCTATGCTACAGTCGTGAAAGGAAAACGGCTTTTCTTTTCAAGACACGCAAATTGAATAATATTGGATTTTAATTCGCTGACGTCACGGACACGGTGTGTTGACCAGCCGTTAGTGGGGAGAGGCTTTGGAGAAACTACACCCCAACGGCGGAAACCGAGCCTATATTTTTACCTGCTCTATACACTGCATTAAACATATTTTACTAATATAAGTTTTTTCTTGAGGCAATTTTTTTGTGACGTCAATGCAAACAATCAATATTATAATATATATATATATTTAAGCTTTGTATCCTTTTTAACTGATGAAGGGCAAAACGTTTTAGGAATTTTTTAATAACAGTCCTGAGTTCTTGTTTGCATTTTTATTCAATTTTATAACAACTACTGTGGACAAGAACTTGGAATCAATTTTTATTGGCTTGACTAGCCATTGGCTGAAGACATTTGGACATTATATACATACAATGTACTTTATATTATAATATATCTACATGTATATAATATTATATATAGCTATAAGTGAATAGACGTGAAAGAAAAAATGTGTCCTGAGTGGAATTTGAACTACCCTACATGTATATTTATATATATTATACACACAATACTTGTACTGCACCTTGTAGAATTGCTACACATACCAATAGGCCATAAAATACCCATAGTTTTTTTTAAACACCTGTAAACCTTTCAACTATTTGGTTGTGTGTATTTTGTGTCTACCAGTAATAGTTACCAAATTGTTATTTGCAATGCTTGCAAAGATCCTGTCTGAAGGTGACAAAACAAAAACAAAGAAGTATGATAATTATATGAGATGCTGTGACTGACTATTGTTCGTTTCATGTTTTGATGTCCTCTCTACATCCATATTTTGATTTTAAAATAGCTATTAACCAATCAGAACGTGGTAAACATTAATACAGAACATAATATTGCTCTAAACTGTTTGCCTGTCTCTTGTTCAATACATAAATAGATCTATGGCTTGATTCCAATAAAAGGTGACCTGGTGATACAAGGCAGCACTCCAGCTGACAAGGGGTGTTCTAGCATGTCAGAGCAACTTGGTAAGCTTTTTTGGATTAATTGTTTATGTTCATCCAGTGCTCGACACTAGCGGTAGTCCACTATCCTCAGACTATCATTGAAATATTCAAGTGAAACCTGAGAGGCACTAAGCCACTGGGCTATCATTATAATTTTTTACTTCCGTATGAGCTTGTCCTCTCTACACACTTCATAGGTACATGTAGTGGTCAACCCGAAAGCCTTTGCTCCTTTGACCACTACACACAATTCCTGTAAAGCTCCTTTTTTTATCCTTCCCATATTTTCTTCTTTATTATTATAGTATTAGTGTAACTCATGCTTTGTAAATATATCCTGTGAATTGTGTGCAATAATAAAATGGAATAGTAGACATTTTTGCTTTTGTATCAGTTTTGTACATTGAGATCTTCTTTCACAGCAGTGTGTTGCTGCTAAAATAAGTGTTACAGACTACAAGATTTTGTCAATCACTTAAGCCCAGGAATAAGTTAATAAAAAGTAATTGAGTAATTATATAACGGAAGGTATTATTATCAGATCAAAAGCAGAGTGGTACGAGATGGGTGAGAAAAATACAAAGTATTTTTTAACATTAGAGAAGAGGAATAAGTCAAAAACGCACGTTAAGAAATTAATTAGAAGTGATAAAAGCGAGATTTCGAAACCTGATGAGGTACTTAAAGAGATAAAAAAGCATTTTGGTTTATATTTCCAACAAAAATCAGGAAAATCTGAGGCGCAGTGCATGGAATTTCTAGCTGAGTTGAATACTCCTCGATTAATAGAGGAAGATAGGGAAGCATGTGAAGGCGAAATTACTATTAAAGAGTGTTATGATAGTGTTAACCAAATGGGACCTTCTAAAACTCCAGGAATGGACGGATTGACGAAAGAATTGTATGTTTCTTTATGGTTTGAAATAAGCCATGATTTGGTCAACTGTCTGAACGACGGGTATAGAAATGGTTTGCTCTCTACTTCCCAAAGACAGATTATTTTTATTTTGCTTGAAAAACCTGGAAAAGATCATAGGTATATTGATTCTTGGCGCCTAATTAGTTTAATCAATGTAGACGTTAAAATTTGTAGTAAAGCTTTGAGCAATAGGATGACGCCTGTTCTCCCATTTCTTGTACATTTAGATCAGACAGCGTTTGTGAAGGGTAGAAATATAGAGGAGCCAATTAGAATTATTGAGGATATATTGTTTTACGCGAAATCTAAAAATATACCTACAATTTTATTTGCGGCTGATTTCGAAAAAGCATTCGATTCAATTGAACATTCATTTATAACTGCAGTGCTTAAAAAATTTGGATTTGGTGAGAGTTTTATTAAGTGGGTCAAAGTGTTGTTAGAAGGTAATCAGGGGTGTGTTAACAACAATGGTACAGCTACAAATTTGTTCCCCATGTTCAGGGGAACAAAGCAAGGCGATCCCATTTCACCGTACATTTTTATTTTGGTAATCGAGATTATGGCCTTAAAGATAAGAAATTGTGAGGAGATAGAAGGCATTGAGCTTCCAAATGGATTGAGCCGAAAACTTGTTTTATTTGCAGATGATACTACGTTTTTTCTTAAAAATACTCGTTCACTTGAAAAAACATTAGAAGTACTAGATAAATTTAGAGTATATTCTTCTTTGAAGATTAATTTAAAAAAAATCAGAGATAGGGTGGCTGGGGTCAGGGTTAGGGTCAGGCAACGATAGTTATAAAGACTTTAAATTAGTTGATTTTGAGGACAGCGGCCTAAAGATTTTGGGAATTTTTTATTCATATAATAAGAAGTTAATCTATAGTAATAATCTACATCGAGTGTTGTGTAACTTTAAAACAATACTATCTATTTGGAGATCACGGACGCTTACGTTATATGGAAGAATACAGATTGTTCGTACATTAGCACTGTCTAAATTGTTGTATGTTTGCTCCAAAATACACGTATCTGAAGATTTTATCAAACTTGTAGAATGTGAGCTAAAGGATTTTATCTGGAATGGAAAAAAACCAAAAATCAAGTATCGAACATTAATTGGAAGTTACGAAGTAGGGGGTTTGAAAGTTCCAGATTTCTCATTGTTAGTTCGAGCAAACAGAGTAAAATGGGCCTGCTCTTTGTTAGGTAGCGAGAAATCCGCATGGAAAGATATTCCGTGCTCCTATTTAGATAGAATAGGTGGTACGAAGGCTATAAGTGTTAACTTCGATAAGGAGAAAATCCCATTTGATATTCCAGATTTTTATAAATCTATTTTAAAGTGCTGGGCCGAATTTTGTAAGAAAGATTTAAAAACTATGGATTTGCAGGAGGTGCTTCAAGAAAGTTTGTGGAACAATGTTTACATAACAATTAATAAGAGATCAGTATATTATGAGAGAATGGCACGATGCCGTATAAATAGGATAGTTGATATGGTTAATGAAAATGGGGAATTTAAATGGGAGACTGTTAAACAAAAAGGGTTACAAGATAAGGATTTTATGAGCTGGGCGAGCATTGTGCACTCTTTGCCATATGATTGGAAAGTTCTTTTAAAAGCATCGATTATAACACATCAAGATATAATTGTGCCGGAGAAAGTTTTAAGGGTTGGTGAAAAGGTATTGCCATAGATAACATAAGACACACGAAGATTATATATCAATGTTTAATTGATAAAAAGTTTAAGTCACCTACTTCACAAGTTAATATATCTAAACGGATTGAACCAGGATTTGTAATTAATTGGAAGTCGGTGTATAACAAAATTTACACCACTTCAATTGATGCATATTCTAGGTTTTTTCAATACCGTATTCTAAATAATTGTTTATTTCTTAATTACGATTTGTTTCGCTTTAAAATTAGTAGTCATCCAAATTGTTCGTTCTGCCAAACGTATTATGAAACTATTGATCATTTTTTTGTTGAGTGTGTTGAGTCAAAAAAATTATATTTTGAAATTAGAACTTGGCTTGAAACTGTCAATATTAAGTTGCCAGAGTCCAATATAGTAAATATCATTTTAGGTGTAGATGATCAAGTTATAAATTATATAATTTTAGAATATAAAATGTGTCTTTATAAAGCTAGAGGAAAACAAATTCCGTCTATCACTCTTTTTAAGAACTTATTAAGATACTCAGAAGAAATTGAATTAAACATCGCCAAAAAAAGAAATAAACTCCTTTCACATTATAAGAAATGGAACACAATTCTAATGGCAATAAATAAGTAATTAGAAAAACGTAGCGTAAATTTGAGTATGTTTTATAATTTTAGTTATTTTGTGTATAGTTTAGTGTTAGTAGATGTGTAATTTTGTAAAATTTATTAAAGAAAATAAAAAGAGGTTGTTAAAGACAAAAAAAAAGTTAATAAAAAGTTAGTTTTGAGCACTGTGATAATTTGGCAAGTGTTTGCCCGATGTGTCTGTGAATTTGTTTTACGGTAAAATTAATGTAGTTATAACAGACAAAAACTCCAGCATGTTACAATGTACATCGTTACATAACAAGAATTTTGTGTGATCTATAAAATTATGAAAAATGTGCTGTCATTGGTTGATCCAAGGTCACATGGAAATCAAAATCCAATGTATCCCACATGGTCTCCAATTCAATTGTATCCTGCCATATGATCACATTATGAGAGGAGATGGTGTGATGTGGGAGAACCTTGTTTAACAAACTCACACAAAGGGAATTTTATTTCTAAAAGATACATGTACAGTATATAACAAATCACTTAAGACTGGCCTCTTGGGAATCATTGAGTTTTGTTCCCCAACATCGAAAATTCATTGTTTCAGCTGGGGTCAATCATTAAATGTTTACTGTAGCTTGTTCTTCAATGCTTTTCATCTGCACAAAAGTACAGAAGTTGATGTAAATAACTTTATCTGAAGTACGTACAAGAACTAAATGAAAATAATATACCAGGGATTGTTGGACAACAGCAGACTATGACTGATAATTTTGAAAAAAAAATCCAATGGGTTTTCAACATGGCTAGCCGACAATACACCCATCTCGCATTGGGAGCCACAATCGAAACGCGTCCCCCGAGAGAGACGTCTGCGATTTGAGGCCAAAAATTCATTACTGATGATGTTATGCGGCCAGGATCTTGTCACTCATGTTATTTGATTGTCTAATATATCTAATTGCCATTGTAATAAGATATACTAGCTGAATCAAATAACGCGACAAGATCCTGGCCATGGAACATCATCAGTATGTAATTTTTGGCCTCAAATCGCAGAAGTCTCTCTTGGGAGACGCGTTGTGATTGTGGCTATCAATGCGAGATGGCTGTATTTGCAGGCTACAACATGGCAGGATGCTAAGTTTTTATTTGCAAAAAAAACTTGAATTAATCTCCTTGTTGCCCAACTAAATTATTGTCCTACTGATCAAACCCTAGCTTGAACAATATGTACATAAGTATAAAATTCCAACAAACATCCTGTAAATACGAATATATCTTTTCAACCAAAGATGATGTTATGGACCTGGAAGAACCAGAATCAGCAGAAGTTCTTACTGCCCCCAGTCACTCTCGACCCCATGTACTGAGTGAAGAAGAGCTGGAGTCTGGGCACTACTCAATACATGACATTGTGATGCCACTGCCTGGATATGATGTCATTTATCCTGAATATGGTGCGAAAGAGTGGTACAGAGAGTTAATGGCTGTAGATGGTATAGACATTGAACACATGCGTCACAGAGTGAAGGATTACTCGCTTTCAGGAGCATACAGGTACTGTACAGAGGGCCTGACGTGTACATAAAAAATAATGTTATACATTGTACATTTACATGTAATGGCACAAACAAAGTTTTATTTTCAATTTTAGTCATAAAGCTTCGTACACAAAGCCAAATCCTTGTCTACGATTTCATTGTTTCCTTGTTTAGATATTAAGTATTTGGCCCAAAGATGTTCATTCTCAAATTTTACATATATGAAATATTTTCGTATGGAAGATCTTGACAAGCAGAGTGAACAGAAATGTCAGCCCTTCTATGAAAATAAACATATTTAGAAAGTGCTAGACTACCTGTACAAACTGTACTCAATAAGTTATATAAGCTTTACCTACCTCTATTCTTGGGTGCAATCATTCCTATGGAAATAAAATTATGAAAACGTTACAGTGTCCATGATGGTTGGTATACATGCAGGGGCATAGGGAGGTCCTGAAAATGGGGGGAGGGGGTGCAAAATGATGAATTCTGGGACATTTTCATTCTAGGGAGGCAAAATGATGAATACTGGGACATTTTCATGGATGACATCTGTCAATCTCTCTTCTTGGGGTGGGAAGAGGGAGGGGGGACTGCCCTCATCCCCCCCCCCTCCCCCCCCCCCCCCCCCCTAGGCCTCCCTATACCACTCTATACATGTACAAGTACATTGTAACTAATGAGATATCTTGTTCCCACCAACCAACATGGCTGCCCGTGCAACCCATCAATACTCAGCACACTAGTAATAATGAACCCTCTTTCCACAGGCACATCATTGTGAAGCCCAAACACACATCTTGGCGGTTACTTCGATACAATGATGTCACTCAACCACTTGCACTGACTGACCTGGACAGGCTTGAAGGTCGGACGGTGTTGGGCAGCGACCCTGATGGCAAGTTCCTTGCACTCCAGATTGAGTTGACCCTACCTCCATCCTGTTATGCTACCATGGCTGTCAGAGAAGTTCTTAAATGTGAGACATCTGCTGCAAGCCAATCAACTCTAAACTGAGACTATGAACCACTTCTTTAAATGATCTATGTCAGCTAGTTTAGCATCACATTGAAAAAAATCAAAATTAGTCCACCCTTCAAGAAAATATGTCGGCTTCTACTTTTACCCACAATTCTTCATGCTTGAGAACTTTAAATTCGATATAAAATTGCAGTGGGGAGGTTATAAATCTTGAATACAAGTCAGTACAAGTGATGTTGCCAATATAATGTCATTGAAGGGGATTTCTACGTGTGTTTCACTGTGTTAGTTTTGCAATGGATTGTGGTCCAATGTACCATCTATTTACATACGGTGTATTCAAATTAATAGAAATTTAAGAAGAATGGTCTAATTTCATTAAAACCTTGTTCATAAGTGAAGTAAAACTACATGGATTACCATTATTAAATACTTGAAAATGTTGGGCCAACGTTTTCAGGTTTTGAATAGGTTTCACTACTATAGTGTACGCTTTGTCCCCTTACTAGTATGCACGAAACCTATGCCCCCCAATTGCCACACCCCAAAATATATCCCCAAAACAACACTACGAGGCTTGAAAAATTAATTTACACAGCAATATCTTAAGTTATGCAAAGAGCCACTTTCCGCGCTTTAAAACATTACCCGTTTGCCAAAACGTAAGCACTTAAAGGTGACAACAGCTACAGGGAAATACCATGAGCTAAAACGACTGAAAACAATGTGGTGAGATGGTTTAACGGAATCAGACAGATTACCCTGATGTGCCCTGATTGATTTCAAATTGGGTAAAAGTAACACGGAGGTGAATCAGTACTGGATTAACTGAGACCCGATATCCCTGGCTAAGAGGTTAATTGGATGGAACATACTAATGGATGAAGACTCGTGAACTAACACTTGAAATACTGATGAATAGACACCCAGGGAAGGTGGATTATGATTTCAGTTCTCTAAAAGTTGTTAAGGCCATTAGAATTACAATAAAACTAAAGTAAAATAAACTAGACGTGATTAGTGTTATCCTTTTTTTATTTGAAACATTCGTTAATCGTCACATACTGCAAAGAAACAACGAGAGAAATTATTAGTCACTTATTATGAGGAGGCGACGCATGAATCACTAAAGGCCCGTGCAAACGCTCCCAACATTGATGACCAACAACATCCAACATTGTTGGACCCAACTTGTTGGGAGCGTTTGAACACACTGTTGGGAGTTGTTGGGCGAAGGTTGAAATGCTTCAAACGTTTGAGCCAACAAGTCCCAACATTTCTTTTGTGTTGTGATGAATTGTTTAATCAGGAAGAAACGAGGAACACCAGAGTCGAAAGGAAGGCAACGAATGATGGAAAGGGAAGCTAGAAAGTGGACAGAAATCGAAGTTGAAGAACTGATCGATCTGTTAGGAGAGTTTGCCCAATTCAAAATGGTGGGTAAACAGATACTAACAATAGGTCTGCAAAGTGTTGTGGATACATTTTTGTCCCAGCATCCATTGTGTTGCCAGTGTATTGCCCAACATTGTTGGGACACTACAACCAACACAGACCAACAATGCGGTTGGGCCCAACAATGTTGGGTGGTGTTGGAAGCGTTTCCACGGGCCTGGACACGAAACTAATTTTCGACGTCAACGCCCTGACTTAAAGAGAACGTATGTCTCCCTAAAGTTGCCTCTGCACGTAAGATCACAGGCAGCCCACCTGCGCGTGGGCTCCCTGTGGCAGTGTGAATCCTGTGACGTCATCGTATGTTTCCATCGGTTTTCTGTATTAAAAATCACCGAAATAGTTCGCTAAATGGCTCGAAAAATCCTTATATTTGGTCGAATGATCCCCAAATACCTTTAAACTCGTAGTGAAATAAACTATTTACATTTGTACTTTTTCGGGCGATATGAGAGAGTTTCAGGCGTTTGTTTCTCGATGTTTTGAAGCGCTCGCTTCAGCTACTAAAAAATTCAACAAGGCAGGAAACTTCGGCCACTTTGCGAACACGACACTCCGAAATATTTGCCAAAATATCGAACGTTTCCTTGTCGCTTGCCAACAAGACTCGAGAATGGACAAGGGCAGTTCTTGAACTATACGTCTGCCTAAAATTAGGACGCTAGGTTGGTTCTCCAAACGAGCCGCTTGAAAACGATTTTTCTGCGCGCTTTTGCTTTCTCCAGATGGTCTACAGGGGGATGCTGCGCATAAGCGCCACCCTCCCACTGCAAATATTTACCATCACACAATATCAACTCTTGCGGGGGATAGTAAGGAAAATTGTTGGTTGTGTTAAAGATTACAGAATTTCGCGCGGCAAATCTCTCATTTTATTGCCGGTTGTTACTGAAAAACTATACGAGAATCTTTCACTGGGTAATAGCCTCTACATTTAATAACAGGCCGGGTACGTGGACTTTGTAGAAGTGGAAAAACAACAATGCTACACAAAGACAAACAAACTAATATAGGATATAGGATCCGGATCCAAGCCAGGATTATAAAAATCTATATGCTAGAACTGAGAGTCAGGATAGTACTCATACGTTTCAAGCTCTATTAAAAGTGATTATACACTGAATGACAGCCGATTGATTGAACAGTTTACTAAGTGCTAGAAACATCTACGGTTTGCATAAATTTATACGCTAAAATTTGAAACTTTCATATGTTGATATTGCACACATCGATACCATTCAGTTTTTCTACTTTTTCAAAATGAAATCCTTTACCAAATATTATCATTTTCGCACACAACGTAACACAGATCCTGATCATGCGAAAGAAAAATATTGGTGGCATTTGAACAAATAGTTTCGGAGAAACCAACGCGACAAAAAGACAAACGTTGACGTGGAAAATTAGTTTCGTGTTAGTAATACATGCGTTGCCCCCTCGTAAGTAAAGTGACTCTAATAATTTTTCTCTTGTTGTTTCTTTGCAAGATTTGACGATTAACGAATGTCTCTAATAAAAAAAGGATAACACTATCATGTCTAGTTTATTTTACTTTAGTAAATGTCTAGTTTATTTTGAATGTGTCCCAATTATCTGACAATTATCTTAGTCAATTTCTGTGTAAACGATTTAAACATTGAAGTGAATCGCAATGAAATCGACCGGGCCCACAGAGTTGGTCGACCGAGAGATGAAGGAGACAATCGTCCCCGCGTTATGATTGTTAAATTGAAAGGCTTTCATACCAAGATGAAGATCATGAAATCCAAATCGAGCTTGAGGGGAAAGAATCTCTTCGTAAATGAAGACTTGACTAAGTCAAACCATGAGCTTCTTATGTTTGCGAAGAAAAAATGTGGCGAAGAGGCTTCTGTGTATACTATAGATGGCAACATTTTCGCGAAGCGTCGTGCTGACGGGAGAGTGCAAAGATAATTTAATTGCCCCCCCAGACCTCGCCATCCCATCGTGACTCCTAAATATCCCTTCAAACACTGACTTCTTACGTTTTTCGTATTACGTGTAACTTTGAATTTATTTTGTACTTTATGGTTACCATATTACTAGGTATTATGGCCCTAGTAAACAGTTCTTGTGTAAATTATTCATCACAGTTAGTTCCCTTGATACCTCGTCGTGCAGCGGAAGGTAAGCTTTATATTTCTTTTCTTCTTAAGTTTAACGGGGGTTAGCTTAGTGGCTTACAGAGCAGCAATTGGTATGTTTAATTGTCACTTACACATCTCATTTAAAGTAGTATGCTTTTTTCCTGTAATTCCCACCATAGTCGTCTTACCTACTTTACTTGTTAGCTTATGTACGTTAATTTTATTATCTGGATCTGTCCACCCAAATCCCGGTCCCAGACAACTTAGTATGTCGATTGCTCACTTAAATGCAAGAAGTATTAACATGACAGATAAATTAAGTGACATTTCCGTTTTAGCCAGTCTTCATATGTTTGATATATTTGCATTTTCAGAGACTTGGCTAAACGTAAACATTCCTAATGACTCGATCCTTATTTCAGGTTATTGTTCTCCCTTGTAGTAATCCAAGATTCGGACTGATCCGTATTAAATGTAAATACGAGCAATGACTCTTCAAGATGGCGGACTGTCCCACCATGTGCTCGTGCCCAGAAAGAGGCTGATTCGGCCCAAGCTAACGCGGCCAACTACTACACTTCCCCCCACTAAATCTACTCTACAATATATTGAGCCACTAAATAATAACTGTAACCTGTACACAATAACGGTTCATAAATGTACAATGTAAAGGTAATGTTCTAGTCAGTCTGACAGTTCCACGTTACAAATCAAGGCGGTCTGGAGGCTTGACCACACGGCTTGACCTCCGAAGAGGTGGGGTCTCTAATTCAGAAGGCACACCAGAAACCAGGGTTGCAACATCCGGCTCTGCTAACTGTTGCTGTTCCGGTAGTGGCTCGTTCTCTCCCTTTAGGATAGTCGGGGATGGTGTCATTGAATCAGATGAGTGTCCAGCCACCTCAGGAGAATTCAAAGTGGTTGGGGTTACTGCCCTGGTGCGTAACTGGTCATAGTGCCTCCGCCAGATTTAGCCATTCTGAAGCTGTACAGTGCAGGATATAGGCCATGTGTGCTGAAGGACTTCCCCAGGCAGCCAATCCTGGCCATGTGCATAGTTTCGTGCATAAACCTTCTCACCATCCTTGAATGACCTCTCTTTTGCTCCCCTATCATGGTTCTGCTTCATCACCTCTTGACGTTCTTGTACTCTGGCTTCTAAATTGGGTTTCAGTAAGTCCAATCTGGAACGGAGCTGTCTACCCATTAAAAGCTCTGCGGGGGCTCTACCAGTGGTGGTATGTGGAGTCCTCCGGTAGGCAAAAAGGAACCGTTCTGTCTTCTCATCTATGGTCCCTTCAGGCATTTTCTTGATTCCCATTTTGAAGGTCTGGACTGCCCTCTCTGCTAATCCATTTGTGGCTGGGTGAAAGGGGGCAGACGTTTTGTGCTTAATTCCATTCTTGGACATGAATTCTCTAAACTCTACACTTGTGAAGGCTGACCCATTATCACTGACTAGTTGCTCGGGAAGCCCATGTGTGGCAAATATCTGTCTAAGGTGAGCAATGGTAACTGGTGATGTGGCTGCACTCACCCTTTTGACCTCTAGCCATTTACTGTGTGCATCCACCACTATGAGAAACATGTTACCCATGAATGGTCCAGCATGATCCACATGTAGTCGTACCCATGGCCGAGTTGGCCATTCCCAGGGATGTAGGGGAACTCCGGGTGGTGTAGGACGGTTTGTCTGACAGTTGCTGCAAGCCTTAACAACATTGTCAATGTCCTGATCTATTTGGGGCCACCAAACATATGATCGGGCCAGAGCCTTCATGCAGCTTACTCCTGGGTGAGCCTTGTGCAATTCCGTCAGGACCTTCTCTCGTCCTTGATTGGGAACTACCACTCTAGCCCCCCATAATACTATTCCATCTACCAGCGTTAACTCGGTCTTCCGTGCTACATAGGGCTTCATTGCCTCTTCCATCTCTGTCTCTGGCCACCCTTGTGCAGTATATCCATAGACTCGAGCTAATACTGGATCTGTTTGGGTCCAGCCTTTAATCTGATCCGTGGACAAGGGTGGAGTTGCTAGTTCCATTAGAAGCACTGTATCTTCTGGCTGGTCCTCCGGTATCTCCGGCAAGGGTAGGCGAGACAACCCGTCAGCATTTCCATGATCGTGAGTTGACTTGTGATGGATTTCATAATCATAAGCAGCTAACAGCAAAGCCCATCTCTGTATTCTTGAGGCTGCTAGTGGTGGTACTGCCCGATCTTCTCCAAACAGCGCGACCAAAGGCTTATGGTCTGTATAAAGGCGAAAACATTTCCCAGTAGGTAGTTTCGAAACTTCTTAAGGCCAAAGATTATGGATAGGCCTTCCTTCTCCAATTGGGAATAGCGTTTCTCTGCAGGTGACATTGTGCGAGATGCAAAGGCAATCGGCCGCTCTGAACCGTCTGGTAGCGCATGTGCAAGGACTGCCCCCAGGCCATGGGATGATGCATCTGCTGCTAAAATTACTGGTTTATCTGGGTCGAAATGAATAAGCACCTGTGATGATGGTGAGAAGGTTTATGGTGACTAATTCCTTCGACTGTTCGTCTAGTTCCAGCTGGTGATATGCTTGCCTCAAATCTAGCTTGGTAAACTTTTCACCACCCCCAAGCTTTACCAAAAGGTCGTCAACTTTCGGTATCGGGTACTTTTCCACTGCCGAGGCTTTGTTCACAGTTAGTTTAAAATCCCCACAAATGCGCACATTAGTTCCATCATTCTTTAGAACTGGAACTATGGGAGCAGCCCAGTTTGAATGCCTTACAGGCTCAATTACTCCCATCTCTTGTAATCGGTCTAACTCTGTCTCTACCTTATTTCTCATCGCGAATGGTACTGTTCTGGCCTTGCAGAATTTCGGGGTTGCATTGGGAAGCACATGTATTTTAGCCTTTGTGTCCCTTAATGTCCCCAGTTCATCATGAAATACAACCTCATGACTCTGGATTATGTCGTCCACTGAGGTACTTGGGGGGAATTTGATAGTGTGAATCTGCTGCCAGTTTAATTTGATTGATTGTAACCAGTTCCGACCAATGAGGTCAGGGCCATCTCCCTTTACGATAATGAGATTCCTCTCTGGTTAACTGGTTGCTGGTTTTTTTTTTAAGGCCAATTGTTCTCTTGGCCACTGTAACGTGTAAGTTTTCTCAGACATGAGTGTGATAGCAGCACCTGTGTCCACTTCCATTTGGGTAGGTTTGTTATTCAGTTTTACTGTGATTTGAAGTGGAGTATTCTTTGAACTTTGTGGTATGTAATTTGCCTTTACTGTAAATAGACCTTGGTTGTCTTCATCTTGTTCTGTTATGTACTTGGTATATTGTCTACTTCCCTTCTTTTGTGAAAGATTCCTGTTTTGGGAAGGCTGGTTTCTCGCCTTACTTTTGCATACACTTGCAATATGACCCTTCTTCTTGCAATAATGACATTCAGACTCCTTGAAGTAGCAGTCATCTGCAGCATGGTTGTCCCGGCCACACCGATAACAAGGCTCCTTATTTACTCTATTTACTATCTCAAGAGATTTAGCTCCTGACTGGATCATAGCACGGACATCAATGGTGTTTTTAGCCGCGGCCTCCTCTGCTATAGCTATTTGAAGAGCCCTGTCAAAGGTCAGCTCAGCTGCTGGTTCTCCAAACAATTTATGCTGAATTTCTGGATTATTTATTCCTGCCACTAATCTGTCACGAAGCATCTTGTCGAGCGTGGTGCCATAATTACAATGCTTGGACAAAGATCTAAGCTTTTTTACAAAATTTGCGACACTTTCTCCTTCTTTACGATTACGGCTGTTGAACTTAAATCGCTCAACGATCTCCGACGGCTCTGGGTTGTAATGAGCCTTCAAAAGTGTGACTATTTCCGCGAATGACTTTGTGTCAGGCTCCGCTGGACTAAGTAAATCACAGAGTAAATTGAATGTCTTTGAACCTACCACAGTCAGAAATATTGCATGTTTCTTGGCTTCTGCTCCTTCTCCTTTGATTTCGTTAGCCTTGAAGTAAAATTCGAGTCGCTTGATGTATTGCCCGAAGGTTTCCTGAGTTTCGTCGAACTCTTGCACTTTCCCGTAAGTCGGTGGCATTATTAACTTGTAAATCTCCCTTTAGGTCTCTGTAATCTTCCAATATCCTCGTCGCCAGTGTAGTAATCCAAGATTCGGACTGATCCGTATTAAATGTAAATACGAGCAATGACTCTTCAAGATGGCGGACTGTCCCACCATGTGCTCGTGCCCAGAACGAGGCTGATTCGGCCCAAGCTAACGCGGCCAACTACTACACCCTTGAGAAAAGATCGAGGTGCGAAACGCGGTGGTGGGGTTGCCTTGTATTTTGCTGATCATCTATCGGGAATAAGACGCACTGATCTTGAATTAAATAATTTAGAACTTTTGTGGGCTGAATTTAATATTAATAACTTTAAAGTTCTGTGTGGAGTTTGTTATCGACCACCAAATCAGTCTGCTGAAGAAGTAAGGGATTTCTTTGATTCCTTACAATGTTGTTTTGAAAAAATATCTACTCAAAAGTATTCGGCTGTTGTTCTTCTAGGTGATTTTAATGCTCATTATAACTTTGTTGATACTTCGTCACCTAATACTGATATCGGTATAAAGCTTTTCAACTTTTTGGAATGTAATAATTTGTTCCAGCTCATTGATGAGCCGACTCGTGTTTCCGCGTTCGGCGAATCTATTCTCGACTTAATCATTTCGGATTCACCTGGTTATTTTACGTCTACTGGTTCTCTTAGCCCTCCTTCGAATTGTGACCATAACATTGTTTTTGCTAGACTTAATATTCGCATTCGTAAACCCAAGTCCTTTGTAAGACAAGTATGGAACTTCAAGGATGTTGATACAATTGGCTTAAATGAAGCGCTAAGGAATGCCGTTTTCTGTGGGTCAATTAGTGATATTGATATTGTATATGACAATTTTCTTTCTTCCTTTAAAAGTATTGTTGAATCGTATATTTCATTTAAAAGTGTTACAATTCGTCCACGTGATAAACCATGGTGTCAAGTGTCATTAGAAGAGCTATTCGCAAGCGTGACCGTCTTCTTAAAGTATATTCCAATGATAAGAAGCTTGTTAGATGGGAAAATTATCGTGTCCAAAGAAATCTCGTAGTCTATTTGATTCGTGTAGCCAAAGTAGAGTATGAAAAGAAAATTAACATTTTATTGCATGATCCTTCCACTTCTGCTAAGAAATGGTGGGGTGTTGTGAAATCTTTGTATGGTAATAGGTATAACTCCACCATCCCAGCTCTCTCAGAAAATGACAAACTTATATCAGACTCTAAGGAGAAAGCGGTTATTTTTAATGATTTTTTCGTGAGTCAAGCTCGTATACCTAATTCGGTTTCTGCAGAAGTTCCTTTCCTTAGGCGTTTTTCTCACTATTCATTGTCCTCTATTTTTGCAGACGAAGCAGTTGTATACAATTTAATGTTCAATGTTAATGTCACAAAGGCTTGCGGTCATGATGGTGTAAGCAATAAGATGATTAAATTGTGTAGCGAAGGTCTTTTCAAATCTTTTACATGCTTGATTAACCTATCTCTTATATGTAGTTATGATATGAAATCATGTTTGCCGCATAGCACTAGTAAGTGTAAATAATGTGATGTAAAGTGGTAAGCTGTAGTGCTAAGTGTGCACGCCCTACGAGGGAAAGAGAAAAAATCTCTGACCCAAGTGGGACTCGAACCCAATGACCTCCAGGTTACATGTCTGGCGCTCTACGAACTGAGCTATCAAGTCAGATGAGAGCAATCGTGGGTATTCGTGCAATTTATTGGGTCACGGCGATTATATATGTATATGTAGTTATGATATGAAATCATGTTTGCCGCATAGCACTAGTAAGTGTAAATAATGTGATGTAAAGTGGTAAGCTGTAGTGCTAAGTGTGCACGCCCTACGAGGGAAAGAGAACAAATATCTGACCCAAGTGGGACTCGAACCCAATGACCTCCAGGTTACATGTCTGGCGCTCTACGAACTGAGCTATCAAGTCAGATGAGAGCAATCTATCTCTTAGTCTCGGGCAATTTCCTAGTTCCTGGAAACTAGCGAATGTTTTACCTTTATTTAAAAAGGACAACCGGCAACTTAAATCTAACTACCGTCCAGTTTCCCTTTTAGCATGTCTTTCCAAAATATGTGAAAAAGTTGTGTTTATTCATCTTTATAATTTTCTGGTCAAGATTGGCTTTTTTTATCAGCTGCAGTCGGGTTTTCGTCCAGGTGATTCAACTGTTATGCAACTCGTTTATATTGTTCATAAAATTTATGAAGCCTTTGAGAAGGGTCACGAGATTAGGGCAGTGTTTCTTGATATATCTAAAGCTTTTGATAAAGTATGGCATAAAGGTTTGTTGGCAAAACTTCGGAGTATTGGTATTGAAGGTAGTTTGCTCAATTGGTTTTCAAGTTACCTTACTAATCGTCATCAGAGAGTAGTTATTGATGGTGTGAACTCTGATTGGTGTAACATCGAGGCTGGGGTTCCACAAGGTTCTGGTCTTGGGCCACTTTTATTTCTCATTTATATCAATGACATCCCAAATAATATTCTTTCAGACTGCTTTCTGTTTGCTGATGATTGCTTGCTACTTGATGAAGTTACTTCGCCCAATGCTACTGCATTAAAACTTAATGGTGATTTGACATCTATTTCAGTTTGGGCTAATCAGTGGCTTGTAACTATGAATGCAGCTAAAACAAAAAGTACGATTTTCTCCACAAAAAAAAAGTTAGATCTTTTCATCTACCTCTTTGCTTCTCAATTGCTCCCATCGAGGAAATTACATCACATGTCCATCTAGGTTTAACTTTAACCATTGATCTTTCGTGGCGGCCTCATATTCTGAAGATTCACCAAAAAGCTTCAAAAAAGCTTAATATGCTAAAGCCTTTAAAGTATAAACTGAGTAGATCTACTCTTGAAGTGCTTTTCAAATCCCTTGTTCGTTCATCATTAGAATATGCTGATGTTGTCTGGGATGGGTGTTTGGTAACCGATAGTGATCTACTAGAAAGTTTGCAAATTTAAGGTGCTAGGGTTGTTACTGGTGCAATGAAAGGTACTCATAGAGCCAGCCTTCTACAAGATATTTCTTGGGTGGAATTAAAACAGAGACGAAGTGTTCATAAACTGTGTATGATGTATAAAATTGTATCTAAGCTAGCACCACCCTACTTAAATGATCTATGTCCTGTTCAGGTTAGTGAAAGATCGAGTTATAGCCTTCGCACCTCTAGCAACCTCACACTGCCCTCTGTTCTTACGGAAAGGCACAAAAAATCTTTTGTTTTTTTCATCAACTAAATTGTGGAATAGTCTTCCATCTGAAATACGCCTTTCTCCAACGTTAAGCTGCTTCAAGTATAAATTATCCAAGTTATATAACTTTTCATCACGTAATTATCTCTATTATCTTGGAGACCGATTGCCTTCAATTTTGCATACTCGTTTAAGATTAAGTAATAGTGCTTTAAATTACGACCTTTTTACAAAGAATTGCATATCATTACCTGCATGTACTAGTTGTGGTGCTCCCATTGAAAATACTAAACATTATTTTCTTAAATGTGACACTTTTGCTGCTCTGCGTGACACTTTATTTGCCTCCGCTGCACAAATAATTGGACCTAAATGGCTGTCCGCATCTGATAAAAAGAAAGTCGACTGGTTCCTTTACGGTGTTCCAGGGCTTGATTATAATACCAATGTAAACCTCTTTGTATGCGTCCATTCATTTATTGTCCAATCGAACCGTTTTTGATTATAATTGTTTTTAATTATTTTTGTTAATCATTTATATACGTGTACTTAACTCCAACAACTATTATTATTATCGTCTGACCTGTAACGCGGCTATATCATTGTAATTTATTTAACATAAGCTCTCTAGATGAGCTTCTATGCTCTTAGAGCAAATGTTAAGTCTTAATATTGTTTAAATAAAAAAATTAAAAATTATAAAAAAAAATTATCTGACAGACATGTTTACGAATCGTTCCCAAACTGTCTACTACATACGGCCTAAGGAGCGTAAGTGAAAATAACTTTCATGCCGCGCCCAAATCGTGAGTATCTAAAAAAGAGCTTCAGCTATGTAAACCAGGGTACACCAGGATAACACAGGTGTCTCCAAAATACTAGGATCTGTTCTAAAACTCAACACTAATCAGAATACGAGTGCGCTAACGCATTTTAATTTAATTGACAAAAAAATTTAAAAAATAATAGTAAAAATTGTGTTATCATCATAGTTGTTTCGGGTTACCTGTGTTAACAGTGCAGTTACAGCTACCTGTCGTTGGCTCAGTTTTGTCGGGTTACCTGTGTTTTCAGTAAAGTAACTTCTGTATTTTCGGGCTACCTGTGTTATCCTTAGGGCCCTCTTAAGCTAATCTGCAATAACAGCCAATTACGTTACTATCTGTGACCACGTGAGCGGGCATCGACGAATGATCCCTTATCTCGACGGATAACCAGTATTTTTAATTAAAACCACGATATTCTTAACATTAATCGGACTGTCCAGTGTTAGTATTACATTCAAATCCAAAGTTATGTGGAGATCCTATGACGTCACTCCAAACGTTTTGCAACGTTAATCTAGATTTTCCTTTGGAAAGACCTGTTTTGCTGAATATCTCTTAAACAGTAAACGATAGTCAAGTACTCTAATCAGTAATCAAAATATACTGGATAGTAACTTGTTTACTTGGTGAAAACTCGCAACCTTATTTTAGGAGTTTCTCCCTCTGATATTCGTATTATCAGGTCACATGACCACCCAAAATTCATAAACGCTGAGTTTCACCTATTTTTGTCAAGTTCTAGCTCATAATCTTGAAAAATGTGTTTTTCCTATTTTCGGTCAATGACCCTGGCCTTGACATACTCGATAACAGGCATCTTAGAAGAGGTCGACCGCATACTAACCACTAAAGTGTTAGATTGATTGCTGAGCACTAAAATGAAAGGAAGAAATGTGGCTTAAAACTGCGGTGAGTTTTAAAATCTTATTTTTGTATTATATGAACATTATAGGAAAACAAATGGAAGCCACTGAACACCTGAAGAGACTGAGTTCAGAGTGCTGTTGTCAAGAATAATGGAACATAACAAGACAAGACACGAGGTCCTAATCGTGATTTTTTTCTACAGAGGGTAGATTTCAAACGAGCAAGTCCAATTTTTATCGACTTTATCTCGTTTCTAAATTGATGTCACAGAAGCAGTTGGAATAATTTACGTATCCTGATCGCCTTGTTTTATGGCTTCAGTAGACCTTTGTCAATTTCGTTGAAATATCACAAAAGAGCATTAAATAAACTTTGCTTGATGAAATATTGACAACTATATAATTGTTTAACATGGCCAACGATGTTTAGTCCTAGTTAGTTAGTCCGAGTTAGGAAATTCGGCAAATTTCAAAGGGGCTAACAAAGGCGCTGCGATTTAGGTTGGAAAAGGATAAGACAAAAGATTGTGCACGGTCATATACCTGAACGACTGAACCCACACGTTTCTATTGGCTGGATTGATGTATCTATTGTGTTTTGCACACGCGCAGTCACAGTTGAAAAAAGCGACTCTACTTCTGACTCGATTCTGTGACTTGAGGCATCTCTTAGGTATTCTTTATTAGTATATATACCACTGCAGTGAATATCACTTTTCTCACGCGATCTGATTGCCTACTCAAACAGTGAATATGATTTCATATTCACCTCCGAGCGAAGCAGCGATTACTTCGCTAGTATTTGTCCATTTGACAGAAAATAAAATAACTATTTGGAGCTGGCTATTCACCTGTGTGGTATATACTAAAACAATAAGCGGCTCGGTAAATATCCACCACTATTCACCTCCACTTCGGTGAATAATTGTTAATTAATTAGAACAAATTATAACTAGATTCTTATTACCCCTCGCACTCTTTCGGATACCTGTATGCTAGCAAGTTGGGTAGCTTGCTGATGTGTGTTGGTGGACTAAGTAAGGCTCGAAGCTGCTATACCTGGAGTACGTCATTGATATTTCTGGTCTATTTCTGCCAATGAACGTATACCGAAAAAGATATGGCGCCTGTATATTTGAACACAACCTAAAACAGTCTAAATAAAACGTAGAAATCCTTTAGTCTTTTTAAATGACTGTGTATTGGCAACAGCACTAGTACTGGCTTGTTTTTAAGATTAAAACCTCTCTAACGATTTTATAACGGATTTAAAGATGTTTGCGCGCAAAGGATTGTGGGTAAAAGTACTAGGCTCCGTCGGTGCGGTGGATTGGTCCATGTTATGAAGAAAAGCATCTCCAATATTTGTTGGTGATTTTTTTTTACAACAAACGTTATGCGGTGCGCGCGCAGTCACGTCAGCATTATTGTTTGTCTTGTTGATGATAAAATTTAACCAATCAGAGACCGAGAAAATGGGCAGTTAAAAAATAACATCTGTACTGAATTCAATACTGATTAATCTCCATTCTTTGGTGGGAAGAGGTCAAAACAATGGTACTCTGGCGGGACCCAATTTTGATAGAAGGGGGGTTGTACCCGGAACCCACCACCTATTTTGGCAAAATCTATACATTTGACCACAAATATCTTTTGAATAGAATACTTATTGAAGAAGTAAAGGTCCCTTCGTGTGTGCCAACCTTTAAGGATTTCAAAGTGACGGGGATGATTAAATTACGGAAGAGGTCAAAACAATGGTTTCGAATGGGACCCAATTTTGTCAGGGGAGGTGGTGGGTGGCGGGGGTGGTTTCGAGGGTGATTTACTCTAGTTGTAAAATAGGGATACCTGATTTTAATGGAGACACGTTCTTCTCTGCCTGTAGAAACTAGAAATAGTTAAGGTCACTGCATACGAAGGGACAAGACCCATCGTCTGAACTAGTAAAAATATTGCAAAATTTTGTCCCCGGGACTTGTCCCTTCAAATCAAACTGGTTTGAATTGAGGGGACAAGTCCCGGGGACAAACTGACAAGATTTTTCCCAGTTCACACGAGGAGACTTGTCCCTGGGACTTGTCCCTTAGTGTGTACGCAACAAGGGATTTGTCCCCGGGATTTGTCCCCGGGACTTGTCCGTTCGTGTGTGCGACCTTTCGGGAAACTGGGCGGACGCGCGCGGACGCTGCGCTCATCTCGTTTTGCCGCTGTGTGGGTTGAGACAATTGAATCTTCGTTAGCCCTCACTACTTTGGTCAATCAAAATGGCCGTCACGTGTTTGGTATCTGAATCTCTGGGGATTGATTGCAAACCAGCAATGCGGCATACACCCTTCCATAAATAGCCGGGTAAACACATGAAAGCATAAAATAGTTGGTATTACAGTGGCGTAATGAAGCGCCATTGAAACCATCATTCTTGCATGACACAACACCCTATGAAACAAGCACGACTAATTTAGATACACAGTTTTAATAGTGCTTCATTAATTACATTGAAATGAGGCGTTCAGGTTAATACAGCTGAAACTGCTATTCGTAGACGCCACTGTAATATCGGCTATTTGAACAGAAGCCGGCAAGACGTACACCAGAAGTTTTCTGCACAACATTTCAAAAAGTTTGCCAACAACATTCCCATACCGAAATGGATTGTGGTTACAACTATTCAGCTGTGCGAGACGGATAAACTGTGGTTTAATTTTAAAATGTATTCCAAGGAGCATTTAGTATTCGTCTTAAAGTGCATATGAACCTTCGTGCAATTTTCATACTATGAAGCTCCGAAAAGTTGAGTACTTCTGCGAAGAAACTTTTGGTTTACAGAGAATACTTATCTTCTACGCTTGTCTGAAATAGTGGAAACGTAACCTTTCCTGACTCATTTCCTGATTCCCGAAGTGACGTCATTTAATTAATTCGACTTTACAATAATTTGAATAAAAACTTACAATTTTCACTAATGACTTTTTCCCTTTACTAACAACTCCCATTCTCGTTCCCGGTGCCTCTTCAAAATGTAACAACTCCTAAACTGCATATTATCTAAAAATCGATGTTTTTGTGATAGAAAGGCGCCATGGAGAATAATGCATTAATGAGATGACGTCACCTCGGGAATCGACCTAGGCTTTTACCTACGCGGTCATGGATCAGGAAAGGTCACGTTTCCACGATTTCTAACAAGCGTAGAAGATGGAGTATTCCCTGTAAACCAAAAATGTCTTCGCAGAAGTACTCAACTTTTCGGAGGTTCATAGCTATGAAAATTGCACGAAGGCTCATATGCACTTTAAAGCTTTTTCTTCCAATTAACAACAAATGTTTCGCTACAACTTCAACCATTGCGGTCTGAGAATGTCATTTTATGAAATACATCGGTGATCCAGAGCAAAGAGCGGATTTCGTACGGCATGCGCCGTGACGTTGAAATGGCCAGTGTATGGTAAGACTACAGTGCCATGTGTCACACAAACACGCGTACACAACTGCCTGATGACTGGATTTTGAGGAATGGATTTTCGATAAAGTTGCTATGGGTTTCCTATACGATTTCGTTATGCAATGTGTTTTACGATAAATAATAATACAAGTTTCAGATATTAAAGGAGAAATGGAGCCGGGACGCAATATATATTTTCTTTTTTATGATATCAGTATCCAACATCCCTCTTTTTTGGATCTTTCAGGGTGTTTGTCGTTTTGTGCTCACTAAATAAATGTAAACTGTTGCCGACAGTTATTAAAATACGCAGACTAATTTTACATAGTTTTGAGTTTTCTACGACTCTCTTCTCGCCGGTTTTCTACGACTCTAGTCCTTCTCACCGGTTTTCTACGACTCCGCAGTCTTCTCACCGGATTTCTACGACTCCGCAGTCTTCTCACCGGATTTCTACGACTCCACAGTCTTCTCACCGGATTTCTACGACTCCACAGTCTTCTCACCGGATTTCTACGACTCCACAGTCTTCTCACCGGATTTCTACGAATCTTCTTCTTGAAGCTTTGATTTTCTCTCTAAACTGTTAGGTATAATGAATGCTTTGTGCGTTTTCGAATGACCTTGGTTTTCCTTAGAATTTCGTTAGATTTTAGATGCATTTCTGGAATAGTCATAATTTGCATACAATTGGCTGCTATTCATATGTTGGCATCCGAATTACGCGAAAACAGATTCACGGGGTTTTCAACACATGCAGTCTCTTGTCAACCGTTCTCCGCGAGGTTTAAAGTTCCTATAACCCTTCTTGCAATTGTTATAGCTATGAACCTCCGAAAAGTTTTGAGTACTTCTGTGAAGAAAGTTGTGCATGGCTTACAGTTAATATTCAATGTTCTACGCTTGTTTGAAATCGTTTAAATGTGGCCTTTCCTGACCCATGACCTTGGGTCGATTCCTGGGTAGACGTCATCTCATTTAATGCATTATGCCCCATGGCGCCTTTCTATCACAACAACATCGATGCATAGAAAATATACAGTTTGTGCGTTGTTAGTAAAGAAAAGTCATTTTAGTCAACATTTAAAGTATTTCTTCAAATGATTGCAAAGTCGAATTAATTATATAATGTCTACCTAGGAATCGACCCAGATTTTTACTTACGCGGTCATGGGTCAGGAAAGGTCACATTTACACGATTTCAAACAAGCGTAGAACATTAATATTAACTGTAAACCAAAACTTTCTTCACAGAAGTACTCAACTTTTCGGAGGTTCATAGCTGTAAAAATTGCAAGAAGATTATAGACACTTTAAGGTAATGATTATCATTACTTGACAAATCTCTTTGAAGTACTGTTTAATAAACGAGCAGCAGTGTTTTATCAGGTTTAAAACTCTAGGGCGCAGCCCGAGAGTTTTCGACCTGATAAAACACGTGCTGCGAGTCAAAAACTTAATGGTTACTTAATGAACCATTGAACCTTTGTATTCACAACGCCATGCAAAATATTCGAGTAATCACCGCCTGCGATTACGAACATCAAGGGAATGACATGAAGAAATTACCATACTATGTTGTTTGAAGCGGCGTTTCGCATAGCCTGAATTTCAGCCGTCTCCTCCGGTTCGTTCCTCCCGTGAGAGACGTCTGATCCAATAGCCGATAATGCCGTCCAGTGACGTCACTACTAGAAAACCTGGTAGTGATCTTTGATTGGTTCATATTCTATAATTTCGCATAATTAACTAATCCGAGAAGACGGCAGGATTCACTTTGGACTCGCGATTGTTGATCGTTGAGTTTCAGTGGAGTGATTGTCTTTGGCAAAGACCTTGAATTCTGGAAAACATCTGGAAATGGATTGAAAGTGTCCTGCACAATAACCGGCCGACTGTCCTGTAAACATGTACATTTTATCCCGTCGCGTCCGCGGGGTTGTTGATAATCGACTTATTTGTTCACACTCGCAGTGGTAAAGAATGTCGCCACTCTCTTCAAGGAACTGTTCTTTCCCGCCAGTAAAAGAGTCTTCGTATTTCTTCGAAAATTCTCTATTATCCTTTCATGTTTTTCTACTTTTCTGTTGCATCATTTACATAGGTAATATCTCGTAGCTGTGTCGCTTCGAACGGCAGATCGCGAGACAAAGGTCAACAGAAAGACAAAGACCAAATGTACTTTGCCTCCAAATATAATATAACGATTTGTTGCTTCGAAAAGGTTTTCACAACATAAGAGGCACTTGAGAAGCAAATGGATGGATATATATATATATATAGGAAAGGCTTTTATTTTGGTCGGCATGATCTCAAATAATTTCTCAAGGCGAGTGATGGCTATGTTTTTGTGACCCACGAACTCTTACTATATACCGCCGTGACAGTTTTATTTTCATAAAATAAATTGTTAATCAGCCTTGACGTCACTGGACGGCATTATCGGCTATTGGATTCATACGTCTCTCTTGGGAGGAACGAACCAGAGAAGACGGCTGGAATTCAGGCTACGTTTCGCAATGCTGAAAGCATTGTGTGGCAAAGAACAACCTAGGCAAGAAGAACCTGCACTTGAAGGATTTGGTGTCGTGGTTCACATCGATAAAGTTCAATACTTGAAAAGCGATGTGACTAAAATGACGGCAGACTCAAAAATTTTGACTCCGGCACAAAATATGAAGAGGATGTTTGTAAGTTTAATGCACGTTTTTTGTTACTTTACGGCTTTGAGTTTGGTTTAATAATTGGAACTAAACAGTGGCTCGGTAAGCAAGTAATGGTAGTTGGATAACTTCATTTTAAAAATATTATCTGTGTATCTCGGTAGTCTGCTGATATTAGTAAATTTAGTACAAAATTTATTATTAGGTACCTTTCGTTCCGTGTACTTTTTGCTATCTTTGGGTCTTTATCAGTGAATTCTTAATTAGGATGAAACTGTATATAAAATTTCATGTTCATTAGTATTCTTTATATAAAACGTTCATCCTAATTAGTAATTCAATGAGAAAGCTGAAACATCAATAGAACTTCCAAGAGTTGCAAGGTGCTTATCCATTGCCTCAATCATTAACCCCGTTTCCCCCTGGGACAGAATTCAAATCCCTACGCGGGCTTTTTAGAATGATGAGATTCCATCAGGTATAAAGGAGCATGCACGTGACTAATTTGCTTAATCTGATTGGACAAAATGAATTATTCATGAGTTTTTACTCTAAAACAAATACTAACCCGAAAAACAAAACGAATCCGAACCATCGGATGAGTTCACGGGTAAACGACTGGTTCTCGCCCACCTAGAGCTAGGGTTCACAGGTAAACGAGAAGAGAAAGTAGAGTTTTTCGAGCGGTCCCTATACTGGGGCTCGAACTCCGGCGTAACGCAGACGTCATGACCACTACACTAAACCAGTCTTCGCTGTTCGAAATGTGACAAATGTCTATCCTTGACTGGTTTTAAGAGTAATGATTATCATTACTTTTAAAGTGCCCCTACGACGAAATTCGACTTTTATTTTCTACTTTTTTCTTTCAAAACGATAGTGTCGAAAATATCCAAATCAGTGAAAAATATTATCAAATGACCAAATGAAACTGAATTTTGCAGAGACTTTACCGTCGAAATCACGTCCGCCATTCCTGAAGTGTGTTCCAAATACTCGCGATTTTCGACCAGCGGTTTGCTGTCGTGAGTCATTTTCTCAAACGCGTCGCTCTTGTAAATGCATATTTCCATTCAAATCTTAGTTCTTTCCTTTCCGTTTTAGAAAAATAGTATAAACATGTACTTTACTTATAATTCCGTGCGAAAGCTAAGTTTGTGTGAAACGTAGCCCCGCATGTTGTTGTGTTGAGAAAATGACGTCACGTCCCTGGAAATTAGTTCTGTCATAGCTCTGTCACAGGAACGGGTTAGAGCAATGGCGGACAAAATATTAAAGATTCGGACCCCCAAAAATAAGACTTCCAGTCGTCATATAAAAAAAACGGTGTGGATAGGAAAAAAATATAGCAACTCTACTTTACAAATACGCAAAAATATTGATCGTAGTGGCACTTTAAGCGATTTGAGAAGTAATGATGATCATTACTTTAACTTTGAGATCGTGTTGCTCTCGTTGTTCCTTGTTTTGCTTTTGGCTTTGGAAATTTAAAGTGCCCCTAAACCCTTTTGCAATTTTTATATATATGAAACTTTGAAAGGTTTTGAGTACTTCTGCGAAGAAATGTTTGGCTTACAGAGAATACTCGATGTTCTAGGCTTGTTTGAAATGGTGAAAATGTGACCTCTCCTGACCCATTACCGTGTAAGAAAAAGCCTGGGTCGATTCCCTATCTTACGTCACCTCATTAATGCATTATTGTCCATGACGCCTTTCTGTGACAACAGCATCGATATATAGAGAATATACACAGTCTGTGAGATTTTAGTAAAGAAAACGGCTATTTTAGACAAAATGCTAAATATTTATTCAAGTTATTGCAAAGTCGAATGAATTGGATGACGTAAGATAGGGAATCGACCCAGGCTTTTTCTTACAAGGTCATGGGTCAGGAAATGTCAAATTTTCACCATTTCAAACAAGCATAGAACATAATGTATTCTCTGTAAGCCACAAATTTCTTCGCAGAAGTATTCAAAGCCTTTCAAAGTTTAATATATATATAAACATTGCAAAAGGGTTTAGGGGCACTTTAATTTTTGGGCTTCGATTTTGTTTGGATTCAATACACTGACTATGCATAACTCGCGCGGTCACAACACGAAAAAGAGGCCGGTAGGTCCTCTGGAATGTTGAAGTTGAAATACTAGCAGGAGGTGTGAAACGTGTTGAACATGATTGTTTAGTTGAAAAATGTTGATAATCTCTGTCCTTATCTTTATTTTTCTTTATAGTACAACCAGCCAGGCGCATAGCAAATTAACGGCATTGTTTCACTGAACATTCGTTCAGTGCATTTCACAATCTCCCCGGGCGCTTCAATTTCAACATTCCAGAGGACCTACCGGCCTCGTTGACATGCTAGTTACCAGGACTCATGCATGCATAGGGTCTATACACCCATTCAGCTTGGGTCTTCGTTGCACCATTTCAGACCACGTGTCTTTCCCCTTGAGTAATGTCTTGTTTTTCTGTATCCCAAGAGGAAATGTACAACTTTCTATAATTGGAAAACAAAGCACTAAATCCTATGGAAAGCTGTCACGTGGTTTGAAATGGGGCAACAAACAGGCCAGCTAAAAGGTCTATTTGGCAGCATATTTTCATCCATAATTCAATTTTATTCAATTGGCATTGTCTTTCCGAACCGTCATGCACACACCCAAAATTCTACTCAGTGGTGTTACAGCGCACGCGCGGGCGTGGGCCGTGAGGACTGGGTGCAAGTCCCAGCTGAGTATCAGTTTTCGTGGCGGTTCGACTGAGATGCGGGGGAAATAAGAGAAAAAGATCGTGACGAATTTTAATCGAGAATAGCCATGTTTCGTATTGATAAACATTGCAATTGTTATGCTAAAGTACCAACCGCTTTGCGTTAGGAACCAATGGAAACATCGCTGAATAATTAACTCTAATTAACAGTTTGATTTGCAGACTTGAATAATACTGAACCACACCGGAGGGTCACAAGATATTAAAAACATACAATTTTGTATTACGTTATTGAATATTGGCCGTTTTTATCAGTCACATAAAGTAAAGTCTAGCACTGATATATAGTGCGTCTAGACTTATTTAGGCAAAGAAAACTTAGTGCGTCGTAACGGTAGTTCGTCTGGCGTAACAACGGGCACAAGGCGTATACTAAGTGAATCGTGGGGACCCAAAACCATATGCGTCTGGACGATTTAAGTTTTGTAGTGCGTCCAAAACGACAAAATCGAACTTAGTTCGACCAGTCGCATAATTTGTCTTGTGTCCGTTTTTATACTAGACGAACTAAGTTAGAAGACGCAACAACTTACATAGTAGTAGTGTAGTAGAGTAGTAGACAGGGGACGAAGTAGGAAGCGTTTATGAGGTGGAAGGGTCCGAGACGCATTACGTAACTTGCTAATTTTTATTTCCATCTTTTCCTTCACTTCTATAAATGTTCATGAAGCCTATGATGTAAACATTGTTACTTAGTTAAAATTCAAGTGTCTTGGTCAGTGTCTGAACTAATTGGAGCGGTCTTGATGTGGTGTTTAATTTGGGTACATCAAAACTCATCCGCCTGAACAAAATGGAATAACCCGATTGGCCGCTGATCTCATTAATTATTCACGAATTTGAGAAAAACTAGTATTTCAAAGTACGGCACGTGGTACAAATCGAGACCTGGTTGGCTAATTACCTCCTGGATAATTAATGAGCTCTCTGAGAGTCTTTTGATGCCGGTTTGTGAGACAAATAACGGCTGCGAAGGAGACTAGGTTAACGCCAGAATACGCATGTTTATTTAAGTGCATGTAAAACAAAGTAAAAACTTATGTAATGTATATTAATGAATTTGGACGATTTGCCTCGCATACAAAAATATCTGGTAAAAATAAGGAATATAGCCGACATTGTAAATGTTGTTAATGTTCAAAGCGATCAGCAGCTTAGATTTTTATAAATGCGTTTAGTTCAATAACTTACTTAGCCATACAACGCCAAGTTTCGCGACTCGATGTTTTGATTATTTATTTGAATCTTTAGTAACTTAATATTGCTCGATTTAACCCTTTCATGGCCACATACGGAATTTTCCGTATTTTACTGGTTACTTGATTTGGGAGTTTCAGTCTGACAAAGTTTAAAGAGCTAGGCCCTGAGATTCCCACAAACCATAATGTATAGACAAGTGATCCTAGTGAACTGCATTGGGCATGTTAACAAGAATAATTTCATCTAAATCCTCCTTTCTTTGCATAAGTTAACTACAGGTTACATTATTTCATTTCAGGAAAAAAAGACTAAAATAGCACTTCCAAAAATAATTATTTCTCCTCAGATTCTATATTTTCTATCAAATGCATATTTCACATAACATTTAAAGTTTCATGTTTGCACTAACCTCACTTTCTGTCTCCCAACACCTAAACTTGCCCAGATCCAAGCCATTCTGTCCAATTCACAAGCACTTCACAGCAAGCTAAATTCATCCATGACCGCAAAGCATGCCGGGAAATCCCACCAAACGGCGACATGGCACTTCCCCCATCTTCATTCTTCAAAATATATACTAAGTCTAAAGCCATTTCGACCTAATACCTTCATATTGGAATCAATGGCAAGTAAATCTTGTCCAATATTCCAAAAAAGCTATGATAGGTGGCTCCAGACCCCCATTTATAAAGCCCACGCTAAAGTGACAGAAGACGTCCTGGCCCATTTGAGGCTCTTTCTCCATCACAATAAACTGGCACAGACTCGGTTCTTTGAGAAAGTGTTGATTGAAGCTCTCATCAGACTTCATGTCCTCCAGCACTCTATAAATGGTGAAAACGCTTTAAAAAGCCTGACATTCTCTGTATTCCTCCAAACAAACTTCCCGCCAGCTCCGTTAAGTAATCCACAACTGCTTTCAAATTGGCAGTCTAAAAACTTTGAGCCCCCAGTATTATAGGTCAGTTGAAAATTCCATGGTAACAATGACTGTAGTAGTTTACTTAGGGGGGGGGGGGGGGGAGGGTTCTTTTCGGTCTAGAAATAGCTAAAAATTGGTTCCAAAAACTCGGGCCTGAAAGGGTTAACAATGATCTCGGTCCTTATTAATTGCCTTATTATTAGCCGGTTCGGTAAATTTCGCGCTACGGAGGTTCTCACGGGTCTTCGAAGCCTTGGTTTTTTTAAACTTCACTAGAGAGTGGGGCTCCATTTTAAGATTCATGATTTAGGCCTTTTTCCATTGTTGAAAGATAAAAGGTGTCCATCGTGAATCTTTATATACACCCTCACTCTATCTAGCGAAGTCTAAAGACCCTAGTGTTATTTTATTTGGGAAACCGCAATATATTTGGACGAGGGAAGAATGGCGCGAGGACAAAGTAGGGTGAGAGGAAGGGAACGGCCTTCCCTTCTCCTCCCCTCCCCCCTACTTCCTTTTTTTTCCTCGCGCCATTCTTCCCTCCTCCAAATATATTGAGGTTTCCCAAATATATATGGATATTTCAGTCTTCCAACAGCTCTCCAAATCGAGCTGCCGTGTTTACAAAACGGATAGGTCAATAGTGCGCATGCTCAGAAAATTATTTGCAGTTAACCGTTAGTTGCAGGTGAATCGACAAATCAAAATTCGGGATGGGGAGAGTCGAATGATAATATTAATTGTAAGTAAGTATTGCCAATAAGGAAAGCTACTTTGGACACTCAATCGAAAACCGCTCAGGTAAGCTGGCCGAGACTAAAGGCATATCGTGATCAATAATACAAGAACTAGGGAACGTGGGCTCGATCCAGCGGTTGATCAAGCCTCGAACCAACAGCACTTGTTCAGAAAGAGGCAGTCGTCATGACAACAAATGAACCATTCATATATCACTTCGTATTTGAATCACATTTTACTATGGGGATATGTTTACAAAAATATTAGACAATGGATCAACAGCTTCCATATGGAAAATACTTCAGTCTCTATATTGCTAACTCGCGCACTAATATTAGTTTACAAACTAATAAACAAGATTCACCTTATATGCAGATATTTGGTGGTGGCATGTCACACTGCTAAAACGCAGAATGACATGAGGTTGCCATGTCCAACCCATCAAAAGGCGAATTGCACGGTAGTTAATTCAACTGCAACTACTAACCTTTTCACTTCCCAGAATATACGAATAATCGTGATCAAAATGAAAGGCCCGTTTCATGCGCCGAATCCAAATCTATTATGGTTCATTAGCACCGAATACAATGCTAATGAGAAATCTATTGTTATGGCAAATGACTAAATCTATTGTTATGGCTCATTAGCACCGAATTCGGCGCATGAAGAAACAAGCTTAAAGTGTATATAAGGTCAAATATTTTTATCATTAATATCGATTCTACATCAAGTGAATAGTTGAATAGTAGAATATTTCTCGATTTGAGTGTTGCATCCATGAGTTAAGAGGTTTCTATTTATAATATATTCAAGCCGGTGACGTAAATTCGGTCTTCATTTATTATACAAAAATATACTGGTAGAGATAAATGACCCTTTGTAAAGATCTATGTTATATTTGAAGGTTATATCAGTGATTCTTCCAAATATCTTGTCAAAATCAGTAAACGGTTTCATTGACAAGGAAAAAGAAATGGAAGTAAATAGAGGTAATCGGCTAACTCTGTTGCTACCCAATTCAGATCAGGTGATGTAAACAGATGCTACTCTGGGGAATTATTCCTTTTTAATTCTAATCATAATGCAGTCATGCCTATCTGAATAAAACTAATTTTCAAAGAGTCAATTCTCCAGAGTAATGTGTGTTTACATCACATGATCTGAATTGGGTGGCAACAGCGTTAGCCGATTGTCTCTATTCCCGAATTCACGTCAAATTTACGTCACTCATTAGCATAAATGAAATATAAACCTAACTCATAGACGCAACACTCAAATCAATAAATATTTTACTATTCAACTATTTACTTGATGTAGAATCGATATTAATGATAAAAATATTTGACCTTATATGCACTTTAACAAAAATTCTGGTAGTATGACGTCATCATGGAAATCGCCTACTTCGTAATATTCCTCGCTTACCAAGCATGGAAATAACCAAATATACAGCTTTCTGCTTTCGCGAATCGTTGAGAATTATTCTAAGCTTTAATTAGGCTCAAACTTATTGCGGTAGGCGAAAAATATTACGAAATTGATCTGTAATGTTTGCTCAAGATATGCCTCGTTCCTGTGGTCAGTAATACCGATCGATTGGTAGTGTGGCCAACTGAATGAAAGTGTCTCTGTGAACGGCCAAAACTTGCAATTTACTTTTATTTTATTTCGTGGCATGCTTCGCCTGCAACAGACTCTTGAATTCGCATGATAAGAGCGAATGCAAATCCATCGATCTGCTCGAGTTTTATTGGGTCGAACACTCCACCCTCCGTGTACACACGGGCTTACATGCTCGAATATTCAGCCGGTGTTTCGTCTAGTAATGGTTAACATCGGAAACCAGACTGAATACAACATGTTCAATTCTGAAATTATACCAGTACTCTATAGAATCTTTCGGGGAAATGGTCCAGAGACTTGAAGAAATAACGAGGCGAGAGAAGAAAAAGAATAACCTCAAATGTTTATCAGTTGAGAATCTCACTTCATTTTCAAATCAAGAAAATACGTCAAACCGGTTTTGCTGAAAAAAAAAGCACCTGAATTTATAACGGGACCTAAAACAACCATAGGGGCTGATCAAAGCCAGGACCCGGCTAATCCACAGATCGAACTTAGTGGGTTGGTTTTTGTGGAGGGAGGAAACCGGAGGACCCGGAGAAAAACCCTCAGAGGAAGGGCGAGATAGCAACAAATTCAACTCACATGGGTCATTGGTAAACCAATTAAAATTACCGTTCCATTCAACACTCACGGTTGTGCCTGGTAACGAATATACATTATCCAATCAGGGACGAGGTTCAAAGTTCGCATGGAAGTGAGATTGTCAACGGATAACAACAGAGACTCTTCTTTCCTCTCTTTCTTCGAACTTCTGCCACCCAGGGTAGGGGGGTAGGGTTACACCAACTAAATATCTGTTTGCTGCTTGAATAACCTCTACCAGTCCTTGTAAACGTTGCGAGCTCAAGCTTATAGTTCCTCTATAAAATTAAAACATTAAAAAGGAACTAAATATATTTTTATGAATACAGTCTGTTTTTCACTGCCAAAAAATAATTATAATTTCCATATCAAGATTAACAAGATGCTAATTTCATTAGATTATCCTTTTCTGTACAAGTTTCACGATACTTTTTTTCACGAAAATCCTCTCCTACCTGCGCGAGCCCGTGTGATGCCCAATAAAGGTAATGGCTTCTATTAAACATTTAAAGTGCACATGAGCCCAATTTTTTAAACATTAAAATCGATTCTACATCAAGTAAATAGTTGAACAGTAAAATATTTATTAATATTTTTTAATTGCATCTGAGTTTTAACTGTGTCATGGTTTTGCGCATGCTCGGAGTCTATGTTCGATTGGTGGCTGTTAATTGACTTCAAGCAGTTGAGAGTCCCTTCCCTTAAAGTGCCTATGAACAATATATATTTTTATTTTAGATATCAATTCTAAATCAAGTGAATAGTAGAATGGTAAAATATATTTTGCTTTGAATGCTGTGCCGCAGAGTTAAGGAGGTTTTAATATCCAAAATGCTAATTACATGACGTCAGGGGAGGTATCTGCAATCACTTCTTAGTGGTTGTGAATGGGCGTTTCTACTGATATAGGAACACAAATTTCTAACATCATTTTATTTCAACCATGGGTATAAAACTGATAATTGGAAAAAATTGTTTAATTGTAACAAAAAAAATTGCATAATAATTGATGCCTCTCCTGACGTCATGTAATTAGCATTTTGGATATTAAAACCTCCTTAACTCAGCGGCACAGCATTCAAAGCAAGAATACTGTACCATTCTACTATTCACTTGTAGAATTGATATCTAAAATAAAAAAATAAGGTTCATAGGCACTTTAATGCTTGATTGAAAGGATATGCAATATTTTCCTTGGCTAGATCTACGCACAGTTTGTTCGTTTGATTTCATCCATCCTACGTGTGATAGGGTCGTCAGTTTATATGAATATTACTGAATACTTTTGTTCCGGCCTCAAAATATTTTAAGCCCGGGCTTAAAGGCCGGTACACGCCTGATAAAAGATGCCCTGTTTTACGTCACATTAGAATATTCGAAATGTAAACCTCTAACTCGAGACTATTTACCTTTCAACTATTTACTTGTTCAGTGTAGAATCGATTTTAATGGTAACAAATTTGGGCTCATCTGCATTAAGGACAGTATATTTTGTACAAAGCGGAAGCCAGAGTTGACCTACTCGCCAAGGCCGATGCTGTCCCATTTCAAATCACGAAACCTACTCCCTCGCACATGCGCCCCTTTACCAGTTATTTATACGTAATTAATATTCCAACTTCGTGCACAGTACAACATCCAAGCAGGTGATTGGCTAATGACCGTGCTTTATAGGCGAATCCTTGTTTACGTTTTTTCCTCATTAGCATACATCAAACTTCAAGCGACGTACATACAAACAAACAGAGTCCATAAATCGAAAGAGATTGTCACACTTGATAATCACCGAAAATTTGAGAGTGATATGATAAATATATTTTGAGGAATGAGCGTTTAAAAAGCTCAAAATTTACAATGAATGTATGGCTGTCAGCAACTCTTTCCCCCCAGCCCATTTTATAGTTTTGAAAAGTCAATTTCTCCGTAAATATTTAACATATCAATCTCAAATTTTCGGTGGTTACTCAGTTGAAAATTCTCTTTCAACTGATATAGTCTGTTTGTTTGTAGCTTGAAGATTAATTTATGCTAATGAGGCAAAAATGTAAACAATGACGTCAGCAAGGATTCGCCTATTGGTGACCACAGCACGCTGTGCGCTCAGTTGGAATATTAAAAGTTAGACTTGACAAATACAGGCACTTGCCGACTGCACGATGAACTCTTCATACTATGCAGTAATAATTATTTTTCGTTCATGGCACAGCATGCCTGTATGTAATGAATGAGTGGCCGTGCTTTTACACGAATTCCGCTGTATCGGACTTTTGCTTCATGAATTATTAATGAGTTTGATAAGTCTAACCCTCTAACTGTACCACATATCGTTGGCCTCTGCGGGGGAGAATTCACGTGATCTGATTGATGACGTCATCACCCCATGGTAACGAGGTCGAAAAACTCTTACAACATTGACACCATCTTGGATCACGAAGAAGAATAGGTAATCTCCCACATGCAAAGGTCAGTGCAACAATGAGTTAGTGACCTGAAGAAAAGTAACTTAACCTAAGTATTCAAGTGATGGCTTACTCAGTTTGTTATACGCTTCTAGGAATCAGCGATTGCGATTGTAAAACAGCGGGTTTCACTTGAGTGTCGAAAAGTAATTCGGAAATTGCTTTCGTATTTGATTGGTTAGTTATCCATGATTGCGTTTACTTTCCCTCGTGATTGGTTCAAGCAAAACCAATCGTGGATTACTTCAGTTCGTGATTGGTTCACTGGGTTTTTACTTGCTCTGATTGGCTCATGTTTTGGATTTCAATCGAAAACCGCTGCTTAGCGCGCATTCCACTTGAATAGACCTTTTACCACTAAAATCCGCCATTTTGAAAATGGGGAAACTTGATGAGAATTACAGCAAATGTATGTATCTTCCCAAACTCGCCAGAGAGCAAAAATAAAAAAACATTTCTGAACCATACTAGTCTTGTATATTCGTTGGATCGCCAATAGCCTGAACTCAAATTTCGTATTCAAGTATGAATTTTAACTACTTGAAGAAATTTGCATTTTAGCCATCCGATGAATTTGAGTCGAGTTACGAGAGGCCAAAGTCGATAAATTTCCAATTAGTTTGCTGTAATTCTCGTTAAGTTTGCCCCAATGTCAAGTGGACCTTTTGCAGGAATGTAATCACGTGCTTGTACTGGACAGCAATCAGGACTGAGGAGTTAAACATTTAGTTTTTAGGTATCACGACATTTGACCTTTGCATCCAGGATCTCCCATCAATATCTTTTGAACTCAAGACGTATCAGTGTTGGGGGAGTCACCAATTCACCGTACAGAATAACACGGCGTATGTACATTATACACAATCCTGTGGGATAAATAATGTGTGGCCTTAAATGGGCACTGCCTGCCCAGCACCTTATCACTTACTTTTTCTAAAGTTTTCAATATCTTTCTAACGCAATTTTATAACGGATATAGAGGGAAGCTCGATTGAAAAACAATGTTTGCTCTCCGATGCTTGTTATGGATACCTAAATCTATTGCTGATTGATTTTCTTTGTAAATTGTTCACTAGGTGGGATTCATGCACCGATTTTCCTGTCCATAAAACTCATTTGAACTTCCCGCGCGCCGCCACCTTGGATCTCATGACGTCACACGGTTGTGTTGACTTGGACCGTAAGGATTGTGGATAAAAGTACAAACAGTCATTATTTCTGTTACGGTGGTTAACTACGGTTACCATACATATACCCTGCTCAGACATAAGATTCCTCTGTGAACATCATCTTTTCAATATCATCGTGTGAAGGAGACGTATAATCAGGCGAATTTGGTGTCTCTTTTGGAATCCAAATTTCTTTGACTTTCGCAATCTCTTCCGCAGTCTCTGGGCTTATCTTCAACCCATTAGCTTGAGCCTGCTCGCTAAGCAGCTCCTTCAAGTCCCGTATCTGCGTCATGTCTGTTTTACTGTCAGAAACAGAGTCCGCTCCGACGCTTGATCGATCATCCATACTAGAAACCGAAGATGACGATGACGTTTGGCTGCCTCTGCGAAGCCCTGCCGTAGATGACGCACTAGAGCCTAAAACACCCGAAGTAACTCCCGATGACTGTCCGACAACGCCCGACGGAGTTACGTTTTCACAACCCCATTGCGATTTAGCCTGAGTTGCCTCTTGAGGAAAGAACCCAGATGGCGGGAAAAGGGGGCACCCCCCTCCATTGTACATACACTGTCTATTGTTTAATGCCATTCTTAGTTGTGAGGATCCCAAGCTGAGTGAAAGCCCCGTGTTACGCTGTAATTTTTTGCTACCATCATGTGCCGTCCTCCTATGGGGCAAATTTAAGCCGAAAGGGGAGTGCTCGAGCCGGCGCGAGTTAGAACCCCCAGAACTTGTGCTCAAGTCGTCCCTATGCTCTGGCCAGTTTTGCTCAGCATTATTTAGCGGAGAGGGTGAAGCTGCTTTTATACTTGTATATGGTTCACTTTTGGATAAATCTAACGTTTCTGGTCGATGAAAGGCACTAGAGGTTGGGATACTAGCAGATCGCGTGGTAAATCTCTGCTGCCAAGGATCGTTTTCACGAATATCATCTTGTTCTTCTCCAGGTTCCTTTACAATATCCTTGGAAGAATTAGGCCCATTGCCTTCTGATCCACCTTGGAAGAATTGCGGCTTGCTGCCGATTTTGCGCAACATGTGTTGGTGATAGGACGGAGCCGCTGGCTGGCGCCTTCGATCAACAGCTTGAAAGACCTGATCAGGTGTCGGTGAAGGAGACCGCTGTGTAGGCGAGCCAGGTGATGTCACGTCTTCATCGCCATTGCTACTCGAAGTGCCTTGTGTTTTGACTGCATGTTTTACTTCAGGGACGCGATTAACCGAAGCTAGATACGTCGGGGTCGGATTCAATCGCGGATAAGCCGTAACACTCTCAGCCACTGGGAAAACGTGTACCGTTTGCGGTGAGTGCGCGCGCTTTAAAATAGCGGTTTCAAGTTTTCGACCACTAGGAGTGGTCTTGGGTTGCTTGTGCTCAATAAGCTCCGCACTAGTAGTCGTACTACTGAGTTGCCGACGCGATTTTGTCGATTTTCGGTTCCCCTTGATTCTCATTTTTAGAGATTCCGGAGTTACGCCGGGCGGTTCCGAACTTCTCCGAGCAAGCTGCGAATTAGGTTCGTAAAACGCAGCTCGGAGGTGATTGGATAGTTCAATATCGTGTCTCCGAAGTTGTGGAGACGAATTTGGAGATTCACATGGTGTATTTGGATTACTAACAGTATTTCTATCAGGTAAACCCGCCGATAAATGCGTTCTATATCTATTACCATCAGCCTCGTATAAGTTTGAATCACTGAGATGAAGCAAGCTTCGTTCGGTCTTGGGACTAAGTGTTTCGGGGGACTCAAGTCCATCGTCCGTAGAAGACTGACTATGAAAAGTTCTCGATCCTCCACAGTTCTCAGATTCAAGAGAATCTTGATTCATGACGATCTCGCTTCTGTCTCCAAGAACAGTAACGACGTGTTCGCCGAAGATTTCTACAAAGTTCTCGATCATGAATTGCACCATGGGTGGTACAGCGATTGACTGTTCAGTTGCCGGAATGCTAGAACCCTTTGCCGCCCATAGCAGGCTGGGAGCGACACATACAGCTAGATTGTAGGCAGTCATGTTATTAATGTCAGCATTCTCAGCGATGTGGTAAAGTACACACATGAACCGCTTTAGAATCTCCGTGCTGTACATGCTCAAGTTCTCCAGAATCCTGCAGAAACAAGAGGAATAAATCAAGAGGCACTTCAACAGCGAGAACCAATCACATTGCAGAACGAAAACAAAGCATTCCAATTTACGGCTATTTCAGTGCGTTTTTTTGCTCAGTAGCCCGACCTGGCACAGGTACCCCAAGCTCCCTATATGTATTTTCCACTCTCTGGAAAAAGTTAAACCATAAAACTCTTCAAATGGCCTTAAGACAGGGTTCACACAGGAACATTATAATGAATTCCATGACTTTACCATGACTAAATTAAAAAATCAAGGACTCAAATTAGGTTCTCGAGGAGACAATTAAAATACTAGAAAACGTCATTTAACTTGGCCGGTCCACCCAATTAATATTGCTTGTAAAAGTCATGAATAATTAATGAGGATACAAACCAATCCCAGCTCAGTATTCAGATCACATGCACAGTACTGTAAATCTTATTAAAATTATTAATGAGTGAATTAACTTTTGATAAAGATTTCGTACTCAGCTAATAAGTATGCATAACTTTTGATAAAGATCTGTAACTCCTATGGTCATTTCAAGTTCCTCCGCGTATAACTCTTCTCACCTCTGTCGCACAGGTGCTCAGTGTCAAATGGTTATTAGCATCTTCCAAAAGAAAAACTGAAATAATACTTTATGGTCATCCAGATCTAAAATTTTCATCGAATGCATCAATTTTCGAATGTGTTCATAATTTTATTATCCAGTCTAAAAGATTTGACAATAACCACGTGTCTAGCTGAGCATTCTATACATTTGTTTTTATTTCCCTATATTTGTTTTTCTTAGTATGCAATTTGTTTTCTTTATATATTTCTTTCTCTACCTTGTACTGTTTAGTGTGGCTGTAAACAAGCATGATCTCCCTCGATGAGCCCTATGCTCTTGGAGAAAATGTAGTTAATATGTTTAAATAAAAAATTAATAAAAAAAAAAAAATCAAGTTCCATAATTAGAATAATACCTTGATCCCCTCGGATTCCTTTGTTTGTTCACGCACATTTAATCTCTAAATTCCCCGGCTCATTACAAATGCAAGGGAAATTTAGAAATATGCATGGTCTTCAACAGGGAAATTTCTAAAGAACAATACATATTTCTAATTTTCGCTTGCATCGTAATGAGGGAAAACTAGAAGACAATGCAGGCTGGACATGAGATAGCCTGCGTCACATCCGGACTTTTCTCTGGTATAGTCCGTCTGCGAAGCAGCGACACAAACCGTGTTCTAGACCCCAGCAGCGTACCGTGATTTGAGTACACGTTCTGATTGGCTTTTAAAAATGCTCATTTCTTACACGTCTTCTGACTTGCCATTCAACTGTCACCAGCCTGTCACCTGTTAGTCTCCCCAGAATCCAATAACCACTCGCGCCAGAACACTCGTCTGGCAGGAAATCGTTAGTGGAAATATAGAGGCTATAAACTTAAAAATATGGATGTAGAATCGGTTCAAATAGCTTCGTATATATTCTGTTCTTTGCTTTTATCAAGAAATAACAAATATTTTGGAAGAACTCGTTTATTTTTAGGCTGAACTAGTGAGCTCGTGTAAAATGCCGACAAAAGCGAGTCGTTGCTTATTATATTTGTACATTTACGCTGTAATTGGTCTAGACAAATGGGGAATGGAATGTCGTGCTGATGTAACCAGCTGTTGGAACTATCGCATGGCGTGACGATCCTAGTCATTTCAAAATAGCCAGTCAGAAGACGTGTGAGAAAAAGCATTTTTAAAAGCCAATCAGAACGCGTACTCAAATCACGGTACGCTGCTGGGGGTCTAGAACAAGCTTTTCGTCGCTGGTTCGCAGACGGACTTAACCGGGGTTCAGTTCGGATGCGACGCAGGCTAGACAAGAGGGTGAAAAGCATCAACTCTTGCTCCCCTCTGGCACGAGTAGCCCTGCGCTCCCGGGTGAAAAAAATTAACCCGAACTGACCTGGCTTCATCATAACCTTCAACGTAATCCATGTGGGATCACATATTTCAATCTGCAAGTTCTTCTCTTATTTCTCAAACCCGCTTCTTCCATGTGGGATACTTAAAACCATATACGCATGACCTTTAAATATTTAGTCAAGCACATAATTACATTGTGTTTTACTGCTATCCCTCTCAAAAACAACACACTTGTTCCCAGGGGAAGTCAAGGTCAATCGAGCATTAAAACGTTTTCGAAAGCAACTCAACTGCGACGTCTAAACTTCTCAGAGATTTGTTCCGTTCCTCGGCGATCAGAGAATTACAAAGTTCAATCTCGTACCCAGACCCCATTTGTTTTCTTACTGCGCATGCTCGACGAAATAATAGGGCTCTGGAAGAATCCGATTTGTGTGTATTCTGATTGGCTGTTCTGAACAATGCAATTTCACCGGAAGTCAAACATAAAGCATTTCTGGAGGGTTGATTTATTTGGACATCGGAAATATGGGGCCGGGTTATCTAAACGCTAAAAACCGTTGGATTTTACCTAAATGGATGCTGCTAAAATTCTTCAGGGATTCTTAGATATTTGCTTGTATCCACTCGGGAGTTCGTATCACTTCATCGTCAACATACATCGCACACAGTACATGAATATTCTCAGAATTCGAAAATCGAACTCAACTGGATATAGCCGCGGGATTTACCGTAACAGATAGGTAATACTCTACATTCCCATATTAACAACAATGTTCGTAAGTGCTCTATAGACAGAAGTGGCGTTTTCCGATTTCGTAAAGTTGTGAACAGGCGCTGATCGCTTAAATATAAGCGTTTGTATGGGAATGTAACGAACTCCAGCTTTCAAGGAGCTATAAAAATACGAGAGAATCGTAAGTAAAAATGCCTTGACTTGATTCTACGGTGTATTCAGTTGCTGTTTGTGTGGTCATCTGGCTCAGGTAAGGCGATTTCAGCGAGTTTTCGATCCCCATGAATCCTCTTGTTTACTCAGGAATCTGTGATGTCCATCACACGATAAAGAAACACGATCCTGATGCATGAAAATAAAGCCTTCAAATCCAAACTACAAACGGCAGAAGATGAAAGAGACTCCCCAAGGCTTGCCCTGACACTAGCAAGCAAAATATCACTATCAAGATACCGGGTGAACGTCCAAATCCAAAGCAAAACCGAGGCCTGAGGCGCTGAGAGAGAATCGAGGGTGACGTAATGATAAGCATGCGCAGATTCAACGGAAGTCCGTGATTCGCGGACTTCCGGAATCGGATTCTTCCAGAGCCCTATTATTTCGTCGAGCATACGCAGTAAGAAACCAAATGGGGTCTGGGTACGAGATTGTACAAAGTTATACCATGACAATTCGGGAAATTAGTGATCGTCCGCTCATATTTTATCTACCACTTGAAAACTTTTACAAAGGTAGGAATACTACCAATGGAGCACATCCTTATTTCAACGTAACATAGTATCTTTAGCATGTAGCCAGGACTCCACCGGTTTTAAAACAACCAAGTCAAAATCATCAATTAGCAGATGGATAATGATGAAAAGTGCTGAAAGAGAACCTACTAATCTATCTAGAATTCTGCAAGGAAAGCCAAGCATCAAAACATTCCAATGGTCGATGATAAAATTCCATGACTTCACATTTTTGCAAATTTCCATGACTTTTCCAGAATTGGAAATCCATGACTTTCCATGACTGTCCATGACTGTGTGAACCCTGTTAGATTCCCAAAAGCGATAGAGGTAATAAACACATTTAATTCAAGTTTATATGCATATAAGTAGCTTGGGGTACCTGTGATCAGTGTCAAATACAAGACAATATCATTTCAACTACGGCTAGTTGATCCAATCAGTGTCTAGTACAAGACAATAGCATTACAACTACGGCTAGTTGATCCAATCAGTATCTAGTACAAGACAATAGCATTACAACTACGGCTAGTTGATCCAATCAGTGTCTAGTACAAGACAATAGCATTACAACTACGGCTAGTTGATCCAATCAGTGTCTAGTACAAGACAATAGCATTACAACTACGGCTAGTTGATCCAATCAGTGTCTAGTACAAGACAATAGCATTACAACTTGCTCGAGCTTCGATCCGGGAAAAGGGAAATGTGGTAGACCAGTTCTGAATGAAGAAAATCGTGGACATGCTACGATTTGTAATGCTTTATTTTCGTTCTGTTTATTTTTCGTTGTCAAAGTGGTCTCGGTTTCAGTAGTCGTACTGTAACGTTTATTTATGTTCTAATTCGCGTCCCACTCAACCGAACATAAAACCTTTATCATGTATAGGCAACCACTCATTGGGGTGTGTCCACACGAACCGCGTGGAGTTAGTGTTAGACAATGAATCCTTCTGAAGTAGTCCTTGAACAGGGAAAATGTTGAAACTAAATCAGTTTTCTTGCCTGCCTTCTGTTGGCCGAGTAGAAAAGCTGTCCACGCGGGAAAACGTAGGCAAAGAAGGCCCTGATACTATGTCCAAATCGGGTCCAGTAGATTTCTCAGCATCAGACATTATTTAATTTGTAAGGCGAGCGGCGGACGTAGGACTCGAATGACTGTTCATTACGTAACTCCGACTATATAGTCCTGTCCCACTAATGACGTATTGTGTCTAAAACAACATGTAACACCCCAGTAGCGGGGTTACGTAACCCATGATAAATACATTTCTTTTAATCATAAATATCGATTCTACACAACGTTGAATAGTGTATTGATTTGCATTGCGTGTTGCGTCTACGAGTTATAAAGGTTTATATCTCCAATAATCAATATGCTAATGACGTGACGTCATCCAGGCATAATGTATTATACAAAAACATGCTGGTAGAGATAAACGACCTTGTAAACATCTATGATATAGACCCATTCGAAAAATGGCGTCCAATTTAAAAAGCTATTGTCCTGGTAACGTGAACACGAGGCTAGTCAGTCCACACAAAAGCTTTTGAACGTGTAAACGAGGCTAGTCAGTCCTAAACAATAGTTAATTAAATTGGACGCCATTTTTCGAATGGGTCTATAATTGAGTTTGTAGCAGTGATTTTTCCCAAATATGTTTAATTAAAACGGAGAATAGTTTTATTCACAAGGAGAACGAAATGACAGTAAACTCATTCCTGGTTTGACGTCACATTAATTAGCATATTGGAAATATAAACCTCTACTTCTCATAGCGCAACACTCAAATCAAGACATATTCTACTATTCACTGGATGTAGAATCGATATTTATGATGACAAACTAAACGCTAGGGGTAATTTAAAGGCGTTGTCTCAACCAGTGTCCTTTGCGCACCTCACAAGCTATCAGTTCCTTTCCTGTAATCTAATTCTGAATTAAACAAATTAAGATATTCAAGATTTGTTGATTACCGTACGTATTTCTTCACATCATTCTCGCTGGAGCTGAGGAGCTCAAACAAGAAAACTGAATCGTGGCTTGGCGGCCATTTTCTAGAGCATCAAAAATGGTGGCTGCAACGGCTCCTTTAAGTATTCTCCACAGGTAAGCGACATTGCAGTCTCTATCGCATTGTACTCTACGTTCTCATACGCGACCGTGATGAGCGAGGGATAAACTTACCTGACTGCCTCATGACCTTCGCCCAACTGGTTCAGAGCGAGGCCAGGTTCCCAAGCAGAGCAATACTATCGTGAATCTCTCAGTGTTTCTAGTGCTGCACTTGTGTCATTCTTTGCGCCACAGAAGGTTGCAATTTTCGGTCTTAATTCAGATGTTATGTTTCTCACAATCGCTCCTACTCGAATAATGCCCCCACCCCCTCGAATAATGGCCCCCTTAAAAAGAAACTATTTGAAACAGCGTTCCTTATTTCCTACTTCGAATAATCGCCCACGTTTGAGGTCAACAACAAAATAATCGCCCGTGTGGCCCTCAAAAAGAGGGCGATTATTCGAGGGGGGCATTATTCGAGCAGGGTCGATTATTCGAAGCAATGCGGTACCTCATTTGTATCTGTTATCGGTGCGGGAAAAAGACAATGGTCCAACACAGGCAACTCAAAATGGCTCTGTTGTCTTCACTTTTTCGAGGCAATGGGTACTTCTACAAACTATGTTATTTTGGTTTTCAATCTGGGCAGCTTGGTACTTACATCTTAATCTGTCTCACTCTCTCTTCTCTGTCCTCCACGTTGTTAGTAGCCACTAGTTCTTCATAGTATTCGCTATCCAATACGCAATCAGGAAGCCTTCGTAGAAACTCCTAAAAAAACATGGAATGCCGGACGGGAAAACGTAAGTAAGAACACAAATACAAGCTTGGAGAAGTTGTTACGTCCAGTAAAGCCTTTCCCATGGGATTACGAGCGCACTAAATTCATTATTGAAGTGATGCATCAGGACATAGGCCTATTAATTAATTAATTAAATAATTAATTAATGCACGCACAATAATACAAAACAAATTGAGAATCTAGAGTTTCTAGACTGCTAGCAAGTCCCTTCTATTCCGCTAATGTCTGTATGAGCGCGAAGCTATGGCTAAACATGGTTCAACATGGCCAGACATGGTTCAACATGACCGGCAGACATGGTTCAACATGACTTCGCGCTCATACATAACTAAGGCCTACGGCAAACGTCGAACTAGCCATGAACTTAATTCAGTCGAACCTATTAATTTTGAAATAGGCTCATGGATAGTACGACGATCGTACGATCGGCGCGACTTAAATTCGACGTTTGCCGTAGGCCTTAGAGGAATAGAAGAGACTCTTAGCGAGTTAATATAATTTGTGTTGTTGTCAGCGGCTCAAAAATGAATGAAAAAGTGCAATACCTTGAGTACGGATGCCGTCACGATAACAGATACTTCTTCAAACAACACTTCTTTTCCTGGGGAATTATAGGGAAATGTCCTTCCACATACGAGATAATCAAAGTAAGGGGGGGGGGGGGGGGGGGGGTAGAGGACTAAAGGTACGATACGCTGCAACATCGTGCGCAATATTGCGCGCAAAAGAGAAGGCGCGGCTACACGTCACGGTAGTTTGGTCAGTGGTGAGAAAACATAGTGGCATTTCATTGGCTGAAAGCGTCACGCCATTGCCTGTAATGTTGCAGGGATGTTCACATGGTGCAATTTGCTGCGCGAAATGTTGCAGAAGTAGAACTCGATCCTACAAACTGATCGAGGTAGTTTTAACTCTGTGTAAAAACCACATTCAAGATGGCGGCTAAGACTTTCAAACCGCATGTTTTACGAAACAAAATGTAGATAAAGTTTATATAAACAGGTTTGACTGGTGTGAATGCGGCATCAGATACATTGTAAGCAAAGAATACGAATATCACTGAACTGAAGTCATGAAACCGTACCAGAATCAAGTTCCTGCTTGACTTCTTTGGCTCTTCTTGCATTTGCTGACTTACGAAAAATTCCCGTCACCCCAGGACCGTATCGAAACATGTGTCGCATAAGTCCTTCAATGGGTTTGGGAACAGGCTCTTCGTCTGTACACAGATCATGGAGTGGAAGTCCAAATAATCTGGGAAGGCAAACGTGATTACTGTTACATTATCCATCTGCCATGGGTTCCAGAGGCTCGAAGGAATAAACGGCGAATTAAGAGGCGAGAGACGAGAGAGAAGAGGAAGCTCTGAATTTCTAACGGGACGTGAAACAACCATACGGGCTGATCAAACCACAGATCGAATTGGAATTTAGCATGTTGGGTTTTGTGGAGGGAGGCAAACAGGTTGTTATCCGTTGAGAATCTCACTTCCATGCGAATTTGAACATCTTCCCTGATTGGATAATCTACTCATTACCAGGTGCAACCGTGAGTGCTGGGTGTAACGGTAACTTTCATTGGTTTACCAATGGCCCAGCAAAACCGGTTTGCGTGTTTTCTTGATTTGAAACTCAGCGCATGGAAATGTATTTTCCGTTGGTTCTGAGTGTGTAACCAACTTTATATCTGTCCAGTCTGTTTTATTCTTGGATATTTAAGGAGTAAATATTTTGCATTATATCACACTTGACACGGTTTTCTTTGTTCTTCATAGGGGTGAAACTCTGGTATAAACCCGTTGAACAATAGACTAATTAAATAACAAATCTGAGGTTTATAACTGTTGCAGGGAGATTTATAACTCAGTTTTAAACCTCCTTCTATTTGAGAAAACCTCACCAAATGCGATATAAATCACTTTCATACCGAGAACCTTCGGTTCTAATCCCTAAACATCCCTCGGAGCCTACGGCCCTCGGGATGTTTAGGGCTTAGAACCTCGGTTCTCGGTATGAAACTCTTACTTCGTTTGAACGCAGTGAATAAGTGAGATTCTCAACGGATAACACCAGAGGCCCTTCTTTTTCTTCTCTCTCTCCCCTTCTCTCTGGGTGCCAAAGGCTCGAAGAAATAAAATGCACAGAGGCGAGAGGGTATCATCCACGTGGATAAAAGAAAAAAAACAGCCGTCCTCGATCTACGACTATGAATTTGACAATATTAACCTTACAATGAATCAGGATCAACAGGTGTCTACCATGAAATCAATCATAAAAATTATAGCAATGTTCACGAGGCCATCGTGTTCTGAAATATGTTGCACCACATATATTTCGAAAACAGTACTTAGATTATACAATAAACAGTGTGAAACGCGCACTCTGATTGGTCAATAGCCATGTGCTATTAGAGTACTGATGCACAGATGACGTCAAGTTTATACAATAAACAGTGTGAAACGCGCACTCTGATTGGTCAATAGCCATGTGCTATTAGAGTACTGATGCACAGATGACGTCAAGTTTATACAATAAACAGTGTTAAACGCGCACTCTGATTGGTCAATAGCCATGTGCTATTAGAGTACTGATGCACAGATGACGTCAAGTTTATACAATAAACAGTGTTAAACGCGCACTCCGATTGGTCAATAGCCATGTGCTATTAGAGTACTGATGCACAGATGACGTCAAGTTTATACAATAAACAGTGTGAAACGCGCACTCTTGATTGGTCAATAGCCATGTGCTATTAGAGTACTGATGCACAGATGACGTCAAGTTTATACAATAAACAGTGTTAAACGCGCACTCCGATTGGTCAATAGCCATGTGCTATTAGAGTACTGATGCACAGATGACGTCAAGTTTATACAATAAACAGTGTGAAACGCGCACTCTTGATTGGTCAATAGCCATGTGCTATTAGAGTACTGATGCACAGATGACGTCAAGTTTATACAATAAACAGTGTTAAACGCGCACTCTGATTGGTCAATAGCCATGTGCTATTAGAGTACTGATGCACAGATGACGTCAAGATTATACAATAAACAGTGTTAAACGCGCACTCCGATTGGTCAATAGCCATGTGCTATTAGAGTACTGATGCACAGATGACGTCAAGTTTATACAATAAACAGTGTGAAACGCGCACTCTTGATTGGTCAATAGCCATGTGCTATTAGAGTACTGATGCACAGATGACGTCAAGTTTATACAATAAACAGTGTTAAACGCGCACTCTGATTGGTCAATAGCCATGTGCTATTAGAGTACTGATGCACAGATGACGTCAAGTTTATACAATAAACAGTGTTAAACGCGCACTCCGATTGGTCAATAGCCATGTGCTATTAGAGTACTGATGCACAGATGACGTCAAGTTTATACAATAAACAGTGTTAAACGCGCACTCCGATTGGTCAATAGCCATGTGCTATTAGAGTACTGATGCACAGATGACGTCAAGTTTATACAATAAACAGTGTTAAACGCGCACTCCGATTGGTCAATAGCCATGTGCTATTAGAGTACTGATGCACAGATGACGTCAAGTTTATACAATAAACAGTGTGAAACGCGCACTCTTGATTGGTCAATAGCCATGTGCTATTAGAGTACTGATGCACAGATGACGTCAAGTTTATACAATAAACAGTGTTAAACGCGCACTCTGATTGGTCAATAGCCATGTGCTATTAGAGTACTGATGCACAGATGACGTCAAGTTTATACAATAAACAGTGTTAAACGCGCACTCCGATTGGTCAATAGCCATGTGCTATTAGAGTACTGATGCACAGATGACGTCAAGTTTATACAATAAACAGTGTGAAACGCGCACTCTTGATTGGTCAATAGCCATGTGCTATTAGAGTACTGATGCACAGATGACGTCAAGTTTATACAATAAACAGTGTTAAACGCGCACTCTGATTGGTCAATAGCCATGTGCTATTAGAGTACTGATGCACAGATGACGTCAAGTTTATACAATAAACAGTGTTAAACGCGCACTCCGATTGGTCAATAGCCATGTGCTATTAGAGTACTGATGCACAGATGACGTCAAGTTTATACAATAAACAGTGTTAAACGCGCACTCCGATTGGTCAATAGCCATGTGCTATTAGAGTACTGATGCACAGATGACGTCAAGTTTATACAATAAACAGTGTTAAACGCGCACTCCGATTGGTCAATAGCCATGTGCTATTAGAGTACTGATGCACAGATGACGTCAAGTTTATACAATAAACAGTGTTAAACGCGCACTCCGATTGGTCAATAGCCATGTGCTATTAGAGTACTGATGCACAGATGACGTCAAGTTTATACAATAAACAGTGTTAAACGCGCACTCTGATTGGTCAATAGCCATGTGCTATTAGAGTACTGATGCACAGATGACGTCAAGTTTATACAATAAACAGTGTTAAACGCGCACTCTGATTGGTCAATAGCCATGTGTTATTAGAGTACTGATGCACAGATGACGTCAAGTTTATACAATAAACAGTGTGAAACGCGCACTCTGATTGGTCAATAGCCATGTGTTATTAGAGTACTGATGCACGGATGACGTCAAGTTTATACAATAAACAGTGTGAAACGCGCACTCTGATTGGTCAATAGCCATGTGCTATTAGAGTACTGATGCACAGATGACGTCAAGTTTATACAATAAACAGTGTTAAACGCGCACTCTGATTGGTCAATAGCCATGTGCTATTAGAGTACTGATGCACAGATGACGTCAAGTTTATACAATAAACAGTGTGAAACGCGCTCTGATTGGTCGATAGCCATGTGCTACTGTAATAGTTAGCGAGAATGCCTGTTTTCAAACGCAAAACAATCATGGCTGCCAAGTCATTAAAATCTTCTTGTTGAACAACTAGTTGATTTCTACTAAACAATGAGACTACTGCTCTCGGTTTCTATGGCTGATATCCTCGTCAATAATCAGCCGATGAAAACTTCGAGCTTGTGAAATAAATTACAGCTTACTTTCCCGGAGAGACGGGTTGCATGTCATTGGGTTGGCTTTTTGATCCAGAAGTCTTTTTATGCATGGCCCAGTTGATAATAGGAGATTTCTTGATGGGATTTTTCCACTTTCTGCTAGGTGCCTGCACCTCTGTAAATGAAGCACAAAATAATAACCGTTTATCTCTGTTACAATATAATTAGGAATTAGACTGCAAGCTCAAGGTTTCTATTATACAAATAGACTGTGTCCGCCGAGGAACTATAGTTCACCACAAAATTTTGGCGCGCGCTCATTGGCTAAAACCGATCACGTGACGTGATAGTTGTCGTCCGCGGAGGCAAACTATCAGGCGGCGTTATAGTTTACCACAAATTTTGTGGTGAACTGTAACGGCAGACAGTTGTTGAGGGGCGCAGCCGTAATAACGAGAAGTCTAATTGTTTTAGCATAACCAAGCCACCGTTTTATCAACTTAGCGATTGCCGAGAAAACTGTGAAAAAACTCACAAAAAGCATTTTTCTAAGTGATTTTTGTCTGCAGAGCGCGCACGGTCGACTATCATTAGTATAAACCAACTAGTGGACTATTACAAATCCTGCATTCTGATTGGCTACCCTACTATAGGTCTATTTGTGATAGCCCATGGTAGAGAAAAACTGCACGCATTTTCACGAAATAACAAAAAAATTTCAACTTCAATTTGTTTCTTTCTATTATTTTTTAGTATCCGACTTAGTTAGTTTATACTAAAACAATTAGACCTCTCGCCCTCATGGGCTACGAGTTAAATAGCATTGGCGGGTGTAATTGTTAATTACCCTTAAAATCATATATTTCGGCCAATCAGAGCTCGGCATTTCTATGAAATACAGGACTGTACTTCATAGCTTTTCTGTGAGGATAAACGTCATATCACCACTGTGTAATGATCCTCTTACTTCTTACCAAGTGTGGTAGTTATCTTAACAGGTTTTCGTCTCCTCTTCAGTATAAACTGACACTGTGTCTGGGGAGCCAGAGGGTCCATCGAGGGAAGCTGCTGGTCGTAATCGAACGGGTAGCCGTTTTCATCCGAGACGGACGCTTCTCGTATGTGGCTCATCTTGATGGCGAATGGCGACTCGTGACCTAGGAATGGAAGAATGATATTACTCACCCTCCTCGCAGGCTACTGTAACTGCGGCCACTTAGATAACGAGAACCAATCACATTGCAGAATGAAAACAAATCATTCCAACTCCAATCAGTGTCGAGTACAAGACAATATCATTTCATCTTGCTCAAGCTTCGATCCCGTAAAACGCAAATTTGGTGGACTAGCTTTTGTTTTTGTTTTGAAGTCCAAGTCTTAGCCTCCTCCGCAGGCAACTCCTACCACAGGAACCCCGGTCCGTACAGGAATTCTATTTTATCGGGAGTTGCCTGCGGAGAAGGCTACTAGGATGCTTTGTTTTCGTTTTGTAGTAAGTTTAATTCTCGTTGTCTAAGTGGTCCCCGGTTACAGTAGTCACACTTTAAGGGCAAGCATAAGAATAAACGATCTTGATTTGGTTGATATAACATATTGAATTAGTCTTTACATTTTTTTGAGTCCAAATGTAGGAAGTTTCGATTCGCTGAGTTGACTGCACGAAGGCACTGGACTGGATTGGACCACGGATCGGATCGGAACCGACGGATTATTGATAGGATGACTTTTTTAGTAAAGTAAAGAATGACCTGTTGTTTTCGCATACGCGAACCTATTTTTGTTTTCGATATCAGTCGAGGGCTAAGAAACATTTCAACTACCAAACAAGGAAACAAGTAAATAAACGAAAAATAAGTACAAACCACGAGTGGCTTACCGATCAGTTGATATGCTCCGTCCTCCTTTCCAGATAACACCCACAGCTGGTACTCGCTCGAATCGTCCGTCTGTGTACACAGAGATAGAACAGATGTCGTATCAGTGGCCAAGTTATGACAATGCACGGTTACTCTACGGCATGCCGTGACGTTGCAGTGGTTTCCCATTTGTCTTTCGGATCCAATCAAATTACAGAGTTACGGTACAGTAAGTTACAGTACGGTTACGGTAAGGCTACGGACATGCCGTGTTTTTGTCTCACTCATAGGAATTCTGATCTAGAACACATTTCATACGTGAGTGAACATAGTTACGAGTTTATCGCGGTATGTTCTCTTTCACGTGTTTTTTTTTTTACAACAAACGAAATAAAGGCCAAGCGGGCTGGGACTTGTGGGAAAAAGCTATCGCGCAACCTACCGCGCAACCTACCGTGGTATGTCCTCTTATTTCCAAGGGCAATAAACCAATAAGAAACTGAGAAACTGAGCAGTTGTTCACTTTAAAATGAAGCACTTTCCACTGTTTCCAATGCGTGCGCACGATCATCAAAAGGGTAAAAAAACACTAGAGTTACCTGTATCTGGAACTGCTCAAGTGCCATGCGGACCACAATGGAAGCATCGTCAGTATTGGTGACATTAAAGGCCTTGGACTACGAGAATAAAGGTTATTGACGGGTTTAATTCCACCGCCACACGTTCTTATGTAAAAAGAAGAAAACAGTATCATTGCTCCATATGACCTAGTTCACACCGGCGACATAAGCGCAAGAAATATACGCGTAAGCACAAGCAACATACGCATAAGCACAAGCAACATACGCATAAGCTCAAGCAACATACGCATAAGCGCAAGCAACGTATGCGTAAGCACAAGCAACATACGCATAAGCGCAAGCAACGTACGCATAAGCGCAAGCAACAATACAACTTTATTGTTTATACACTCTCTAACTGTATAGGACTGAGCACTGATGCCGTGTTAGAATATAATTAATAGAAGAGGTATACTAATTCTAAGTATTCAAAAATATCAAGATATTGAAAGATCTAATAATAATAAATTATCTCAAATATATTAAATTATATTAAAATTGCTTATTTACTATTAAGTAATGGTTCGCCAAAGAACAGGAGCAAAAGCGTTTGTACTTTCTAGTATCATTGAAACGCTCTAGGGTACCAGCTAATGATATCTGTAATTTCTATTGTACTTGCATTAGATCTCTTTTAGAATATTGCGCGCCCGTTTTCCATCACTCGTTACCCAAATATCTTAATGACGACCTAGAAAGGGTACAAAAGAGGGCCTTGGCAATAATATCGCCTAAAATATCATATGTAAGCAACTTGCAGCTATTTAAATTAGTAACCCTGCAAGAACGACGCCAGCATTTATGCCAGAAATTATTTTCATCCATTATAAGTTCTGAGACACATAAATTACATGGCCTCCTTCCACCTAGACATGTGTCCAAACATAATCTTAGGAAAAAGCGGACCTTTGATGTTCCTAGGGCCCGGACAAATCGTTTTAAATGCACCTTCATCCCGTCCATGTGTAATTCCTAGAGCAATTTTTACCATTACGATACACTATATTTTTAACTTATGTAGATATTGATTGTGTTTATTTTATAGCTTGTAACACTAGTATAATTATTGTGAATTACGCAATTCAGCCGTGAGGCTGCAATGTGATTATTATTAAACTATCTATCTATCTATCTAATAAGGTGCGGCAATGAGCAATTCCCAATATCGATTGTGCTTGAATAGAGCGGATTTCAATTGAGTGTCGGAAGTGTTTCGGTTTTGCGTTTACTAAGCTCTCCTATTGGCTGAGAAAGCCGGTAAACCAACCAATCAGAATCCAAAGTAAAACCAAACGCAAATTGGTTTTGGTTTTGCTTTGGTTTGTCATTGGTTCACAGGGAAGCCATTTAGGAGTTACTTGTGATTACTCGCTCCTGTGATTGGCTGGCTGTGGGTAATTTGTGTTTGGTTTTACTACACTCAACTGAAAACCGCTCTGTGCCTTTAGTGCTGTCTGAGATGTCTACAGTAAAAGTTACAAACAGAAAATAAAGGAAACTTTGTATGTTGTTGGTCATTTGTACTCTGAAAACTGAAAGAAATCACCATGCAGCCAATAGGGAGGGGGGAGACAAAAGATATTTCAGTCACAAATTTGAGAACTTTCCCAAAATACGATTTTCTTTGAAATCAGACCACAGTTAGTATAATCAAAACTAAATTGAAACATGAAATATTATCTAATGCAAATATATTGCCTTGCTGGTTTACTATTGACTGTACGAGTATCAACCATTGTAATTACGAGAAAGACCAATAGAACATTAACACCTTTACATATCTTGCCGTTCAGTGCTCCTGTTCTTACGCGAATCATTACTTAAAGGGGCTATGTCATGGTACTGCGCATGTATCGAGTAATCGCTCGTTTAGTGGCTGTTAATTGGATACAAACAGTTAAACTTCCCTCCCTCAATGCTTGATTGAAAGGATTTTCAATATTTTCCCTGGAGACTGTTTATATACACTGTTTGTTAGTCATTTTTGCATATTTGCTTTCATTTTAAGCATCCCACATGGCCGAGAGGTTCGTTAGTTCATATCAAAATCGGTGAAAATAGCTTTTTCCGGGCCGGAAAAACGAATGTAAAGTCTTACCGTGACACAGGCCCTTTAAACATTAAGGAGAGTGATCGTTCCAATAACCCAGTTTCAAGATCATGCGCGCGCAGTTGTATAAAACCTTTGTTTCAACTAGCGGGCCACCTATTGTTTAAAGGAAATCATGGCTGTTGCAACATGTTGCCGTTAAATTGTTGGCAATATGGTCTAAGTTGGAAATGTGTTGAAAAAATTGGAAAACATATTTTAGATTTTGAAAAAATGACATGAATATTAGACATACGGATGAGACATGGATGCCGCCATTTTGGATCTGATAATGTTTTTTGGTGGTCCCTATTGTCAGAAAACAATAGCTTTTGTCGTATAACAATAGGAACCACCAAAAACGTCATCACATCCAAGATGGCGGCGCCCATGGCTCATATTCATGTCATTTTTTTTCCAAAAACTAAAATATGTTTTCCGTTGGAGCTGGCATTATATATATACGCAGACACAGTAGTAGATTGATTATAAGCGGCTCTTGTTCTTATCTAACACCTATCATTGGAACAAGTACGGCACTGCGTCTGCGTATGTTGCTTGTGCTTGGAAAACGTGTTGGTATTGTTGGTGTTTCGGAGTGTGTTGTGTTTTTACTAGCCTCCTCCGCAGACATATCTAGTTTTTTGAATTCGGATTGTGGGCTTCCTGTGGTAGGTGAAGAGATTGCCACAGGGAGCCCAAAATAAAGATACTTGCGGATGAGGCTATGGTTTTACTTACATAACCAAAGGAGTCAGGCGCGTCCATCTCTCTGTTGTACACCTTGAGCGATACACTCTTGGGGTCTTCGCAATCTTTTTGAGACTTGATATATCTAAATACAAGAGAGATCAATCGACCGGTCGTGAAGTGAACACTGTTTTATAGCCATAGCCACGTATACAGGTAATTCAAAAACTTAGGGTTGTCCCGGGCAAAAGACATTCCCAGCCCGAAATGGATTGTGGTTCTAATGGTGCAGCTGTGCGAAACGGATAAACAACAGTGGAATCCGAAAATCGATTCGCAGCAAACCATTAAATTCGACCCCAAAACAAGAACAAACGAATTCATCACACATTCAGCTAGAGCCACAATCCCGGGCATTTGAGAACACTCGACAAATGTATGTTGCGTCTATGTTATGTTCATTGGGAAAATAAGAACATTTGTGAGCTGACGTGGAAAGGGCGTGCACTTCATTGATACTTTTTCTTTAACTACATTTATGCTATACTTTTTCTTTGATTACAATACTCACTTCGTTAGAACAGAGTACCACAACTCCTTCTCCTCAATCGTGCTATGAATAAAAACAAACAATAAGCCGTCGTAGATTAGCCTTAGGGGCGCATCCATTAGCACGAACCGACTGGTCTTCAAAGAACTGGTTCAGGACAGACTGGTCCTACTCAGGGAGGAGAACTAGCCAGTTCTACCAGTTCTATCCAACAACGCATACAATTAGGGATCTTATTAGAGGCCACGGCAGCAACATCTAGGACGACGGCATAAAACAATTAGTCTTAATTACAAAATATAAAAGATGTAGGTGAAATGGTATGCCGTCGCAATCAATTTGGCCTGTGTCAGCAAAAATACAACGTGGAAACTCCGAGAGCAGGCCTTTACTTTTGTACAACAAGTAACATGTTGCCTAGTCCTAACCGGCCGATACATGGAAATCGCCCTTTGATTCGGCCTTCAGCGTCATGTAGTATTCATTATTTTTCGTTCACTGTACAGTCAGGGCGTGCATATATTTGTCAACAAAGCACACACGCCATCTAACTTTTATCAGTTGATCATACCAGTATTTATCTGCCGACGCACACGTACACTAGTTTTTTTACGGGAAATAGTTATCATGGATCAATTCGTTCGACTTACTTAAAAGAGACGACACAGTTCGTAGTTGGCCAGCCAAGCACGAACGACTTGTCCACTGGCTTCGCGGTCTCACAGACCTCGTCCACACAGCAACTCAACCATAACTCACACACGCGAATCCGATGCTTCAGTTTGTACGTCGCTGCGGACCTTAACATGGCATAACATCAGTCAACAGGACCAATGAATATGTTGTAGTTTAATTTTTACCATTGGTTTGAATTTTTCTGCTAGTTGTTCTCAGGCTAGCGGTTGATAAATTATGCCGGCATAATTTGGAGCATAATACTATAGTTTGACCTGCAGGCATTATGCCGGCATAATGGTGCTTTTTACGGCATAATAGTGATATTTTAGTATTTTTCAATATGTTTGCATGTATATTGATTAGTTTACAATTAATCAGTTAGACACTGGTGTGATAACGTTTTACATGAACGGATGAACAAACTGTGAACAAGAAGCTGACGTATCGTGACATCATGTATGAAATACGCATATATTAAAGGGGGGGAAGACATTTTTTCCGGCAAAATTACAGGCATAATTACGAGCATAATAGCTGCAGTCGAGCATAATTTAGAGCATAATAGTCTGTTTTTGAGGGTGACGCCAAAAAGCATAATACTTAAATTGAGGAGCATAATTTATCAACCCCTATCTCAGGTTAAGTGTGGGTTTGTGCGTTAAGGTTAGACTTGGTAATCATCGTGAGGAGGAAGTAAAGCACTGCAAAGAAAAATGTAAACTGAAATAAAAACAAAATATATTATATATATTTCAAGTAGCCTATTTCCTGCGGGATATCGAGATGATGTCGAGTTGTAACGGTTATCACTCAGCCTCAACAACAACAAACACCACAGCTACATTTCGTGACGAAACCATAACGATTAAGGAATTTTCAATGACTTCAATTCCCTAAACAATTCAATAAGCATTTTTAAACTAGAGTTCACGTTTAGCTGAACGTTGTGGCATACATTCCTTCCAACTTACTTTGGTTTCGCTATCACCAGCACGTCACTAAACAAGAAGATGTATCTCTCCTGTGTCGATACTCCCTGAACCTAAACCACGATAAAAGAGTTAGAGGCTTTGAAAACAAAACGAACCAAGCTTTGTGAAAGCTTGACGTCATACATCTATAGTGCTGAAAGAATAGCTTAGGTAAGGCATGACCAAGTTAACTACAACTCCTAGCTCCGCATATGTTAATTTTCCGGGAAAAGGTGGTCGGACTAATTTCGTGGTTAGTAGGACTAAATGAATACTGCATGATGTTCTACAACAAAGAGCAAAGCAAAGTAAATAATAAATAAATAAATATTATATTTGCTATAGCAGGCTGAGTATTACAGCTTAAAGCTGGTGGGCAGTTAAGTCACTTTATTTATACAGGGTAACACGTCTGCCGCTAACATGAAGCTCGGTAACCTTCCACATGGTCTTCTGTTGACTTGCTCCAAGTCGAACTCGCTGAGTCACGAGGTAAGCGATTACTGGGTCAAAAAGCAAGCACGAGAATCGAAGCGAGAGGCGACTTCGTGCGGGGGGCTATTAAAGAAGGACTTTGAGGAAGTCTAGGTCTTCTGTCGACTTAGTCCCACTTCAGAATCCGATCCACTCATGTCATGTGCCGAATTAAATAAATTAGGTAGGACAGAAGAGAGACGTAGGTGCCGCAGATGAATTATAGGTTTGTTACTTATAAGAAACTAAATATCCTAAAATTCCCTAATCTAGTTTTTATGCATACTGCTTTATCATGTTTGACTTTCATGCCAATATTATTAACGTTCCCTCTGCGTTTAGTAATTTCTTTGTACCTGTTTCTAATATTGATAACTATAATACTACACTGGCCTCTAGGTCCTCGTTTTATTCTCCACAAATTCGTACTAACTACTGTTTGGAATTCTATCCCTGATCATTCTAAAAATCAGAACTCCAAAAAAGCCTTTAAATCGAATCTGAAATGTAAACTTCTAGATAACTATTAGTTTTCCTCACTTTGATCAGCCATCTATATTATCATTATTTACTTCGTATTACTTATATTACCTAAATATTAGCTTACCTCTATTTAGATTATCAGTAGTATCTTATCTCTTACTTATAATTACGTTCTTCACTCAATTATTGATATCTATTTGCACTGCTTATCACTGCCTGTTATCTTTGCTCAATTAACATTTTACTTGTCTGTTTGTTTGTTATTGTCGTGTTCTCCTCCTTTTTTGACCCAAATCAAATATTCTAATAATTTTAGGTGCCCGACTCGATTACTTTTTCTTAAACTATTTCAGGCACCCAAACATTCTTTTTTATTTTAAACCCTAATTACTGTTATTCTATTTTGTGTAAAGTGAGTGTAAATAAAGCATTTGTTGTTGTTGTTGCAGATTCTGTCGCGCTATACTACACAAGAGCAACGTTAATTCAAACGCTGGTCTTATGTGCCGAACTGAATGCATCAATTACGATAACGTGAATGCCTTCAATAATCGCACCGACGTCTGAAACGGTTTTGACGTCCTTATCCGAGAAGATGCGAAGGTGTACAGTTTACTAAAGTTCAATCCCTTACCGTAGTGATTTGAACACTTCCTTCTTGTACATAATGTCGTGTTAATGGAGGGAGGTCAGGTGAGTGCGGAGACAGGGGTGGTGATGGGTCCGAATTGTTCTTAGTTTTGACATTACCACCTTCTGGGGGACCCCTTCGGGAAGATAAGAAAAATAGACATGTTGCAGTCGTTGCTTAGTTATAGTCAACGAGAAAAATGATGAATTTAAAAATGTTGCCGTCTAAAATGCACTTTTCAATTATTTTGAATCTTATCAAAAACCAGTCCCAAATTTAGTAGCTTGATGTTTCGGCGCCGTGTAAGAGTTTCATATTTAGCTGGAACATGAATCAACTAAATTTGGGGCTAGTTGAGGATGTTTAAACATATTGACACTTTTGTTGTTGCTTTAAAAAAAATTGAAGTTCCAGAGATGTTCATCTCATCTCCCTGGCAGCTCAAATTTCGAGTCATGCGCGGCCTTTTGCAGGAATGCAATCACGTGGTTGTATTGGATGGCAAAACATCTGACTTCATTTATTTCAAGGCACTTGTGCGAGATCGGTAGTGTTAGCAAAAACGTGTTTGCAACTGCTATTTTCCACCTACAATCGATATTCGATCTTACTAAGACAGCGTTTGGAAGTTTGTTTGCCATCCAGTAAAGCCTTTCCCATGGGATCACGAGCTCAATTCATTGGTTATTGAAGTGAGATATCAGCACATGACTGTTCCTGCAAACGGCCTATTACATAAACATTGCCAAATAACCTATTTCAACAAGAAAGACTCGTGCGAATTGTCACACATGCGTAATCGTATTGCTGAGCTGTCGCGCAAAGCAAGGTATATCGCAAGCAAAGGTAGTCACCACTTACCCTTTGACGGATCCATAGGGTCTGCAAACTAATGCGGATTTGATTGTTGTTGTCGGCATCGATCGTCTTCTGTGCGCATAATGCCTGTATCTCTGTCAGCAATCAAAACAACAACATATGAACAACTGACAGCATGACTGACAGGCTTTACAACTAAAGAGCTCCTTGGAGAACCCGTTGATTAACAGCCTGTTATCGGCTCTACCGACCTTTTGAGTGGACGAGTGTGGTTTGGGGTCACTGTGGTGAGCATCACAGGAAACCCAAATCAAACGGCAAACCATATTTAAAGGAAATATAATGTTTCATGTTTAATTTCAGATGGCCATAAATGATGAAAATTATTAATTTCATCGTAGGATAGCTTGTAACCCAATTTCCCAATTTTTGGTAAACTTACTAAGTTCGATTAGAAGAAAAAAGGAAGAACAAATGGAAAAAAATACAGGCCCAACCAGGACTCGAACCCACGACGTTGAAATTCCTGCACGCCCGTACTTGACCACACGGTCATCGCGTACGACACACACCCCGGCACAACGTTATGCTCCGCTGGCCAAAAGAACGAAGGCTCTTGTCTAAAACATTTTTAGTACATATCTTCTCTAACATAGTAAACTCACAGTGAATTACATTGGAAAGGACTTCAGAAAGTCTAGCTAGGTGTATTTTTCAGAAACAAAATTCGAACAAAGAAACTTGTCATGCGAGCGAGTGCGTTTTCTAAATATTGCAAATTCCATCTCCAAATGTTTCATCCATGGTATTTCCTTGCACTACGGGTCAAATCCGAATTCGTTTTCTTCGAGAAACTACGGCGTTCGTAGTATGGCTGCATTGCACGTTGGCACATGACTGAATGACGTCTCACTTCTGGTCACGAAATACAATGTCACGCTATGGGAGTTTTCGTTCTTAAAAAAAACACCTTTAAGAAAGATTTGGCCAAACCGAATGATTCTAAAAACAGGGTACGGAAACATTTGCGTTAAAGAAACTTTGAGTTTCGGAAATCTTGGATGCTATTTTACTCAAAAGTAATTAGATTAAAGTCAACGCGCGTGGGTTGGGTTGTGTTGAAAACGGTATCACAACACAAGATTCAAGGAGCTCCGAATTTCGTCAGCTAATCTCAAATTGCAAACATTCTTTACAAATTCTCCCTCAGTTATATCCCCTTTGTCTTTTACAATGTTTATGGATCAATTGTGTTACAATTAGATGTATGTTTAATGCTTCTATCTTTATCTAGTTAGATATGGAAGAGAAGTCAAACAGTGAGTGCTCTCGGAATTCAAAGTGTTTTACATCAAAAGACGTGATCAATGTAACATTTGGGCCAACGGAAAATCGTCAATAATCTTTTAGAGAGCCAAAGCCAAATGAATAAGATCAAGAGAGTCAGAAGAACGTAATATCCAGATTTGAAGAGAAAATTAAGTGATGGAACACCATATAAAAAAACCATTGAACCTTTTGTGAATTTGAAGAATTACGCCAAATAGTCCTACAATAGATTTGTAAGGCCGTTCGGCAATACGTAATAACCGTTTTTCTTAAGGCGAAACGGAAAAAATAACTAAACAAATACCGATACAAATAAAAGTGGATTTCAATTAAGAACATAAACATTCAAAATAAAAGTCTAGTGACTTTTTATACTTTGGTGTATTCTGATCAGGAATCAACCCAGTCTTTTCTTACGCGGTCATGGGTCAGGAAAGGTCAAATTTTCACCATTTCAAACAAGCATCGGAACATAGAGTATTCTCTGTAAGCCACAAATTTCTTCGCAGAAGTATTCAAAGCCTTTCAAAGTTTCATATATATAAAAATTGCAAAAGGGTTTAGGGGTACTTTAACCTGATCGTGTGAATTTCTGCCTGCATAACCACAACTCTAAATCCTATACAAAAAAGCAATGGAGAAACGATCGATAAACATACAGACAATACAGAGACACACAACATGACCAACACCTTTTTAGTTGTATCAAAGTTCTTTTCAGATGCCTGCCATACATAAATGTGTTAATTTTTGGAAAACAAAGTGGCTAATTTGATGAACTGACACTTAGACTACTTTGTTTGACAAGTGCCCTCGTTATGCTGGTGTGAAATCCTAAAGACAACGTGTCGACAGTGAAACACTTGATGTTCACGAAGTTAAAGTGGCACTTTCACATCTACTCAAATTAGTTGAGTGTGTTTTCCGATGCAGAATAGACCGTATTACGATTAAGCTTGTTGAAGCTACCAAATGCCTTTTCGTACTTGGAAGCTTGCGGCAAGAACGTTGTAATCAGACTGAAATACATCATCTTTTTCTCACCATTGTTCTACCTAAATCCTGGTTCACACTAGCGACGCAAGCATTAGCACAAGCAACATACGTAGACGCACAAAGCCTGGTTCACACTAGCAACACAAGCATAAGCACAAGCAACATACCCAGACGCAGTAAATCCTGGTCCAAACTAGCGACACAAGAACAAGCACAAGCAACATACGCAGATGCAGTAAAGCCTGGTCTACACTAGCGACACACATAAGCACAAGCAACATACGCAGACGCAGTAAAGCCTGGTCCAAACTAGCGACACAAGAACAAGCACAAGCAACATACGCAGACACAGTAAAGCCTGGTCTACACTAGCGACACACATAAGCACAAGCAACATACGCAGACGCAGTAAAGCCTGGTCCAAACTAGCGACACAAGAACAAGCACAAGCAACATACGCAGACGCAGTAAAGCCTGGTCCAAACTAGCGACACAAGAACAAGCACAAGCAACATACGCAGACACAGCAAAGCCTGGTCTACACTAGCGACACACATAAGCACAAGCAACATACGCAGACTCAGTAAAGCCTGGTCCAAACTAGCGACACAAGAACAAGCACAAGCAACATACGCAGACGCAGTAAAGCCTGGTCCAAACTAGCGACACAAGAACAAGCACAAGCAACATACGCAGACACAGCAAAGCCTGGTCTACACTAGCGACACACATAAGCACAAGCAACATACGCAGACTCAGTAAAGCCTGGTCCAAACTAGCGACACAAGAACAAGCACAAGCAACATACGCAGACGCAGTAAAGCCTGGTCCAAACTAGCGACACAAGAACAAGCACAAGCAACATACGCAGACGCAGTAAAGCCTGGTCCAAACTAGCGACACAAGAACAAGCACAAGCAACATACGCAGACACAGCAAAGCCTGGTCTACACTAGCGACACACATAAGCACAAGCAACATACGCAGACTCAGTAAAGCCTGGTCCAAACTAGCGACACAAGAACAAGCACAAGCAACATACGCAGACGCAGTAAAGCCTGGTCCAAACTAGCGACACAAGAACAAGCACAAGCAACATACGCAGACGCAGTAAAGCCTGGTCCAAACTAGCGACACAAGAACAAGCACAAGCAACATACGCAGACTCAGTAAAGCCTGGTTCACACTAGCGACACACATAAGCACAAGCAACATACGCAGACGCAATAAAGCCTGGTTCACACTAGCGACATAAGCATAAGCAACATACGCAGACACAGTGCCATAATCGTGATACGACCAAGTACCGCTAATGATCATTGCATTAGTGCGTCCGCGTTTGTTGCTTGTGAGCACGAGGCTTAAGGTCCGTTTCATTGAGACGCCGATAACAATATATTTAGCTTATTAGCTCATGGATTCGGCGCAAGAAAAGTTCGCCGTCTGTAAATATGCCGCCTCACCAGAATATACTGCAGTCAAGAATGCGGTTATAAATCATTGTCATAAACTTAAGTACTGATATCACATCCTCTACTATTTTAGACAAATCCGCTGACCGCTCTATTTGTCGTAAACTCTTTAAGCAGTCTGGGAATCTTCTATTCCCCTCACATTAATACAAAGCGCTTCAAGAACGGTTTGGTAAATTGATTAATTTTAAAATATGAATTAGCTTTTAACTTTTTAAGTAAATAATTTTCTATAGTTGAACTCCAGAGCCTTCGTTATTATCGGTCAGTGGTGCATAACGTTTTTTCCCGGTGTGAACCAGGTGTATTTTATGCTACAAATCAAGTTGCTGGAATGCGATTTGTAATCCACTTTAATTTGTGTCGTCTTTGACTACACCAGTTCCAAAAACATATAAAAGAATGTAGAAGGTATTTCTTTCATATCCTCGAGGGGTATTTCTGGTAGTTCATGGGCGTAGGAGGTCCTGAAAATTGGGGAAAACTGGGGTGGGATGGGGGGGGGGGGGGGGGGGGGGGGAGAGCAAATGATGAATTCTGGGACATTTTCATTATGTACAATTTCGTAATGACCGGAAGAACATACCGACACTGATAACATCTAGCTGGAATGCAAATAAGCAACTATCTGATAAGGCAAATCGGTTGCATTTTTAAAAACAAACGTACCTCAGGCATTTCACTGAATCGAAAAGTCTAACAAAGCAAGACACTTTCAAATACACTTGAAGAAAGAAGTTATCGCGAGCCCCTTTAAGGAATTCGTCAATATAATTTGACAGGAACTCGATAACACGCTGCCCCTTCGAGATGTTTATTGTTTTAATTTACTGTAACAGTTGTGTTTTCACTTTGTTTACATGCTTGCTAACTTGCGGTGGCCAATCATTGAACTTCTTCAACCCTCATATGCGAGGTCAATCATTTCAGGTAATACATGGGCATGCATTTCATTCTCAGCCAAGGATATTTATTTTGGCCCAAAGCACATACATGGCTTTTGTTTTTGATCGTGTTGCTTTGTAAGAAATTAATATGGCAACAAGACAGCTTGCAGCGGATTTTTTTTCTGAAAACACCCAACAAGACCAGTCAGTTCACGTAAATGGAAAGCGTCCTAAGTAACTATTGATGTTATGATCATGTGATTGTGCATCACAAGTCCAGAAATAAATACAAATAGTTAGTAGTCTTGTTTTAAGTTTCCGTTTTTGAATATCTATAAAATTATATTAAAACCATTATTCACCTCAGTCTCAGTGCATATTTACTGGTTATTGCACGGTTTTCTATGGAATACCAGCGAATATTTCACGAGAATTTTGTATTATTTGCTATACAACGAGCCTTTAGGCGAGTTGCATACCAAAATAATATAAATTTCGAGTGAAATTTTCGCCGGTATGCCATTAGGAAACCATGAAATAACCATATTATCCTATATTAAATAACAAATTGATGGGAAGATTTACCACGAAAACAAAGTAATTTACCGGACGATAGACTGCGAATTTTTTCGGAAAACGAGTTGGCGGACGCGCCTGCAGACTAATTATGTAATCAAAATTCTTGATTTCTTATTACTCGGGCTGCCTGTGGCAGGCACGAGTCCAAATCTGCAGGCCGTAATTTTTGTTTGTTTCATGCAGCAACATTTCTGCGCATGCGTTAAATTATGCATTAATTGTATGCATTAACTCGTGCCACTAATAGATTTCTCTCCAGTGCAATAGCCCACTTCCGCGATATGCTTTACTTGTCACGCACAAAGGTTTCAATACGAGGCTCTGTGCTAAATTAAATGTATTCTTATCTCTTTGCAAGTTAATTTAGCACGGGGCCTCGTATTGAAACCCTTTTGCGTGACAAGTAAAGCATATCGCGAAAGTGGGCTATTCTGCGGCGCTATTCTTGTTTGTGGTACGTTTCGTAGGTTTTATGCCACATTTCATTTTACTCTCGATCATAATATATACCAGCACAAACACTAAAATAATTTTGACCGTGTTTTTGGCTGGTTTACCGATATCGTACGTTATACTATAGCTATACAGGTATACTGAATAGTTGATTTATAGCGAAATATAGCGATTTACTAGCAAATATATATACTGTGGTTGAGCAGTTATGGGTTACTCTCCTCTTTCGAAGTCTGAAGACATCTGAACTCCTGAACTGTGAGAGCAACACTGTCACTCGCCAACACGAAGCCAGAATACACACTCAGCACAGAATTCTGCAGAATTATGATGAGCCAAGCAATATAATTCAACTCTCAAGGTAAACTTAAACAAGAAACCTCTCACGGCCGAGGCTTCCAACAATTTCCTTTATAGTTCTGTAATATATATAATGAGCAGACTGAAGTTTTGGAGCAAGAACAGCAGATAAAGTTACACAGAGGCACACAAATTAACTACGAATACAATTAACATGACTTCCAGGAGTTTTCTAGAGAGAACAGCCGCGGGGAAAAAGCCGCGAGGCGGCGATCAGCGAAATACTACTTATTCATGTAACACACGCTTACAATTTAGTCTGCTGGATGATTGTTTCAAATGTATGTTTATATTTGTACCAATCCATATTATAAGTTGTATCCTGTCCATCCTGTGATGGAGCTATCACTATATTTCTCTACTGTTCTTTCTACCCTGCGGCTCAAAGGTCAACTTCTTTAATTTACATACGAGAAAAACAAAATATTAAATTACGTATATAATAGGGGAGCAGAGAATGAAAGTCACCGCGCTGCCAGCCACTCCTAAAGACTGCTAAATTCAGCTAATAATTCTTCCCTTTGGTTATTACTAAGAGGATTTCAAATGAAAGTGTATTTCATCTTCAATCTCATGTGGCCCGAGTGAAAGCTCAGATGGGCTCTTGTTCTTTGAAATACAGAGCGGTATTTCATGGCAAATCACGCCAATCAGTGTTGCTCTCACAGTTCAGGAGTTCAGATGTCTTCAGACTTCGATAGAGGATAGAAACCCATAACTGCTCAACCACAGTATATATATTTGCTGGTAAATCGCTATATTTCGCTATAAATCAGCTATTCAGTATACCTGTATAACGTACACAGAGAGATCGTACGAGATCGGTAAACCAGCCAAAAACACGGTCAAAATTATTTTAGTGTTGGTCTACCGATCACGGTGTTTGCGCTGGTATGTATTATGATCGAGAGTAAAATGAAATGTGATGAAATGTGGCATAAAACCTACGAAACGTACCTCAAACAAGACATCTATTAGCGCCAACAATTAATGCATAATTTAACGCATGCGCAGAAATTTTGCTGCACGGAACAAAAAAATAACGGCCTGCAGATTTAGACTCGTGCCTGCCACAGGCAGCCCGAGTAAAAACCATGAAATACCGTCCTGTATTGCATAGTAAAGCTGAGCTCTGATTGGCTGAAATATAAGATTAATAGGATAATAAATATTCACCAATACGCACTGACTGAGGTAAATAATTGTTAATTATATATTTAAATAAATTTACCTGGACGGATTCTCCCTCTGTGATGCACAAGTTGTCATGTGGGAAGCGGTCTTGCACTTGAGTAATCTTCACCTAACAAAACAAAATGAACACATACAATTGTAATTAGAATAAGTATTAGAAATACAAATATTTTTATCCCGCAAAGTAGTGTGCGTAAAAGTACGAATCGCCAGATTTTCCTGCACAATGGATTACTCCTCTTCACGAAGATCTTACGCTAACTCGCTATACGTATAACTGATTTAAACAAGATGGAAATAATGTTTTATGTTGAATACAAACGTAGTCAAACAATCAAACAAGCATTAGATAAACTTATACCAGTTAGTACTTAGGCCATCCCGATTTTTTTTTCATTTCTCATCGTCCGACCGACCCATTTTTGTGGCTTTTTGTAAAAATAAAAATAAATTGGGGGAGGGGTGGGGGTAAAAAAACCCTAGAGAAAAGAAGACTCGGGAATTGTCTACTGCCTTTATTTGTAATTCCATGTTTGTAGCGTATACGGACGACGACATCGATGGTTTCGTTGTCCATGTTGGTTTGTAACCTCGCCTGTGCAACCGCGCCTGATTAGTTCCAGTCTCTCCGCGCATTTTTCTTTATTACTTTTTTTTTTCTCACCCGACCGACCGACCCAATTTTTGAAAACCCCACCGATGAGAAACGGAAAAAAAAATAGGGATGGCCTTAATTTAAACACGAAGTTCCGGTATAACAGGTTTAGCCTCTCCTAATGCCGTTGGAAATTTGAAATTGAAATTGCAGAGCAGCGAAGGAAGCGAGCATATCCATCCTCTCCTGTTAGAATGCTAAATTTCTAAGGTTTAAAATTAAATCAGCCAAAAAAACTGAACAGAGGTAACTGAGACAGTTGTTCAATAACGACTGTTGCCTTTAAAGTTTAACACTGCTTTTAATTTCGCGCGATAAGCAATCAGTAGGGAGGACTCAAGCGGAGCATTACGTCACAAAGATGTTCACTCCACAAAGGCTGAGTGACAACTGAAGGTGTCAATGGCCTGGCCATGGTCCTGTTAAACCGGAATTTCTTGTTTAAAACCATCTTCTAAGAAAGTTCGAAATATTCGTTAGCAACTAATTTTAAAAAGACATATATACGCCTTCAAAAAGTTACATTTTGGGGTCAAATCATTTAAAGCACTCATTTGTTAAACCTGGATGTTGGCTGCAAAAAAAAACACATCAAATTATAAATTTGCCCTCATTTCATAAGCTATAAGTACTGCTACTTTTCCCCTGTAAGTTAAGATTATGAAGAATACTCGAATACGAGTCTTGAAGTAGCTCTTTCTCCAAATGCTAAACTTCTCCTTAACAACAATAGGTCTGACTTCGACGTAATACACAAACCGATCGACCAGCTTACCAGATTTTCAGGTTTCTGTGAAATGTCTACGTTACTATTGACAAAAAGAGCTGTCCATGGAAGGCTTTCGATAGCAAGATGAGAGGTACAGTAAGCCAAGGAAAAATCACCCGCCTTGGCGACCACCATTATATTAATGTTCAAAAGTCACGTCATTAGGCGGAGATCAACTGCACCACGACAGCGCATCCCAAATATTCAACACGGCGTCAACAAACCCAACCGAACCGTTTCATTTTCTCCTCTCGATGTACGAGGGTTGTGAGAAATTTGCTGTAAGCTGTACCTAGCTCAGTTAAATTAAACTGTTTCGTTCACTACTCCGACGGGTTTACGACTTTTTCAAACGCAGTTGCATGCAACTCAGGAAACCGATACTGAGGAATGGATAACTCCTTGAAGCTTCCAAGCTGTCTGTGTCAATTAACATCAATGGAATCGTCTCCGAGGTCACACAAGAGGTTCAAGGTTTTGGTTTATCAGTTGTAATGTAAACTGCATTTTCTGAGTGTACGGGACCACTTCAAAATATCACTTGAAAACTGTGCTGAATTCTCCATTATAGTATAAACTAGAAAAACAGCAAGAACCGTTTACGACAATCCTGTCAAATGCAGCACGTTGGATGTGCAGCGAGATCTGATCAGCCCAAAAATATACTGATAATGATATGTATTTAACCGGACTAGTTCTATGGATTATTTGGGGTCGAAAATGGTGAGGTGTTGTTTCAATTTAAGGGTTAGGTTTTAGAAGGTTTATATGAAAAAGTTTGAGAAAATCTATTAACTTGGACCACACGGCCCTGTAGTATATTGTACGTATTTAAAGTCTCGGAGTAGTGTGTTTGAATATTCGAGTTTCTTTTATTAATAAATTATATGCTATAAATCCTCTTTTCTCTTCCTGTGACATTACACTATTTCATTATATTGTTTCTGTGAAGGACAATAATATAGTAAATGTTAGCTCGTTATATATCAAAGATATTATAAATCTATTTGTTAAAAAATCTGGTTAATCTTATACAACATATGTCAATTACATAAATTGCATGATTACTCTTTTATTATATTTAAGTTTATTCGATCTACACCAATGTAACAAATGTGTTTTCAAGGTGCTAATACATTATATTGTGTTGTAATATTAACAAAACAATGTACACATTTTGGTCATCAGTTGGGATAGCTTGGTTCAAAATTTCCGTGTCACTTGTCCTTAATTTCGAATTGCCATTAAAATAGCAGTCGTAACACCATTTCTCCCAAACTTCAACTCGTGTTTATATAACAGACTATGGAAACACGGATTCCATTTCTAACAGATGGAAGAAGTGACTGCTAAACAGAAGCTCTGTGTAAATTAGATCACTGAAAGTGAACACATCACAAGGAAGAAACATGTTACTATGAATGCATGGTTACCTAATGAGACCTCAGACTTCACCTTCTTGGGTTAACAACAACTTTATTTGTACCATGTGTTACATGGGAAGTTTACGGTAATTAATGTCATGAATAAAAGTACGGGTATCCTAGAATAACTAAAAAGCTAATCTAGCTAGGCTACCATATATAAGTAAAGGTGCAAAAATATGCGGAAGTGCAAGTGAAGATGACCAGGACTGGTAAGTTTTGGTACACGAAATAACACAAACACACAAACATAAATAGGGGTATGAAAATAAATAGTAGTTATGTGTAATGTGTAATGAAGGCAGAACCTCACACTTATCAAACTATTTCTCAGCAGAAGTGTCTGCGACTAGTAATTCATAGCTCATTTGCATCTCAAGCGGTATCGTTGTTCGATTCTCAAGAGCTGGTCAGATTACATCCGCACTCCTACGCACTCAACTCACAATGTATCACTCCTGTCGAACGTGACTACAAATACGTGAGAAATGTTAGCGCTATCCATGATCTTGTGTATAATACCTAACGAAACGTAACTTTGTTCTAGGGTAGCAAAGAAGGCATAGAAAACAGACGAAAAACAATGAAGCTGAGAGCGTTCCTCAAGAAGTAGAGACAATTTGCAGCCCAAGCTCTTTGTATGCCCTAAAGACGCCGCCGTTTCTAGAAAGGCGTCTGATTTTCTCATACTAGGAAATTACTGGCTGAAATACGCCTATTCTCTCGAGTTGGATTGATTCCCAGGCTGCCTGTGGTTATATATGGGTATTTTTAAACGTCATACAAATCGGTACGCCTGTGATACCGAGTTAACATGTTGAAAAGCACTAAAAAGTTTAAAGGAAATCCTGACAATAAAAAAAGGAAACGGGTAGCAAATTGGATCCGGAATAAAATAAAGAAAATGGCGGTGGATAAAAATCGGGATTTCCGCCCCAAAACGTTACGTTGTTATCGGATAGATTAAGTTAGCATTTGAGAGACTTTTTCAATCTTGTTCTATGTTTATGAATAAAAAATCAATCACTAGAGAAAACTGAAAACTAAAGAAATCTAAAGAAATCCGAGTTACGCAGTTCCTTTCAAGACACATCGTTCTACATCACGTAGCAAGGCCACGCAAGGACTGCCAGCCTGGCTCTGGCCTGAATTAAATACTTCTGTCTGTAGGCGGCATTGACCTCACCGTTTGAGTGAGTCGCCGTGCTCGTCGCGTCTTCACGTCTTCTTCAAAAACCAACCCAAATTCCAATTCAACCGAGGAATCAGTGTCCCCGATTAGTAGACCCTTTCCAGGGTCAGCTAGAAGACTAGACACGTAAATAAAGTCGTTGTTTTCTTTTGTCGCGTCCCGATCAGAAATACAGATAGTGTCTTCTTAATCTCGCCCTTAGAAAATTGTGTGAGCATATTTAGTTTCCAAATGAAAAAAAATGAAAAAATCCCAGTCATAAAGATAACCGCAAGAACAATGGGAAACCAGAGAACATTTTCATTTTTTCTCTTGTGGGAAGCCATTTCAAAGTTATGACATCCCGTTGGTAACCGTGCCGTTGTCGTGATTTCCCAACTCTTACAAAATCTGCTCTTTTGACCCATTTGGTGAAAAATGGCGTCCAGTTTAAACAACTATTGTTTGGAACTGCCCAGCCTCCACGGTTTTATGCGGCAACGTCAGCACGAGGCTGATAAGTCCAGCCATTTCTCGAATGGTCCATCTCGAAATATACGTTCATCACACAACGCACGTGTGTGAGTCAGTCTCGCACGATTTACAAACCCACGATCTTCGTTTTCTTCCTCTACTGTTATTTGTATTTGTAATTTTCTGTGTTTTTACATATATAGTCATCTTCTCAAAAATGTGACTTGTACGTAACGTTAACAAATATGAAAATAAAGCTGAAGTCTCAAGGGTACTACGTACGAGAACCACACACTGTCAGCTGCTACTGATTATTGTACAATATCAAGTGTGATCCCCTACTGTTATGGCAAGCATCAAGACATTCTCTTTGCCGTCTGGTATTACTTTAACTACGAAAATTTGAACAAAATAAAACGTCTGAACAAATGAAACATCCGAGGTTTATTTATTGACATCATAATTAAATGCCCTCATTTGCCGACAATATCAGTTGTTGGCCTGTACGATTATTTGAAGAATAATAGGAAAGCTGTTAGAAAAAGCTTCGTCATGGCAGACATAACAGAATAGAGAATGTAATATAAAGTGGTAAGCTGTAGTGCTAAGTGTGCACGCCCTACGAGGGAAAGAGATAAAATCTCTGACCCAAGTGGGACTCGAACCCAACGACCTCCAGGTTACATGTCTGGCGCTCTACCAACTGAGCTATCAAGTCAGATGAGAGCAATCGTGGGTATTGGTGCGTTATATGGGGTCACGGCGATTATATATGTATATGTAGTTATGATATTGAATCACGTTTGCCGCGTAGCACTAGTAAGTGTATAATAACAGAATAGAGCCAGCGGACACGTTCAGAGATCGACCTTGACCGAAGACTGGAAACTATTTGTTCTTGGATGGTCTTAATCAGAGCCGAGTATTTCGGTTATGTACTACCATTTTACTCACGTACTATACATATATTGCAGTTCCAAAAGACTGACTTTGTAGTACACTTTTAATGTTTGGCAAATTTATGATCAATAAATCATTTAATTATATAAGTGCTGTGGTAACTGAATAATCTCCTATAGGCAGTTTTTATTGTTGGGAAAACGCATATATATATATATGCCAAAAAAGTGTCCGAAACATTATTGTCACAGGTTTCATGTCCGAAAGAAAAAGGTAACTGTTTTAACATGTTCATTTCTGTCTACGTTGAAACCGGAGAAGTCTGGTTTGTTCAAATTCCTACTATAGCCTAATTAGTTAACAAGCCCAGAATTGAATACGTGCAGACTAGACAGCGTTTCATGCATGATTGTGAGATGCACGTGTTCGTTAAACAATCCGCAAGCGACTCTGCCTGGTTAAAGTTTGGCCGCAGTTCTCCCTCACGTCAGGTTGTGAATTGTCATGGCAACATCATAAAGGACAACAACAACAAAAGCTAATGAATGTGACCAAGTGCCGGAACAGCTGGTTAATGACATCTCCTTTTTTTGCCCTTCCTTCAGTTTTTAAGATATCAGTGAATCTAAAACTCAGGACCGAGGCCTTCACCTCTCAAAACCTTGCATTAGGGTTGCACTGACAAAGAATTCCATTGTTTTAGGGTTAGGTTTATATTGTTTCAGGGTTAGGCATTGTTTGGATAGCCAGTACTATTCCATGCAGGTTCCGAGGAGGTGAAGGCCGCCCCCTAAAACGTGCACTGTTAGTTCCCCGAGATGACTTAGCCAGTGAAGTACGGACAGTTAACAGGCGGATACAATGGTTTTCTGAGAATTTCAGTTCGATTACCCGTCGGCCCGTGTATAACCGCAGCACTTTGGGAATTAATCAGTGCGTCGCCACGCGCGAGGACGGATATATTTATGACGTCATATTTTAAACTCCTTTGTAATCCAGATGCACTGTGGTCACGGCTCGAGAGAAAGAGGAAATGTCTACCAGATGTAGTGTCTTGCTTCCAGATCGGCATCGCAACGCAAATCGTAGCCTCTTTCCTGGCGCCAAGTTTCTACACATCGTCGGAAAACTTAAGATGTGAGTTCTGGGTTCTTTTTCCCACGCCTCGATTTAGTTTGTTGTCCTAACATCGGAGGTTGTATCGATTACTGAACTATTCTCTAATTAACTTTCTATTTAACATCTCTTCTCAGATTAAAAGGAGCACGTTTTGTCGACTACAAAAGGATATAAATTATCATGATAAAAGTAGCTACCCACTGTCAATCGAATTGATCCATCAAGTTTCTTTAAAACAAAACTACAAAAATAACACCCTGAGATCGAAATACCATGTGAATGTCGTGATATACTTTTCAATATTGTTTGATAGAGGAGAGCAAAGATTAAAGTGAATTACAAAAGCTTATTCTAGAAACTATATAGATTTTCGGTTACAGTGAACCGATTTCAAGTTGCCATACATTTCTCTTAAATTTAGCAGTATTTTTTATCCACTCGAATCTTTGCCATCCTTCATCAAAACTGTCTCACATTTTCTCCAGTATACTTGGAGAGCATACTCAGCAAATCCGAGTGGTTACGTTTGTCTTTCTTCGTGAGAAAGGTTATCATTTGGGGGCTGACACTTTCCAGATATCCTGGATAAAATCGGACTATTTTGATGTAGAATACGATGGCAAAGATTTAAGTGGATAACAACGCTTGACGGGGCCGTGTCACGGTGAGAGGTCTTTATATTGGCAGTCCTGGCCGGACACAGGTTATTTTGAGCGATGTTCATGAACCACAATGTAACACACACATGTGGGATGATTAAAATCAAAGCAAACATGACGACCTGTGTATTGACGTAGTCTTCATGGAAAATATTGTATACATTTCAATCAAGCATTGAGGGAGGAGAATTTAACTGTTTTTAATTTTAGTAGAAACCAACTAGTGTTCTATCACGAATCCTGCAATCTGATTGGCTAAGCTAGTCTATTTATTCTGTGATAGATAGTGAGTAGCGAAAACACCGGTTTTCAAAAGCAAAACAATGGCTGCCAAGTCTTCAAAATGTCAAAAAATCTTATTGTTTCAGTTCAAGATTGAACTACTAGTCGATTTCTACTAAAACAATTAGACTACTCGCTCTCCGCAGTTTCTATGGCTGATAAGGAGCGTAGCTCTGAGTCAACTCTCAGCCGATAGAAACTTCGAGCTCACAGTCTAATTGTTAAGTAGATAATTTAACCAATCGAACATTGACTCCATACATGCGCAACACCAGGACATAGCTCCTCCTTTAACACGGTTTGTCAAGCCATTTTTCTCGTTTCAAAAGGGCGACCTTCAGTTTATGAGCAGTTTCATGTCAACAATACGAAACAGTGTTTACCTCATTGTCGAATGCCATCATTTCTTCCTCTCTTTCTCGTACAATCTTCAAAAAATACAAAACGAAGAAATCAAGAAAGGAACATGGCTCCTCCCCATTCCCTCTTCCCCTTAGGAGCGTGTTCGCGGGCTAGGTGTGGTTAGGGCTGTTATCAACATCTCTGGAGACTCGAAAGGGCTATTGATAAGATCGGGACACACAGGACTTGTGGCTTTAACGTTCAAGTGTGGAAGCATAACAGATCATCTTAAGTTTAAGATAGCCCTAAAGGAACACCTTATTGCCTCTGGCGAGTGGTTTTAATACCAATTATTTCTTTTATTTTTAACTTAAGCAGACTTATTACTGCATTTACATATTAGACCTACTAGATTCATATTATAATTATTATACTTTAGCTTGATACTGACGTGATGCGGATATGCCGCTTTGTTAGTTAATAAACCAGAACCAGGTATAACTAAATCATCTTACAATATAAAAACTATTACGATGATGATATGATTTTGTTGATTGAATTGATGACATCGTCCAAGCAAACCGGTCCCACTAATTTTTGTTTTTTTAAATAAGTAATAAAAATCCGCGCGGTGAAGTATTTTAGATGCTATAATAGTCCAATTCGTAACTCTTGAATTGTAACCAAGCCTTATAGCCTCGCATGGAGGCTGGAGATACAAACCCTCTTTCTATGAATATGGATAGATTTTGTGTATCATGCTAACTAGACACAAACCCTTTTTCTATGAATATGGATATATTTTGTGTATCATGCTAACTAGATACAAACCCTCTTTCTATGAATATGGATAGATTTTGTGTATCATGCTAACTAAGCTGTCTCAAACTCCAGCCTCAATATCACCAAAGGATTGGTTACCTTTCAAAATGGCGGTCCGACACCTATGAATTGGACAATAACCCATTCTCGTTCCCAGTGCCTCCTCAACTAACTGAAAAATCAGAGGCTCTGGTAATACACGAAACCGGATGTCCTAGATTCTAGGACATTGAAACTGCGCATGCTCTTAGAACTCATTTCCGATTTGCTAACTAAAGCAATGGCGGACTTCATGGAAGCTATCCAGTTCGCCCTTGCAAAGCTTAAAATACAGTTTTCTTTAAAAACTAAACACTTGGAAGCTATTCGGGTAATTAGTATCGATAAGAAAGACTGTTTCTGTGTCCTTCCGACCGGTTATGGTAAATCGTTAATTTACCAAAGTTTGAGTTTAATGCTCTTCAAGGATCATCCAACTCAATCGTGGTCGTCATATCTCCTCTCAACGCAATTATCGAGGAGTGCACAGAACATGCTGATTTTCAGCTGGTGGATTAGACTGCAGGGCTGATGGGCGAGGAAGAATAGCCCTATGTACCTGTTGTACGTTAGCAAGGGCTATAGCGCTCAGTGCAGTCGGCGCGGAATGTGTTTCTCTTGGTCGTTTTGATGGTGGATTACTAGGAGAGCTATAATTTTGCTTTCGACCTCGTTTTAGCCTGGAATTTTGGATCGCCGCGGTTTGATGTTCATGCGATTGCTGAACCATCTCACGGAAATTTTCGGCAGTTTCAAGAGAGCGTTTGCACGGACAGCATATTTTTGTAGGGTAGGATTCTTCCCAGAAAATGAACGGATGGCTTAGATAAGAACCCAAACTTTTCCTTAGGTCGCTGTTTAAAATCACTGGGTGATTCTTATCTGATATTACGGCGTTGCAGCAAATGCATGTATTTCGATCGAAATGCTTTTCTGCTGACTTTTTTAGCGTAATACCCGCCATTATTTGGTTATAGTCGATCGAAGGGAGATTTTAATTACCTTTCGGCTTTTGCCACCATACATTACATATATGAATGTTTATTAATTAATTAATCTGTTTAATCATGTTCTTTTAAAAGGCACATCACTTCATTCTTTATTATTTTCACATATTAATGTTTATTCTTTTGATCATTTTACTTTTATTGAAAGAACACCTCAAAAAATGCCTTATTTTACTTGTTATGTTTAAAACGGAAGTGATTTATCCACTAAGTAAACCGGAAGAAAAGCGCTGTGCGCAGCACCTGTTCAATTTTTTCTTCATCGAGCAGCCGATTTGGCTAGCCAATCAAATTAGAGCCTGTTTCGTGTCTTACCAGAGCCTCTGATTTTTCAGTTAGTTGAGGAGGCACTGGGAACGAGAATGGACAATAACCCATTTTGAGGATGTTGCGCGCGCAGCTAGAACAATGGCTATCTGTTTTACATAACAAAAGGTTGGTGAACCAGAACGAGTCTTAGCAGCTCGCGTCTATTGTTCTACTGATGCGTGCGCAACATCGTCAAAATGGACTATTGACAATAGGAGATATTGTAGTTGAGTCTACGAATAGCAGTTTCAGCGGTATTGACCCGAACGCCTCACTTCAATGTAATGAAGCGCCATTGAAACCATCATTCTTACACGACACCAACACCCTCCTAAACAAGCACGACTAATTTAGATACACAGTTTGAATAGCGCTTCATTACATTGAAGTGAGGCGTTTGGGTCAATACCGCTGAAACTGCTATTCGTAGACTCAACTACAATATCTCCTATTTTAAAACAATACTTTTGCACTTGGAAACGGAAGTTTATAACAGAATGTTTTATAGTGCGACTACTGAAAGCGGGGCCACTTAGACAACGAGAACCATTCACATTGTAGAACGAAAACAAAGCATTCCAACTTTGAGTTAGTTGAAAAGCTATTGTGTTGTACTCGACAATAATTTTCTCAAATAACCGAAGTTGGAATGCTTTGTTTTCGTTCTGCAATGTGATTGGTTTTCGTTGTCTACGTGGCCCCGCTTTCAGTAGTCGCACTGTAAGAGTAGTTCTTCACACTCTTTGTAGTTGTATGGTTTTGTTTATCAAACGTGAAGACATTTGACCGCGCGCTTTTGAAGCTGTTACCGAAAAAGACAGGATTTTTGTGCGGAAAAAAAATGTTTGAGTTTGCAGGTTTGGTTGCCATTGTAAGCGCGGTCAGAAAACGCTTTCGAGTCTCCTAGAAACAACTTTTTAAGCTCGTTTATTCAACAAATAGTTCAGCACACCTCGAACTGACCCAAAATATATTTTGCCTAATCTATATCCAATCGATTTGCAAATTCTCACATCAAACCCAGGGTTCGAAATACGCGGTCGCTGGCTAATTCCCTACACAAGAGTTTTTTTTAAATTGCGAGTTGCAAAAATAACCACTCGCTTTTTTCTGCGAGTCGACATTTACTGCAGAGCTATGCAATTGTTTTATAGTTGAACCTTGATTTCCAAAACAAGACTGTGACTTCTGTTATTAATCGATATGCACACCATGTTGAAATGGTCAGGGAAATGCATAAGACAGGCAATAAAACTGTGTATGACCGCTGATAACTTGTGGATGTCAAGCCTTATGGAACACCTGGCGTCTAGTTACTGGTCACGTGTTGTGCCTGTTGACTTATGTAAACGTTTATTCTGTTCTACTTTGGAAATTGTAGCTTTTTGCTTTTTCAGTTAGCGATTTTTCGATTTTTATTGGTCGCTGTCCGCGCTTTTGTCGCTCTTTGTAATTGTATGTTTGTCCGAGCAAAGATAGGGAATGAGTCAACTCTCAAGGAGAGGAGGGACAAGCAAACCAACCCAACCCACCCACTGCCATTGGCATGAAGTTGGGCCATTTTGACGATGTTGCGCGCGCAGCTAGAACAATTGCTATCTGTTTTAAATAACACTGAAAAGGTGAACCAGAACGAGTCTTAGCAGTTCGCGTCTATTTTTCTACTGATGCGTGCGCAAAATCGTCAAAATGGCGTATTTCCACCCGTTGTATCGAGCCTATGATGACGTCACATACTACAACTACTACTTTTCGCGGTTTCTTTTGTTCCTCTACTTTAGACCGTTGTTTTGGCATTCTCGGAGAAAAAATGAGAACAAAATTGAAAAGGATTCTGGTAATTGTAGTCAACTGACGTTATGGCCTGTTTGGAAAACTGAAAATTATATGATGAACTCACCGATCTGAACTTGTTCACCACCTGATCTAGGTCACCGTGGTCACGGTGGTCACGTGGTGTCTTGTCCAGGAGACTGGACAATATCCTCTCGTAATCTGCGACATGTTGTAACTGAAAAATATATTCATCATAATCAGCTGAGGAATTGAACAATGGGCCTTTAGCAGGGCATAATTACGTGGGTGTGTTGGGTGGCAAAAAATGTCTGACTTAATTTGTTTAACTATCTAATAAGCATCATTCTTTGTATATGATAGATGATTTTACTGATAAGTCCCTTACTACTTCATTGAAATGATATGGAATATTTTCCGTGAAGACTAGATCTACGCACAGTTTGTTAGTCATTTTTGCACATATACTTCGATTTCATCCATCCCACACGTGTGCTAGGGTCGTCAGTTTATATGTAAACTACTGAAAATAATCGTAGTTTGTTCCGCCCCGGAACACCAGCAGGCCTTCACCTCTCAAATCCTTGCATTTTATTGGACTCCATTGGACTGCACTGACAAAGTATTCCATTGTTTTAGGGTCCGGGTTTGTATTGTTTCAGGGTTAGGCATTGTTTGGATAGCCAGTACTATTCCAGTACTATTCCGAGGAGGTGAAGGCCGCCCCCGGAACACAGCTCCTTTAAGAAATGTTCTATTATGATTTCAAACCCCTTTTTGTTTTCGATTCAAGCTAATGGTCAAAAATTGAATACGGTTGAAGTCACGACTCCTCTTCAAATCACACAGATAGCGATGCGTTAATAAACAGCAAAATGCGCGTTAAGAATGACATCATTGGCGTCAATATGAATGACGAAAAAATCAAACGATAAGATATATTCGTTATCAACCACACAATACTACACCAGGAGCCCATTACCAGGAGCGTTCCTCTGTTATGGGTTGGGTCCCCAGCACAGGAGTAGATGAGGCTATTTTTAGATTCGAAATTTCCGCGAAAAGAGGTTGCCGCCATGTTGGTGCCCTTAAACAATAGATTCCTCGTTAGCTTCTTTTGTTGGGGCACCAACATTTGAATCTCTGGGGATCGAGTGAAAACCAGCAATTCGAATTCCCGCGTTGAAAGTGAGAAGAATGATAATGAATAATAATGAGAAGTGACGTTAGCTATCTGATTGGCTAAGAATAGCCTACCTTTGTTCTTTTTCGCGCGAAACGTAATGCTAAAAATAGCCTCATCTACCTCTGTGCTGGGGTACAGACACAGTGGGAAAGATGGACACTCCTGGTAATGGGCTCCTGACTACACTAGCTATTGAAGAGGCTGCTAAACTGTATAACTTTGTTTTCCTCCTATTCTTGTTTAAAGCTAAAACACACTATGGAATTCGCCACTTTGGAAAAGAGTAGGGGATTGGGGCGAGGGTGGTCTCGCAAAGGCGCTTGGGATCGTAGCAATCGGCCACACAACTTAATAAACCCTTTACTGAACACTTCTGTTGAGCTTTACTTCTGGTACAGTGTCTTCTTTGAAGCTTATTTCACTTTCTCTTCTTGTATTCGATGGGTTAATTACATATTCGTCGTGTTTGTTTGTATCCTGTACGATGCGTGTCCCCTGTAACGATCCCAAGCACCTTTGCGAGACCACCCTCGCCCCAATCCCCTACTCTTTTCCAAAGTGGCCAATAGGACATCTTGCATGATGACGAACTACCAGAACACTTTGCGCGAATCCTCAGTTTTGTTCCTCTAATATGAATCATTGTCTTGGAATTCTCAAAGAAGTTTAAAAATCTAAATGAGAAAAAGAATTTGAAAAGTATTCTGGTAGTTGTACTAAATGACGCAATAATGTCCTATTAAGCAAAACTCATCGCAGTGACGTCATCAAGGGTGATTACTATTTCCCTCAAAATCCAAAAATATAGTTTTTAATAAGTTATGGATAACGACATTTGCGAAAGTAAGTACTAGTTATAGTGGAACCTCTGCGCGACTACCTCTCTAAAGCTCGTCGTACATGGGACCGACACCCTTGATTTTACCACGAAGAGTGCCGTGCTCAAAATGAATGTCATATAAATCGGGCTTAAACTGCATATGAGCCTTCGAGCAATTTTCATAGCTATGAACCTCCGAAACGTTTTGAGTACTTCTGCGAAAAAATGTTTGGTTGACAGTTAATACTCTATCTTCTACGCTTGTTTGAAATCGTGGAGACGTGACCTTTCCTGATCCATGACCGCGTAAGTAAAAGCCTAGGTCGATCCCCGAGGTGACGTCATCTCATTTATGCATTATTCTCCATGGCGCCTTGCTATCACAAAAACATCGATTTTTAGATAATATACAGTTTATGAGTTGTTAGTAAAAGAAAAAAGGTCATATTAGTGAAAATTGTAAGTTTGTATTCAAATTATTGTAAAGTCTAATTAATTAAATGACGTCAACTCGGGAATCGACCTAGGCTTTTACTTATGCGGTCATGGGTCAGGAAAGGTCACGTTTCCACGATTTCAAACAAGCGTAGAAGATAAGAGTATTAACTGTCAACCAAAAATGTCTTCGCAGAAGAACTCAAATCTTTTCGGAGATTCATAGCTTAAGTGACCACGTTCAGTGTAAATCCCCGTCCTGCTCTTTCCCGGCTCAATATAAAATCACTACATTTGAGAACTCTCGGAAGTGATAACCTCGTTTGACAATACGAGTGGTTGCATGATACTCGCACTTTTCTCGAAATGGCGCACCGAAAATATGCTTGAGGGCCCTGAGAGCGCAAATCAGAAAACCTAGCTCAGTGTTAAAATTAGTTCTAAAGGTTTCTAAAAGTAAAAGAAGTTGTTAAATCGAACAAAAATCTGATTGCTAATGAAAATCCTATAATGACCATTGTGTCTGTGACATGTCCCAGTTTTTGTCTTTGTTGGTTCTTGGATCCCAAGCTACAAAATACTGATGAGAACACTGTAGTCGCTTACGGGCTTCAACTATACTTCAATTTTCTCACAGAAAATCAGAAAGAAAATTTCCACTCCCACACAGAGTTCCTTTCTTTTTCGTATCATCATGACATCATCAGTAGCTCAAATAATATTACTGTAATGAATTTTCCTAGCTTTACACAAGTGTAAAACTGTAACTATTCATGTGAATCTTTGAACTCATCATTTCATTTAAAACTCAACACTGCGAGTGATAGAACTCTCGACCTGTTGGACTAGAGAGGTGAAACGTTTTTTCACCACCCAGGTTGGACTCTCGACTTCCTCGCTACTAGAAATCCTATCCTTCTACACCTCACTGTGATCGTGAGAGCTCAGCTGACGTAGTGCTAACCACTTGAACGAAAGCCGGAAAAACGTCGCAAAAAATGTCTGTGGTTCTTAAAGTTGGCGGTGTAATGTCTAGCTTCATTCTCTCTAGGTCAAATAAACCCCACATTACAGTAAAAAGCTATTTTGAAGATGAAAGACACGAATCGGCTCGAGTTACCAATAGCTTGACCTAACACTTTTTCCAGGCCGACAAGACAAAAACCTTGGAGTACAGTACGTTACACAGCAAGATCGAAGTACAGATTTCACTTTGAGAGGATTATAGAAATTCACCGAGAATTATAGAGAAGAGATTAAAGTAAAGTATTGAGCAATGCGGTCATCTTACGCTGTAACTTCGCCGTCTTCGTAAAATCTTCCTGCTCCAACGACGATGTTTCCTAAAGCCTCTTTTGAATTTTAAAGTCAATCTTGCAAGGGACTTTCTTCTCCTTCGTCCCATAGCTCAAGCGTCGAGTCTCCCTTCGTCAGTGACCGCTCAAAGCGTTCGGTTCGAGGCACTGGACGGTCTAACCGCCTTTGTGCTCAGAATCATTCGTTGTGTTGTTAATTAGCTTTGTGAAACCAAGACCACGTCGATGACAACACAGTTTCAGATCAACTACAGCATCCTTTAGATTTCCAGACTCCGGTGAAATTCGACTGAAGAGAACCAGATATAAACATGAACGCTAGACTTCCCAGTGCACTGGACTTCGATTGGATTATCGCACAACGGAATCTATATTGTGTAAGTTTCCACTTGAGGACTAATTCACATGATCAAAGAAATGAATAACTAACCAAATAAACAAACGAAATTAATTCACACTTCTTTTTCCGTCGATGTTCTGGTTAAACAAACAACTATGTAGATCAGTCTGAAGAGAACTACATCCGCTCCAGCTTGAAGAAGAAATAAAACCGCTCCACCTTGAAGCGGAAGTATCTTAGAACACAAAGTGTTTCTTATATTTTCTGTTGCGTTGTCCTCGAACTGTTCAAAGTGCCAAGTATTTGTTTTTCAAAGCGAAAAAGGAGGAGGAGCACTATTGTTTATCAAACACAGTGCGATTAACAAGTGACAAGTGATTTGTTACAAAAATATGCACTTTGGGATTGGCAAAGAAAGACCTGTTTCTGATGCGGGATTGCATTTTTCCGATATTATTTTGAGGATAAATTTATCACTCCCTGATGTGTAAGCGTATTTTTCGAAAAAAAAAATACTTTAAGACTCCAGGTTTGGCATCAACTTTTCGGTTTTAAGTGATAATTTAGATGTTTTATGTTGAGAGCCAACATTACCTTTGGAACTTATATATTTTATTTATTTAAGCTCACGGCTTAAACCTATCTTTTTCGAATGCAGGTTTGTCGTGATAATGTTTTCACTTTAATTCAGCAAAGGGTCAAGCTAGGAATTCGGTTTCCAAAACGGATTTCAATAACAGTACACAATGATCAATTTATACACATTTTTAAGAACTTCTTCGTAACAAGTAATGTTTCAGAGTAATAGAAGCTTATATGCATTCCAAACTGAAAGAACCGTGAACGGTCCCGGGATCCGATTTAATAAATATATATTTCATTTGTTATAGCAGGCTGACTATTGAAACTTACAGGTCACGTGGGCCTGATATTACTTCTCCGACACACTCCTCACTACATGAACTGTGTTCGACACACTCCTCACTACATGAACTGTGTTCGACACACTCCTCACTACATGAACTGTGTTCGACACACTCCTCACTACATGAACTGTGTTCGACACACTCCTCACTACATGAACTGTGTTCGACACACTCCTCACTACATGAACTGTGTTCGACACACTCCTCACTACATGAACTGTGTTCGACACACTCCTCACTACATGAACTGTGTTCGACACACTCCTCATTACATGAACTGTGTTCGACACACTCCTCACTACATGAACTGTGTTCGACACACTCCTCACTACATGAACTGTGTTCGACACACTCCTCACTACATGAACTGTGTTCGACACACTCCTCACTACATGAACTGTGTTCGACACACTCCTCACTACATGAACTGTGTTCGACACACTCCTCACTACATGAACTGTGTTCGACACACTCCTCACTACATGAACTGTGTTCGACACACTCCTCACTACATAAACTGTGTTCGACACACTCCTCACTACATGAACTGTGTTCGACACTCGATTCACATGTTGACATTTTTACGGAGGGATGAAAACCGAAGTAATACCGTGGTAAAACCGGTTACAATCGCATCGCCACCCTGCCGTCATATGTGCGTATGCGCGTATTCAACAAATGTCGAATAGTCTCGTACCAAGGCATGTATCGCCTCCCCACTGAATCACAGGCTAACCATGTGTTGTTGGAAGGCAGCACGTGCAGTAAATCTAAGCTTGATGATTCTATAGATCCTTTGCATGTGACGTCATCAAAATTCTAAAATCTAAACTATGAGATATATGAAGCTGTTCTTTTAATATGATTTAGATATCGGTATTCTCAGTATTCTTCGAAAAATTGACGTCGATACGGTGATTTGTTTTTGAGTTACAGTATACTTTGAATTTTGTGACAGCCCAGGTCAGCGTGTTTCCTAAATGTCAAAGAAATCCATATATTTCGGCCAATTTCAAATTTTAGACTTGATAAACCTTTAAAAGTGATATCTAAAGTGTTTTGAAGTGAATGCTAATCATATTGATGGGGGAAACAGCTTTATTTGAAGAGTACGTTTTTGGCCGCCATCTTGGTGTACTAAAGCTGTACACCAACATGGCCGCCGCATACTAATTACACTAAATTGTTCGAATATTATTTGGCCGACAGCTCGGTTACAAAGTACTCTATTGCTCCAAAATTTCGGCCATTTCTATATTTTTACCTGCTCTATACACAGCATTGAAAATATTTTACTAATATAAGTTTTTTCTTGAGGCAATTTTTTTTGTGACGTCAATTCAAACGATCAATTGACCTCTTCGCGTTACGTTGCGTTACGTTGCGTTACGTTATGTTGCGTTACGCTACGCTACGTTGCGTTACGTTACATTGCGCTGCATTGCGTTCTGGAACTCAGTTGTTACGGTAAATTGGAAACAGAGTCAGCAGTTTTGTCCTATAAACCAGAAGTTCCGGTATTAAAATGGCAGGACCAGGTCACATAGCTCTTCCGGTAAAAAAAGATTAGCCCCTCCCCTCTTTTCACGCCTTAGGAATTCAAATTGCAGAGGTTATGTGGAGGAGGAGGCGTGGTCAAACGTTAAACGCAATCCAGGGACCTCGAGTTCGATTCCCCGTGCGCTCCACTACGTTTGTAAATAACCGGTCGATTTGCCTCCTCAATTTGCATTCTTTTTAGTTTAATAAACACGGCCACATCAACTTTAGCTGCAATTTAACGCACCGTGAATAAGTAAGTGCTGTTATTATTGGGAACTCACCGGTTTTAAGAGCAGCATCTCCATATGAGGATTTCTAGCGCCTCTTTGCATGTTGACAAACACTTGAAACTCGCAATCATGTTCTCGTTTTTGCCTGAGAAATCTGTAGTTAGGAGACAAAGGGAGAAATATTTGCTGAGGTGAACCTTACAAAACTACAGCTAATACACCCATAATTCAGCTTTTCTCTTTGTTGCCCCATTTCAGATCATGTGACAGCTTTCCAGAGGATAGAAAGAGGCCGGATTCATGAAGTCGACCTAAAGTTAAGATACATCTTAGTAGTGTTGGAATACCTGAAAAGCCTATTGCAAGGAGAGTTTTATGAATCAAGCCCCATAACTAGAAGTATATTCCAGTGCTTCTAAGGGATTAGACCCCCCGGGTCAGTGATGGTGTAAGTTCTTCGGCTGCGATGCTGTATCTCGTGCATTTTGGGATACAACATTGTAAAGGCAACACAGTAATATTTAAAACTGACAGGAGACAGTTAGCTTGCCATGCTGTCAGCGTATTTCGTAGTTTTATTGGATATTTAAATGCAATATATTCACCACACTGCAATTGGCAAAACGTTATTTTTGGGGGTGGGGGAGGGGGGCTGTGGGGGGAGGGGGGGGGGCTGAAGGACAGATGTGACATTTATTTGCATTACACAATAAGCGAAAAAGGACAATATAAAATGATATCGTACAAAACGTTACGTCATCTGTGCATGTGTACTCTAATAATAACACATGGCTATCGACCAATCAGAGCACGCGCTTCTTACTGTTTATTGTATAATAGCCCACTTTCGATATATGAGGCGACAAATTAAATTATTATTTTCTCGGAGAACAGAATAAATTGAATTGGTCGCGGAGTCTCATACTGAAACCTTTGTGCGTGACAAGTGAAGCATTTAACTCAAGTGGGCTATTCACAGACAGGCTACTAAAAAATGTTTACAGCAACAGTTATGTCATTGACATTGTTGTTACTTACGATCTTGTGTGCCTGTAAGACAAGAAGTAATCACAGTAGGTCGCCAACAGTATGTCAAGCTCCACGAACAGGCCACCTAAACAAAGCCAGATGACCACAATTAAAGTACTGTGTCACGGTGACAGGTCTTGATATTTGCAGTTCGGGCCGGACACAGTTGCGTACATATGGAATGGTTATACATCTTTTTCAATAAGGTTGAACGAGCTTACTAGCCGAACAGGTTTATGGGTACGGCATCTTTTGTCAAAAGAGAGCAATATGGAGATGGCAGGCAGTGCATGTACTGTCCACATTATCTCCGCGTTTTTGACTCAGAGAAGAGCAAGTTAGAGCATTCACAACACATATCCGCTCATAAAGACATCCCCTGAACGACGAAGCTGGTTATTTCAAAAAAAGTATTTGCTCCAGTATTTTATAATAGCAGAAAGAAATAGTGCCTGCTAAAACAAAATTAATTCTTCTTTTGCAACTGCGAATATAAGAACCAAACGCCTTCACATCTCACAAAAAACGTAATTTCATTGCTTCATGTAATTTATCAGTAATGTTAGGTTGTTTCCAATTGCAAGACAGCTAGATTGGTAATCCAAAAAAGTGATTGACGCCATAGTGGTATCAACAATGTCCAAACAAGTGACCTTTTTCTTATAAAGGGTACATTGTCGTGCCAAATCATGGCTGGCTTTGCATATTTACAGTACACAAATCTCTACTAATACTAGGGCATGCACGGGTGTATCCAGCTTTTTAAAATATGTAGGCCCTTCTTGGGGGAATCGGGAGCATGTTTCCCGGGAAATTGTTAGATTTAGTCTTTCCCAAATGCCTTCTCCTGCACTTTCAGGTCATGTTTTGTGTATTTCGACAGTCCTCAAGCCCAACATTTATTTCAATAATACAAACAGGCTATCAAATTCGTAGGTCCAAGACTACGGGTCTATAGGCCACTGGAAGCTGCTATGAAAATTATGATACAAAAAATAGCCAGAAAATGACACTTACCAATAATTGTTGTTGATGTGTCCCAATTCTTTACGGCTTCCTCCAGCTGTTTGAAGCACATTGGCAGACACAAAAAGGCGGTTGGAACAGGAATGAAAATATAACTATGTTTCCCAAGATTGTGGCCATAAAGGGTTTATTAACTAATATAAATATTTTTACAAAAACCTTATCGAAAAAAGCTGTGGTTCGATACAGTTGTGTCACAGCAGCCAAGCTCTAATAGATCTGCACTTTGTACCTGACTACGTGAGTTATAGTTGGCAATTATCGTTGACACATCAATAGCCAAGTCCAAGCTTAAAGTGTTGAGAAATAGTGAATCCCTATAGAACTGAATACTTACCATACACATGCAGACCTGAATTTGTGTTGGAATGAGCAATGCAACATGCAAACTGCCCAATGCAACATGCAACCTGCCCAATGCAACATGCAACCTGCCCAATGCAACATGAAACCTGCCCAATGCAACATGCAACCAGCCCAATGCAACCAGCCCAATGCAACATGCCCAACATGCAACCCGCCCAACATGCAACCCGCCCAACATGCAACCTGCCCAATGCAACATGCAACCTGCCCAATGCAACATGCAACCTACACAATATGCAACATGCCCAAAATGCAACATGCCCAATGCAACATGCAACCTGCCCAACATGCACATACCTGCCCAATGCAGCATGCAACCTGCCCAACATGCAACCCGCCCAAGGCAACATGCAACCTGCCCAATGCAACATTCAATCTGCCCATTGCAACATGCCCAATGCAACATGCCCAACATGCAACCTGCCCAACATGCAACCTGCCCAACATGCAGCCTGTCCAACATGCAGCCTGCCCAATGCAACATGCAATCTGCCCATTGCAACATGCCCAACATGCAACCTGCCCAACATGCAATCTGCCCAATGCAACATGCCCAACACGCCCAATGCAACCTGCCCAATACAATATGCAATCCGCCCAACATGCAACCTGCCCAATACAACATGCAACCTGCCCAATGCAACATGTAATCTGCCCAATGCAACATGCAACATGCAACCTGCCCAATGCAACCTGCCCAATGCAACATGCAACCTGCCCAATGGAGCATGCAACCTGCCCAATGCAACATGCAAACCTGCCCAATGCAACATGCCCAACATGCCCAATGCAACATGCAACCTGCTCAATGCAACCTGCTCAATGCAACATGCCCAACATGCAACCTGCCCAATGCAACATGCAACCTGCCCAACATGCAACCCGCCCAACATGCAACATGCAACCTGCCCAATATAACATGCAACCTGCCCAATATAACATGCAAACATGCCCAACGCAACCTGCCCAATGTAACATGCAACCTGCCCAACATGCAACATGCGCAACCTGCCCAATGCTACATGCAACCTGTGCAACACGCCCAATGCAGCATGCAACCTGCCCAATGCAGCATGCAACCTGCCCAATGCAACATTCAACCTGCCCAATGCAACATGCAACCTGCCCAACATGCAACATGCAACCTGCCCAACATGCAACATGCCCAATGCAACCTGCCCAATGCAACATGCAACCTGCCCAAGATGCCCAATGCAACATGCAACCTGCCCAACATGCAACCTGCCCAACATGCAACCTGCCCAACATGCAACCTGCCCAACATGCAACCTGCCCAACATGCAACCTGCCCAACATGCAACCTGCCCAACATGCAACATGCGCAACATGCAACCTGCCCAATGCAACATGCAACCTGCCCAACATGCCCAACATGCAACCTGCCCAACATGCACAATGCAACATGCCCAACGCAACCTGCCCAACATGCAACCTGCCCAACATGCACAATGCAACATGCCCAACGCAACCTGCCCAACATGCAACATGCCCAATACAACATGCAACCTGCCCAATGCAACTTAGGTCAAATGCAAGTCAGTCTCCCCAGATCTGAGGAATGTCAACTAAATTCATTTGGTACTATGTTTAGTTAAATCTAAATCGTCAATGCCGACATTGAAGTGACTCTATCCATGTTACCAAAAAATGATGACAGCTACAGTCTGAAAATGTTTTCTATATCTTACATTGTACAAAAGTGAAATGGAGAAATCTGATACTCACCATACGAAATATTTTAGCATTATGGGTGCAAATAGCCTCTATTGGTTCAAACACTGTGTGGTACTCTGCTCTCGTCATACCCCATTTTCTATTAAGAAGAAAGGTAGTCATATATTTAGTAGGTTATTTAAGGCCCGTTTACACAGGCGATTTTTGATGCAATTTTTGTTGCATCCCACTGCAATATTTCTCGCCATAAATTTGCATAAAGTTGCATCAAGTTTCAAACATGCTCGAAACCAGTTCGATTTGGTGGCGACAAAAATCGCATCCAAATCGCCGCTAGGTACACACGCAATTTGAAAGTGTAACTTCGCTGGCGAGCATAATTGCAGTGGAAATCGCGACAAAAAATTGCACAAAAAATCACCTGTGTAAACGGGCATTTAGATTGCAAAGGGTGATTTCTTTTGAAAATGAAAATAGTTGATAACCAGCTAGTTCACAGATGTAAGCAGTGTTGTGGCCCACAGGACACTATTAACCACCCAGAAAAAGCTTAATAATGTTGTAGCCAGTCTACTATGCCCCCAAGGAGTCCCATTCGCCAGAAGGGGAATATGTTTCCAGAGTTTTTCATTCCCGTTTATAGGGAAAATAATATATAATTATGGTTTTTCGTATTGGGCAAAGCACACACTAGCATGTAGTGATATTTATATAAAAATCGTATTTACATGCTGCTAATTGTAGAAAATAGAAATGAATACCGTATTTCAAATTTTGGCTAAAAGGGTGGGGGCGCTTTTTCAAATTTCATTCAACCAAAGAACAAATCTTGCATGTACATGAACTCTGCAAGCACATGGATATTGAAATTATAATGTCTGCATGACTTGGAAGAAAAGAAACTGGTTTACTACTTTGATAATCACGTAGTTTAAGTTAAACATTGCTTGTAAAAAGTAAAAACAAAGGAGACAAACACTGATGTTTGTCGGCTTGAATTGTCGTGTAATCTCTTTATTGTATTAACCCCGGCTTTAATCCCCTTAATAGCCCGACTGGAAAAGTGACGGCGAAGGGAGGGGGGTGCTTGTTCGAGGGGGGCACTTATTTCAAATTTTGGCTAAAAGGGTGGGTGCTTATTAGAGGAAATACTTCTTGATTTGAGTGTTGCATCCATAAGTTATAGAGGTTTCTATTTCCAATATAAATAAATTATTATAACAGTTATCCAATATTTTGTCTCAATCAGGAAATAGGTTCATTCACAAGGAGAAAGAAATCACAGTAAATACCTCCTTTGAAGTCACATTATAAGTGGCGAGTGATATTACGAACAATTTTGAAATATCACTCGCGGTATTTATGCCAAATATCACTACACATCATGCTATTACCTATACTAATAATAACAATAAACAATAATAATAATATTAGCATATTCAAAATATAAACCTTAATAACTCATAGATTCACCACTCAAATCAAGAAATATTTTACTATTCACCTATTCATTTTATGTAGAATCGATATTAATGATACTGTCTAAAATATTACTTTATATCTAGGCACTTTCAAGTACTGTTTTACTGACAAGACCCTCCCCTATTAAGCCTGTGAATACAGCTGACAGTCTCGTACCGGGAGCTGTAATCAAAACGCATTCCCGAGAGAGACAACTGCATTTCAAGGCCAAAAATTCCATACTGATGACGTTATGCAGCCAGGAACTGCATTATACTTAATTATCATATACGAGCCAATCAAATAATGCAACCAGATCCTGGCCACATGACGTAATATCAATACGGAATTTTTGGACTCGAATTGCAGATGTCTCTCTCGGGGGATGTGTTTTGATTGTGGCTCGTGATGCGAGATGGCTGTATTTGTATGCTACTCCCCTATGGGCATATAACATTTTATCTGACCATCACTCTATTTTCCTTACCATCGTAGATTGCATGATTGCTCACACAATATCAGTTGCATGACAGCATTACTAGAATTACATTATTTCCCTCATCTTCAAAACCCAACCCATGCAACTTGACTTATAAATATTAGTATGTTGTTGCCAAAAAAAAAAAGTTTTCCATAGTGTGTCCTCTTATTTGCCACATTTTTGGGAAAAAACTCTGATTTTTTAATGGAACCTGAAACAACCATATATACATATACATATATAATATATATAGGGGATGATCAAAGCCAGGACCCAGCTAAACCACAGATCAAATTCGAATTTAGCATGTTGGTTTTTGTGGAGGGAGGAAAACTGAAGGACCCAGAGAAAAACCCTCAAAGCATTAGGGTGAGATGCCAACAAACTCAACTCACATAATTTTATGGTGCTGTGTCTGGGGATCGAACATGGGCCACAGAGGTGAGAGGCAAAGCGCCACCCCGGCTCCCATTTTGATACCTTGTTGTAAAAATAATTATTGTTGTTGAACACTTGGCTAGCAGCTCATGAATACACAACAATTTTACCCATCACTCAGCAATGATGCAAAATATGGTAAATAAGGACATATGACAGTAATAATGATTATCATTGGTATCTACTAACTTTAAAGGCTCAGCATACACTTCAAACAAGCATTTCAGACTGTTTGTAAAGCACTCCTCAAGGTGAAGTAGTTCTCTTACACAGCGTAATCTGGGATCTTTTACTGCAAAGGTAACATCAAGAAAAATGTGAATATATAATTATGTAAATACAGTTAATTAAGGCTAATGGATTCAGAACAGTTTTTGATTGAGTGTCGAAAAGTAATTATGTGATTGATTTTGAATTTGATTGGTTAATTGTCCATGTTTGCATTTACTTTTTCTAATACTTGGTTCAAGTAAAACTACTACTACTAAATCTACTACTTCAGTTTGTGATTGGTTCATTGCATATTTACTTGCTCCTGTGATTGGCTCAGGATGCTGTTTTACAACACTCAATTGAAAACCACTCTAAAAACCACCTCACTTAGGTTAGCTCAGTTGGTAGAGCACAGTCTAGAGTGCAGGAGGTCAGGGGTTCGAATCCCGGTCGCATCCTTGGGCAGGGATGTATAAGCCATTGGCATTGTCTCCTTCCTTTTCTAATCTACATGTATATGAGGAGGACGTGAAAGAACTTGTTGTGTTATTTCGAGAAAGAGTAGGGGATTGTATCCGGACACAACAGCCTGATATTCTGAGGTACTTAATAACAATCACTCATGATTTTAAACTGCATGGCAGCACATTGCGCCACAATATATAGCAGTCTGTATCACAAAAATAACCTTGTGAAGCACATTTGGATATATTCATATAGAATTTGTGCTATATGATGGTGTCCATTAACTAGTTTTCAACATTTGGTTACTAAGAATTTCTTTAAGTAACCCAAAGTGGTTAGTAAAATTTGTGAAATAATTTTATCTCCTGTTACAAAGGATTCTTGGACAGTCACATCTCACAGATGGTTATGCAAAGTACAAGTTTTGTCTACTACAGTAACCTGGAATGGTTAATTTTCTTCAAAGTGCAATTCGAGGCCTACACTTGGGCACCTTTTCTAGATGCTGCAAGGCTTTGTGAAGCATTAAAGTAGAAGTAGACGCTTAAGATTACACATGAACTAAAGGGGTGAGGTCTAGAAAGGGGATGGGTTAGGAACCTCATACAAGATGGGACATGTTTTTAAAAAAGCAGTTAATTCAAAACTTAATTTTTAATGAACTATTATAGTTCCTGGGCCAATGATAATAATTTGACATAATCTACTAGCCCAACTCGAGTTTAGGTAGTCCTGGGATAGTAGACTTACAGTACTGCTAGTTTTGAGACCCACTACACTGGTCATGGGAGCTACTTCAAAATCAAACCATAACGACATATGATTCATCCTTGCCCAAAATGGAATATACATTTAAGTCTCAACTTTTAATATTAGACTCGACCTTCGGTCTCACCCAATATTGAAGTCTTGACTTAAATATTTTGCCAAATAGGTTCCTAGTAGGATTATAGTGAAAGAGTTATTGAGGCCTGGGGCCATGAATATTTATGTAATAGCCTTAAACTCCTCCAGTGATTATTTCAAATATTATTCTTTAAGAGGGAATTATTGGGAGTGACTATTCAAACAAATAGAGCACTTTTCGATAGAGTTTCAATAAACCAAAACCAAAGAAATTACAGAGCCAATTGCAATCATGGAAGCAAGTAAAATCCCAACGAGCAAATCTCAAACTGAAGTAATTCATTATTGGTTTTACTTAATGTATCAATCATGAGAAAAAGTAAATGCAATCGTGGTGTTGTATATTTAAATTTGTTGTTAGAAAAGCTATAGAAAAGCTAAGCAAATGCCAAACCAAAGCAATCACCAAATTATTTTCTAAAACTCATTAATTATTTATGAGGTAATTAATCAACGAGAGGTTGCAAGTTGTACCATATGCCATACTTTGAAACCCTGTCATTGGACTTTGAAATAAAAAGCCTGGGTCGATTCCCTATCTTACGTCATCCAATTAATTCGACTTTGCAATAACTTGAATAAATATTTAGCATTTTGTCTAAAATAGCTGTTTTCTTTACTAAAATCTCACAGACTGTGTATATTCTCTATATATATCAATGCTGTTGTGATAGAAAGGCGTCATGGACAATAATGCATTAATGAGGTGACGTAAGATAGGGAATCGACCCAGGCTTTTTCTTACACGTAATGAGTCAGGAGAGGTCACATTTTCACCATTTCAAACAAGCCTAGAACATAGAGTCTCCTCTGTAAGCCAAAAATTTATTCGCAGAAGTACTCAAAACCTTTCAAAGTTTCATATATCTAAAAATTGCAAAAGGGTTGAGGGGCACTTTAAAGATCAGTGTCTGTAAAAGTGGTACGGATACCAATGTTTTATTATTAAAACAGTTCAGTGTCCAACCAGGGAAGGTCTCACAACTGATCACTGACTTCCCTGCTGGTGGCAAAATGTCAAGGTAAAATTCCTTTCTTGATGCATACAGACCATCTCCCAATTATGGGACCAGTTTTTTTTGCAACTGTGCTGAAACTGTGCATGTCCATGAAGCAAACTTTAATTTCAGATTCCACCTGAATAATTAATGAGTATGACAAGTTGTTCCTGGGCCTTGGACTGGAACTAATTCCACAGACATGAATCCCATCCAGTCTGAATTGGAGACCTTGAAATATTACTTCAACACTCAATCAAAAATTGCTCAGTCTATAGTACAGTTGTATTAACTACTGTAACTACATTATTTCTTACTTGCATGGACATTATCCAGTTCAAAGTTCGACATCCTCCTCTCACAATCCTCTATTGCAATTTCAGAATTCTCTACACATGATGCTTCTACATCAACATTGAGAATATTTTTTCCAGGCAACTCTCGTACTTGGTAAGTGACAAGCTGAAATTCCTTTGCAATTCCAGCAACAAGGTCACGGATTGTCTTGCCCCGTTCTGCACTCAGCTGAGGAAAAAAGTTTGAAAACATGTTTTTGTGAAATTGATTTTATTGTTCCACACTAATTAAATTGTCTTCTGCTCTTGCTGAGCACTATTTAATATTAATAATACAAATAGTGTCTCCATCGAGGAACTGCATGTATCACCACTTTCACAACTTTCA